>LPNX011209919.1:285509-352698 GCA_001517045.1 Pseudotsuga menziesii | reverse complement strand
GATCATGTCCAGTGTCCAAGTTAGAGCTGATTTAATTTTTAATCTGTTGATCTGTAAATAGGTGAGAGATACCAAAACGCAGACTGAAAAGAAAACCAACACGTATTATATTATATATATATATATATATAATACATGCGGTCATGAAGCTAGTCGGCAACCCAGATCAGTGAGAAAATAATACGCATACATGCATTGTTCATATTGGGCTCAAATATTGTTTCAGAGAGATTGATTCTTCTTGATTTCTGTGTGCAGTAGAAGCATAATTGTGTGTCAATTTCCAATAATGTTGTGAATTAATAAAGATGTTGCAACCATTCGCAGAATTCTATATGGCTGGAGAATACTGTGTTGTTTTTTCCCTTGTTTCCTTATCTTGGCTTCAAACCAATTTCTGAATATAGCAGGCTGGATATTATTTTATGCAACCATCCATGTGTATTCTGTTTTTTTTCTCTTAATTTTTAAACTCGGGCATCCGAACGTATCTAATATTAATTTTGTTTTGCTAAGAAACACAGTAAAATACTGAATAGAGAAGCAGGAACGGCGAGGGATTTTGTGTCTTAATTAAAATTAAAGCATCTGTTTAATTAATTAACGTGCATGGATTACATATTGTGCATGTTAAATTAATTTATTTACTAGGTCACTCTCTGGATTCTAGATACGTTAAATTATGGTTTCCTCTCTCCAGCGGTCTCGGGGCTGGCTGATGCAACTCCAACGCTCAAAATCGAAGAGTGTGACATGTCATCCCAGACAAAGGACCTATGGCAAATGGCAAGGAAATCCTGCACGAATGGGACTTCTCATTGATTCCAAACTTCGAAGTGTCTATAGCTATATAACTGCACTGCTCAGTGTATTTTGAATATGTCTTTAGCACGATTGAAGTGGAGTAATATTTGCGAAGGAGGCCAGGCGCAGGAAATTTCAGAGAGAATAGAATAGAATAGTATCATTAGTGCATTGATAATCAACTTTAGTAACTTAATTTTTTTCTCTTCTTTGTACACTTCGAAATGTATGTATTGCTGCTAGTGTCTCTTAGCATAATATGTTATTGCATACTTTTCCTATTGCCAGTTTGAAATCTAAGTAGTGACAGTTTCGTAAGTGAAGTATTCATTTAGCTCCACATAATGATGGAGTCCTTTCGGCAAGTCCATTGAAATATAGACAATGTTTATACTTAAGCCAATGAGACATAACCTTTGCATACAAAGCAAATTCACCAATTTTCTGTACAGCCACGCTGTCGAGCGTTTGATCTTGACTATCACATAACATTTGACACTGATGAAACAGCCTATGGTTTCATGCTCCTCCAACTTTGCTCAGCTACCAGTTCACAGTTCCTATGCTTCTAGAGTTCTCTGCAATAGCTGTAACAATTAACAAAGTCACCGTTTCTTTTTTTCTTATGGGCTTTCCTTTTAAGCTCTCTGATCTTCTGTAGTAGCTGTACCGCCTGCTAATTGCTATAAGTCCTGAAATATTCTACTAGCACTTTGTTTTATTCATTTCAGTGTCTTTTACGTTATATTGAATATGATTTAGTCTAATTAAAAAAAATCTTTTTTGTAGAGATAGCAACATCAAAAGACAGCTCAAAGAACAACAGGAAAATGAGCTAGTTAAAACAGATGCCAAAAGGTATAGAACGGTATATTTTGTCAAAAAATATTATTTTACAATAATCTTTTTCCAACTTATACTGATTTAAAATTTACAGGCATCAACAAATATGCTTCATGTCAATAAGTATTGAACAATTGACTAGTTGCAGAAACAGAAAATGTTTTTGACGGAAATATTGTTGTTGATTGCTACAGCTGACTTGAAAATCACAATAGTTTATTTTTAGTTGTTAAAGCAATTTTGCCATAGCTGAAATACTCGATCATGCCTTCGTCTTCTCAAATTTGTGCATTCAAACCTGTTTCTTCTGACTGTTTTTTTTCTAATTTTCTTCTTTTCTAATGCCTCAAATATACTAGCCTTTCTTTCTTAACCTGACTGCCTCCATAATAATACTATGCTGCATCTGTTTCTAATAAGACAGGTTTGCTTTTAACTTAACTGTTCTATTGCTTTAATTAATCACATTTCTTCTTCTTTTGAAACATCTTGCTTTAAACCCCTTTCAAATAGACAGATTAATTCAAATAACACTAGCAGCTATCTTCTTATTAATACTCCTTGTTTGTCTGTTTTAATAATCCAATATTTTTAATTTAATAAAAAGCTTTACATTTGTTACGATCCATCTCTCCGACTAACAATTGAACTTGAATGTGATCAGACACCCCGACAAGTTCTTTAATACATGGCTTCATCAACATACTTTGCACGGGGATGACACTTCCACAACTGACCCTACTAAGACGGAGCAGAATCAATGGATTCCAAGACTTTACAAAACTCAATGACACATAACCTTTTCATTGCAAGCAAACTTACCAATTTTCTGTACAGCTATGGTCTACAGTCTCTGTTCTTGACTGTCAGATGACATTTGACTATGATGAAAAAGCCTAGACTTTCATGCTCTTGCAAGTTTGCTAACTAGCCACTTGACAGTTCGCATACCTGGACCCTTGTCTACAATAGCTGTATCAATTAACAAAATGGCAGTTTTTTTTAATTGCCTATGTTTATTTTAATATAGGTCAATTTTTCTTCTAGAATTCTTTTTTTAAATTTAGAATTACTATACTTTATGAGGAATCTGGAACAATTGATTTCCTTCCACATGTACAAATGTATATGGTAATTGTTGAAAGTGTAGGACAAGTTAGTTCTTGTGAGTTTAGGATTATAAATACATTTAAAACTCTGCTTGACAGCTATGGAACTCAGCCGGATAGGTGGATGGGAATGTTCAATAAGTTTCAGACCTGCATTGAGATGAAGTTCTACAACAATTGTCTCAATTGCATTTTTTTTGCAATAGTCTTTTTAAATAACTAAAATTTGCAATTAATGTCTATAGTTCTACTTACCATGCAATATTTGATTGTTGTCTTTTCTGTAGCAATACTGATGTCAATGGATAGATTGAAGCACAACAGCAAAAAGACATAGCTAAAACAGACCCCAAAAGGTAAAACAAATGAGATTCTGCGAGCAGACTTGACAGATACGAAAGGCGAACTCACAATCACACTGAATATACGTGGCAATCTGATAAAACAACATGAAGAAAAAATAGTTCCAGGAAAAGGAATATGCATAAAGAACTTTAAAATTGTAGCGAAAACAGATTACGATCATGGTGAATCAGAATGCATTTTACTAGTAGATGAGCAAACTGCAATAGAAAACATAGGACTAGTTTGTCAAGAATATACTTTCATACCAAATACAACGATAAAAAGACTTCTGCAAACAGTAGAGCCATATGCAATTGGAACAATAGCCGCAATTGTGACTGGTACAAAGAGATCAGGAATGCAATATATGCTAGACATAAAGGATGGAAACTCACAATTCGACAAAGCAACTATAAGCAAATTTGCATCTATGCACTTAGCTTGCAAAATATTCTGTTTCTTTTCTTCAAATTATAAAATAATATACTTGCTTTCTTGAAATACAGCTCCAACTGTTTCCGACATTTGCATCTGATTTTGCTTATATTGAAGACAAAGTCTCAAAGAGAGATTATCCAATCAACGTTCATAACAGCACTACGATCAAAAAAGACATTGATTGATCTACAAACCTTGCTTCAGTCTATAAGAAAGGTAACACCTTAGAACTATTTCTCAATAAGCTATGTTACGCATTTTTCATTTTTTGAAAAATTTCAACTTCTAATTAATTTGAAAATTTCAAATAGGTTTAGGGAAAACTATTTGCATCAAGTGCATATTCAAATCCTTTTCATCCAATATGTCTAAACTGCAACTTGCCAGCAGAAAATTTTGGATCAATACAAGGAAAAATGTTATACTGTACTAAGTGTGAAGCTAAGACAAATTTTATCTATTCACACCGATTAAAATGCAATATAATCAACACCGAAGGTGCAAAAGTATCGTGTACTTTGAGATCTGATCTCCTGAAGACAGTCCTCCCGGCTTTGACAGATCTATCGTATGAGAACTACTTAACAGACAAATCTGTTATGATATACTTAATACGTGACTTCTGCTTTGAAGGAGTATTTGTACTTGACCAAGACGACGTCATTGTTGACTTAAGGGGACAACTTATCAAATGAGATCTGTTTAACATGTCAATGCAAATAGACTATAACACATTACAAAAGGTATCTTAGTCAATTATTGTTCAAATGTCTCTAGACTGCTATTTGCTATATAGTTCATATGTTTTTTTTTTTTAAAGGACTTGCTCTAGTGCTATTCATTTCAACTAATGCTATTGCATCTTAGCAATTTATATTTGTTTTACACATGTATCAAAGTTGCAAAAATAACTTTTTTTGTCTGATTTTTTCAGGAACTATAATGGTCACCAGCTATAACAATGAGTTCATTTCCTACTTACCTACAAATGTTCTCTGCGACAGTACTTGTTTGGTTTTCCCTTGTTTTTACTGTGTTATAGCTTTTCTTTTTGGCTAATATGTTTACTAACAGTAAACATATCTTAGTAAATATATCTTTTTTGCTTAAATCTACTCTGCCTCTTGAACAGTTACTTTGTATTTGATATCAGAAACAGTACACTGTTCAAAACTTATGTCTATCTACTGTCTTATTATGATATAAATATACCAATTCTATGGCCTAGCTGAAATGTTTCTTGTCTTTTAAATCTTTAAAAACAACTGCACTTACAATTTTCTCAGAGCTTTCTGTCTTGAACAGCTCATGAACAATTGTTTGTTTCTTAAAACTTTTAGAATTAGTTGCAATTCTGGTTTTCAGCTAATATATTTACAAATAACAAACACCCACTTTTTTGTCGTGCCATTTGTTGAATCTAGTTTTCACATGATGGAGGTTACAGTTTCGTCAAATGCTTAGGCTATAGTGTTAACTTGTTTTCAAATGTTTCTACTATTTTGCCCAGAGTTCAATACTGCTTTTGACAGATTTCCTGGAATAATCACCAATTTCAACTATAGCCATTTCGATAATTGGTTGACCTATTAGTTATTTTCAACCTGTGAATAGTTTCCCTCGAGCATTCAATTTGCTAGCCAGCATGTTGAACCTCACTCGCAAATAGTCTACTGCTTTCTTCTTTTCCCTCTCTCTCTATTGAAAATTTGGATTTGCCTTCAAAAACATAGTATATGGAATCCACCCCTTTGAGGAGGCTCAAAATTGTGAACTAACAATCCTTTATCCAATTTAATTCTCTGTTTGTAGGCTTGTCAACCGAGGAATTGTTATATATCTGCCTGTAAGACCACAGTATATGCAATCCACCTCTTTTGACGAAATTCAAAACTGTGAACGAACACTTTTTATCCAATAATCAACAAAGAAATTGTAATATATTTTTCTTCAAAACCAATGTATATGAAATCCACTTCTTTCGATGAGGTTCGAAATTGTCAACTAACACTCTTTTATGCCATAATCAAACAGGAAATTGTTATATATTTGTCTTCAAAACCATAATATATGGAATCCACCTGTTTTGAGCAGGTTTTAACCACAACCGGTTCAAAATTCTGAACTAACACTCTTTTATCCATTTTTGTAAACTTGTCAACAAGCCAACTGTTAAATCACTTCTATTCCCTCGAAATCAATAAAAAATATTTTTTAATTATATATTAATTACATAATTTAATATTTCATAGCATGTTATAAATAATTTGATATTTATTAATATTTTGATTTATAACATTATTTATATCAAAATCAAATGTCTTAAATCGAAAAGAGGTTTGAAGATTCAAGTTCATATTTGCTTCGAAAATTTATAAGATATTTATTGTTATCAAAAAAAAATTTCAATCGATTCACTATTATCAAATAAAGATGGTTAATAAATATATTATTTATATTGATCTAGTATTTTAATAGAATTAACTATTATGAAATAAACATAGCTTATAAACATATTAAAGTTTATTGAAAATATATATAGATTGATTTATTATTTTGATATCATTAATAGTTTTGGGCTCACATCTATATAAATTATCTATATAAATAATTAATTTAATGACAAAGCACTTTATGTCAAACCTCACAGATTTCATTGGTGTCTCGTTCTAATATCTACATTAATTCTTGGTAAAATTATTATCCATATGTGTTTTGTTGTTTTCTTATAGAACATGTTATCTTAGTCATTGTTTTCATTTTATATATTGCATCAAACCACAGTTTATCCATGATTTATTAATGGATTTACTCTGAAATCCTGTCAAATCTGTCTCAATTATTTATCATAACAATTCTCAAAAGCGTAACAATTCTCGTTTTATTCCTTTATTTTCGGAGAAATATCTCATAAATCAAATGGTTTATATAGTTTCATATATATGTATGGGAAAGAGAAATTTAATATATGTATGGCATTGCTCTAAAAGGTCAATCATTGGTATTCATTGTTATTATTTTTAATGGTCCAATTTGTTAATATTAATCTTTGCATGCACCATTTACTAATCTTGATTAGACCCATAATTTCTAAGATAACATTACACTCTTCCCTACACATAAGAATATTTGTTTTCCTGCACAAGAATATTTGTTTTTCTAGTTGATGGTCATCATCTTACTATGCATTTGAAACATTGGTGAAAATTGTGAAAGATCATGCAATAGGCATAGTCAATGCTTGTATTTGTTATTATTGTTTGCAAGATTGCTCATGAGTTGCAAATCCGATTCTAGTAATAGAAAAACTAAAATGTCAAAATCAACATCATCAAATTAGAAATCTCAGCTATTGGCAGTGACAAAAGCTCTCCTATTAACAAAGACAAGTAAAAAGTGACACTTACAAGAAGTAACGAGTAATGCAACAACCTATAAACAACAAGTAATCTCACATAGACATATAAGTACGATGGCAACAAGTAATACATTGTTGCAAGTTTGAATGTTTCATAATTTCATCGACTTTTAGCTTTAAACTATATACAACATTACAATAAAATATTCCTAAGAGGCAGGTATAAGCAGCCTTGCTGCTATTTCCCTTGTTAATATTATGTTTGGATGGGAAACTTTAACCAAATTAGAATAATTAGTTTAGAAATTTGGTATTTTAGCTATTTTCTAAGATATGATAAACAAGGTTGGAAATATTAATTATTAGCTGATGTTTATCAAATTTTAGTGGGTTTAGTTAGAATTTGTATGACTTTAATTTTGTCAATCACTTTATCATGATATGGAGTTCATGTCTCACTATATCTAACCATCTTCATAGTAGTTCAAGTGTCAATCATTTTATCATGATATGGAGTTCATGTCTCACTATATTTAAGCATCTTCATAGTAGTCAACTCGATCTTAGGCAGATTTTACTTAGAAATTTATAATTGTTGTTTTTAATATCTGTCCTAGTAGCTTCGAAGACAAGTCACTGGTTGTATCTATGTAAAGGAAATCAAATCCATTTACTTTTATATTTTGTGTCATAGTGAATATTGCACATTAATTTATGCAGATGGACATAGCAACAAACATGAAAAAGGGTAAATTTGCAAAGTAAAGATTATTGTGTACAGTTTTCCCTTGGCATGGTATCATAAACGTTATTTGAGCAGGTTTAGGAAGAGTAGAGACTCTTTTTTGAAAGAAGAAAGTTTCCAAAAAAAAAAATTATGATAGTCTACATACTCTAATTTTTACAAGCAAGAATTATGATATATTGGTCCCTCGCCATGAAGGATCTATTCATGGGTCAAGATGTCTGGAAAATAGTTGAAAATGATTACGCACAACCAACAAATTAGGAAGCACTCAATGCCCTCGCATAAGTTGAGAGGGATATTTTGAAGGAATAAAGATAAAAGGATGGAAAAGCCATGTTTTACATACATCAAGCAATGCATGAAAGCATACTTTGAAGAGTAGAAACATAAAAAATAACGAAGGATGCATGGGACACACTACAAACTGCATATCAAGGCTTGAAAAAGGTAAACACTACTAAGTTGTAGACTCTTAGCAGAGATTTTGAAACCCCTATTAATGTTAGAATACTCAATTCACTGGTTTGATTAATCAAATTAAATACCATGGAGAAGCCATAGGTGAAAGAAAGGTTGTTAAGAAGGTTATTAGGAGTCTTCCCCAAAAGTTTGAATCTTAGGTGTGACATTGGAAGAAAACAAAGATCTATCCTAGTTTACTCTTGATGAGATGGAAGCCTCTGTCATCAATCATGAACATAGAATAAATAGATCAAATATATCTTTAGAAGGTGCATTTGCATCACAATCATCCATAATCCATGGAAGAGGAAGGGGGAGATCTAATTATAGAGGTAGATGAAGAATCTTTCTAGAGGAGGACACACTAGTGGTCCTACAAATGTTGTTGGTAGAGGTCAAAATCAAAACTCAAGTTAGCTAAGTGTCCAAATATTTGATAAATAAAAAATACAATGTCATTATTGCAAGAAATATGCGCATTTTGCATATGAATGCGGTAAGAAACAACATGACCAAAGAAAGAAAGGTCAAATCCAGAAGAGCAAGACCAATAGTTCCACCAACACAATGTTTTTGGCATGTTAATCCCCAATTGAATGTAATGTTGCTCAAGAAACTCCATGTCATATATGGTACTTAGATTCAGGATTCAGTAATCATATTACTGGTAATTTAGATTTATTTTTCATTCTTGATAAATCAATTCAAACTAATGTCACACTTGAAAACAATATTCAGGTCATTGTTTTTGGTAAAGGAACTGTTAGTATTTCGACTAAATTGAGGGCGGAAAACTATGCTTGATTTTTATTATGTCAAAGGTCTAAAACATAATTTACTAAATATTGGGTAGCTGTTGCAAATAGAGTTTGCATCGAAGGCAATCATTGTATGATTATGGACATATATCTAAGCAAAGAGATTATAGCTAAGGTACATATAACAAGCAATTTCTTGTTTCCCTTGAAGATAAAGCTTGATATAAGGAAAAAATAACTCATGTTTTTCATGAAGCACAAAATGAGGTTTTAGGATTTGCATTCAAGGAAAAAAGTAAAGTTTAGTAGATAATCCATGTCCATAGGAAGATAAAAACAATGCAAAAATACAAGCAACACCTCAATCAAACGTTCAGGACAAGTCATGGATGTGGCATTTCATAATTGGACACTTGAATTTTAGGCTATTGCACTTGAAGAATATGGTAAAAGGCTTACCACTAATTGAAAAAACAGAAAGAATATGCCAAAGGATGCCTCTTTGGAAAGAAACATATAGATTCATTTCCAGTTGGAAAGTCATGCATAATGCATGCACCACTTGAAATTGTGCACTTTGGCATCTTTGGGCCAATGCAAAAACCATCCATATGAGGTTGCAATTATTTTCTCACATTTATTAATGATTTCAGAAGAAAAACTTGGGTTTTTTTCTTAAAAAATAAGTTTGATGCATTTTGATGTTTTCAACATTTCAGGCACCTGTAATAAGTTGTATAACAATTTTGAGGAAGATAAAACATTTAAATTTTATTATAATTTTATTTTATTAATAATGCATAGATATTTATTTATGAATATTTAATAATATTTATAAATGCTTATTAATATTTGTGAACATGGTTATATTTAACAATATTTAATAATAATATTCATATAAATGTTTGTTGATATTTATGAGTATTTATATTATTCTTAATATTGTATTCAATTATTATTTATTTATATTATTATAACTAGTTATTAGTATTTATGATATAGAAATGTTTATCAATATTTTTAAATGTTTATAAATATTTATTAATCTTTATGATGTAAGAATGTTTATAATATTTATATTTTCTTAATATTTTATAAACATTTATTAATATTAATATTATAAATATTTATTAAAATTTAAGAGGTAGGAATGCATTTATATTTAAATGTTTAGAAATATTATTTATATTGTGACTATAATTTTAAATGATGATGATGATACTTTAAAATCTTGTTCCTATGCTCAAAAAGCTTGTGAAGAAGCTTTACAAGCTCATTATATTTTTGACAAGTTATGAGGTTATAAAGGTTTGTATTGTGGCAAATACTATAAAACTCAGATCTAATGTGGTTGTAAGCAAGGAACTCTAAGAGATAGTGATTTTCATCATCAATTCTCATAGAGTCACACAGATGGAAAACCCTTTCTGCCCATGGAGTTTTAGGAATTGACCAATGCCCCGTTTCACTATGGAATTCATGAGAGTTCTTTCTAATCTTGACTATATTTTTTTTTTCCATGAGCTAGTTACTATCGAGAGATACTTTTGATCCTCCAAGTTAGGATTAATGACCTCATTATACTATCTTAATTTTCTCTTAAATGCCAAATTTTCCTCACACCAAAATTTCTCTTTAAACTTAGAAATAATAATATTTTTGACATTTTCAATGTTCTACAAAATGTTGTTTTCATTAATGACCCAATGGTTTAACCAAGACATGGTATCTTTACACCAACATCACTTGAGGCGTAGTTGGTTTTGACTTTTGTTTAAAGCAATTTTAGGAAGTCTATCATTTCTCATGTTATTTATCTTATGCTTATACATCAAGTACCCAGTCATAGCAATGCTCTTGATGGGGGAAAGACCCACTTCTATGAGGAGAATAGGATAAGGCGTATTGTTTTTAATTTTGAGGTTATAAGTTATAATTCGCTTCTGGATTTTCTCAATCTTCCTCCAATATTTTAGAAATGTTGCATCCCCATACTTCACAACCATACAAGATAACATAGATGACAAGAATTTCAAATAGGAACTTAATTTTATCCAACATGACGAGATTGGTTGATTTACAATTATTTTCAAGACCAAAATAAGCTTTCCACCCTCCATTAATCATTTTCTCAATGTTATAGTTCCAATTGAACTTGTGATGAATATTAATTCCGAGATACTTGTAAGAAGTCACTTCCTCTAGATTTCTATTATCATAAAAAAAAAATCATAGGTGTATTTCTTAGATTTTATAATCATGATTTTTGTCTTGTCAGTGTCATACCCATGTTAGAGCAAAAATATTTGAGAATTCTTAATTGCTTATCGAGATCAAAAGGACGCCTTGACATAAGAACAATATCATCATCATAAAGTAGGAGGATGATAACTATCCCGACTAAGATTATAATTATCAACATTAATAATATTAGCAATAATAAAATTAATATTAACATTATTAAAATTTTATACTATTAATAATATTATTATTAATACGGAAAATATTATTAGCATTAATAACATAGTTAAAATCAACATAATATTAATGTTATTAATGTTATATAATATTAATCATAACAAATTAATAAAACTAACATTAATAATTCATTAAAGTGGACTTTATTAATATTAATATACATTATTTATAACATTAATACGAGGAAACATTAATATCTAATGCAAACATAACATAACTTTTTAAAATGATGTACTGAAGCATAACCTTATAAAATTATGACTTCCATATCAAAATATGATTTTTACATTATCAAATAATATTACTCAAACCTAATCAATCACATGGTAAACCATGGTTGATATAAATTAATCATGGTCACACATGATCAACCATACCCAACATATTTCCAAACTTAGTTTAAAGTCAACCATGCACAAATAATGGTCAACCATACCCAAAGAATCATCACCATAGTTAACTATAGTAAAACCTGATTTACCAATGAAAACTATAGTTAACCAAAGTTAATCATGGTTAACTAATGTTATCATAGTGAACCATAGTTAACCATTGTCAACGATGAAATGTGGTAAACCATGGTTAAACCATGATTAACCAAATGCACAACAATTAGCCATGCTAACCTAAAGTCAATCATTCCAAAATAATGGTCAAACCAATGTACAATATGGTCAAACTTTATCAACCATCATTTGACACCCTTCATTGACCATGGTCAATGATGATTTAAAGTCAAACACGGTTTGATTTCAACCATTCCTAAACAATGGTCGACCATATTTTAACCATGGTCAACCTAGTTCAACCATGGTCAGCTAATGCCAACCATGATAATCCAATGCCAATGTATTCAACCATGGTTAATGAAAGTCACCCATGGTAAACGATGAGATGTGGTCAACCATTGTTAAACTTAATCAACCATAATTAATTAAAGTCAACCATGATACAACCACTATTAACTAAATTCTACCATGATGCAATCATAATCCACCAAATTCAACTATGGTTTACCATGATGTAGTCCTAATCAACCAATATGCTTTAAAGCCAACCGTAATCAACTATAGTTAAACATCATAGCCTAAATCCAACCTTGCCTAAAGAATGGTAAACCATGGTTTAATATGGCTAAACATAGCTTAAATTGAACCATGGCTTAACGTCAACCATAGTAGATACGTTGATAAAACAATAGTTAACCATAGTTAACCATGATGCCCTAAAGCTCACCATGTGAAAACATTGGTCAACCATTGTTTAATATGGTCGAACTTAGTCATTCATCATTTTAAACCCTTGATTAACCACAGTTAATCATAATTTAACCATGGCAAAACATTGTAAACCATGGACTAATAATAGTTGTCCATGGTTCTCCTAGATATGTCAACATTGGTTAACAATGGTTAACCAAATCCAAACATGGTCAATGATGAGAGTGAGTCAACCATAGTTAACTAAAGTCAACCATAGTCAACAATGACAAAACCTTGGCTAATCAAATTCAACTATAGCTTACCATGATGTAGTAAGGTGAAGCATGCCTAAACAATGATAAACCATGATTTATGTCATGTCCTAAATTTTGCATTGGGTCACAATGGCCTAATCACATTTTCCATATTCATGAGAGTTTGTCAAATTGATGCTAAGGGTCAAATAATTGCCAAGGAGGAAAATTACTAGTTTCCTAGGTTGGGGGTGGAAGCTTTGGGATTTGGAATAAGGGGGATAATAAATGATGTTTGAACATTAAAATGACATAAATATTTAATAAAGGATCTAAATAAATAAATGCAAGGTAAAAACAAAGTGTCAATTGATCATGAAGACACATGGAGGATGTGGGACCCACACAATCTAGATTTTCTATGTCGCATGGCATCCTCCTCTTGTCATTTTGAATCCATAAGAATCCCAAGGGTATTGGGGTGAGTTGGAAGGTCAATATACTTTGCATGAATAAATTAAGGTCAAATTGGAGTGGAAGAGTAACTACCATGGAAGAGGAAGAGGCATTTTGGAGCTAGTGAGACACTTGGACTAGATTCCCTAGCTCTATGACAACAATGATGAAGATGCTATGCCACCTATGATACAAATCAGATCTGAAGGATGACATCTGACATAGATGACATGTCAAGGATAAAAATAGCTCCAAGGGGGTGCTCAATGGAGTTAGGGAACACTAGTGGAAAATGAGAGATTAGTGACAAAAAAAATGACCAAAATCCGCATATCAATGACCACTTTTGGTTTGGCGATCACTGGTAGCTAATTTACGGTCTTTTATTACATGACCAAAATTGGTCATTTATAGCTTGTCAATTGGTCATTAATTTGGTCATATATTTGGTCATTAATTTGGTCGTATATTTGAATCAATGACTAACTATATGACCACATTTATGACCAAATTAATGACCACATGACAAACTAGAATATGACCAAATTTGGTCGCGTAATAAAAGAACGTAAATTAGCCACCAAAACTATTTTTTGGTCATTGATATGCGAATTTTGGTTGATTTTTTGGTCATTTATATCTCATTGTTTGGTCATGTATCTCTCGATTTTTTTTCATTTTATATGCAAATTTTGGTCATTAATATAATTTATTGGTCATTAATTTAACCATTTTTAGTCGTTTTATGTGTGGTTATTATATTTTAGTAGTTTTAATGGTGTTCATTATTAATCAATATAAATTTTTAATATGATATTATGTTTAAATTAAAAAAAGAATCATACATTATTTGTCATCATCTAATACACATGTGAATTATTCAATTTCACATTAATTAGTTAATTACAACACTTATAAATAATATAAAGTACAACCATATAAGTTTTAAACAACACAAATCACTAGCGGAAAATGAGAGATTAGTGACCAAGGTTATTTTCAAGGGATAGATGACTGAAATTGATAAATTTAAGTGATCTAACTAAAAAAGACCATGATAAATGACCACTTTTGGTCACATGATAAAAACCAACTAAAAATGACCAAACTTGGTCACGAGATATCTAGACTAAAAATGACCACATAACAATTGGTCATTTATTTGGTCATTTTTAGTTGTCACTCTGGCAATGAAAAAAATTCTAAATTTGACAATGAATTTGTACATTTTACTAAATTCTCCACAAAGTGACCAAACTCATCAAATGATGTGTGAATGTTGTATTTTCCTAATCCAATTCCTGCATCTTCTGCACCCCTTCCATGTCATTTCTGGAAATCCCTTATTTCGATCTATCTCCAATAGATTCTAGAATAGGTAAACATGCCTTCTTTAACCCTTCTTTTATCATGACCACGTGATTTTCCAATCCAGTTTCGTCCTTCAAAATCTCTGTCGTAGAAATGGACAATCAGATTCAGTAATCTAACTGATGGATTGGCTAAGAGTGACATTGTGTCTGGATTGAATTCCAGTAACCATGGCCTCATAAAAAGACCTGCATTTCCTTAGAACCACCACTACATATGGCTCAAAAGTCCCACAATAGTTTGCCATGAATAAGTGGAAATCAAATTTTTCATGTAAAACAATTTAAAATTTTGGAAAAAAATGAAAATGTCCTCGACGATCATCGCTATAGTGGTGGACGTTCGTTTGTCTCCCGCTGTTTATCAACAAGTTTTATTAGCTTACAACCTCAACTATTTTATTTAGAAAGCCTCTAACGTTTTCATATTTAATGTTTATTAGACTTAAAATACTTCTTTTATTTAATTAAATTCATTAATAATCTATAATATCAAACTAAAATAATATCTTATATTAAATTAAAATATATTTTTCAATATTCATTTTCCTAAAACTTTAACCAATCTTTATTTATTTATTAAATCTTTGTTTTCACCTAATTGTTCATACCCATAATAATATTATTATATAATTGTTCATTTTCTTACTAATATTCCATAAAGATGAAAATAACACTTCTTCATAATCCCATCTAACTCGAACATGGTCAAAATTCAACTTCACTCAATCCTTTATAATTCCTCTTCTTACCTTTCTTAAACTGTCTTTTGCAACCATGTCAAAGTTCAACTTCACTTAATCCTTTTTAGGTTGCTTGTGGTAATCCTCTTAAGTATTTTTCATTCTGCTTCGTGATGATGTCGAAAAATTTGTGTTGCTTAGAGTTATTTTATCTTATATAACAAGAAAAGATATTGTTATCATTGGAATTTTCATTAAAGATTTGAACTTATTACTCATATTGACAGTGAGTAATCATTGTGGTCCTATAATGACATTCATAATACATATTATTACTTTTTTTTTCACTCGGTATATTATAAGGCATCCATGTGTAAATTATTAGGCATCTAAGACAACAAACAAGGTTCCATAAGAATACACGTCAAAGACTTTATAATGCAATATTTAACGTTTATGTTTCATTTAAATTAAATTAATAATAACTTGGGGTCCAAAATTATTCTCACATACCTTGGAATTTGAGTATAATTCATTAACAAGATCTAGTCATGCCGACTGTAGAGAGGTTTGGAATTTGAATGACTTTCAGCTACTTTTCCTTCACCTCATGAGCCAATTTATGTTTAGGGTTCTGAGCAATTTCTTTTGGTCCTTTTGGAATTTTCCAAGGTGGGAATTGATGCGATATTGGGCATCTTTGGGTTGGGAGTGGCACTCCATAAAGGATGAGAGCACCGAGTTCCACTTGAAGAGTGTGAAGTACTCAATTAGCAGCGGGAAAAATCTTGTAAAATGTGCATAGATGGGTTAAACTGCTTCTTTGGAGCTTTACTCTAAGGTGGGTATTAATTATTTTCTTCTAAATGAGAATTTTATTTGAAAATTTGGGTTTTTTTTGTTAAAAGGGTATCTTAAGATTCACCATCTGTAAGATGGGTGTCAAAAATTATTGTTTTTTTGATGCCTAGGTATTGAAAAATTATGTCTCTGTAATATGGGTATCAGAGAAATCTCCTCTTTTAGATGACTAGTTAATGATTAATTCTATTTATGTAATATGGGTATTTGAGAACATGAAATTTTGTACAGAGAGCTTAAACATATTGTCTTGTTTAATATTTTAAATCATTTCCTTTTCAATATACTGGAAAATCCTTCCAAAATGGTATGGGGTGTAATTCGGGAATCCTTGGGAATTGTATTACCTGAGCTATAAAGGGTTGATCCAAGAAAGTTTTACCTAAGCTAGGAGAGTTGAATCCTGAAAGGTCACTATTTTCTTGCTGGTCCAATCCTTGAACTTTGGATTGAGAATTAGGTTTTTGTTGGAGACATTTACCACCATACACACTCTTTTGGTCAAATTGGCCTAGTTAAACCACTATCCTAAGTATTATTGACATTAATTGACATCAATCGATCATTAATTGACATCATCCAGTCACACCCACACCTACCTTCAATCAAGGAGGCTAACTTAGCCTTCTTCTACATTCAGGGAGGCTAACTGGAGCACTCCGAGGGTGATCTGAGTGATATTAATGCACCTAAATTGCAAACTGATGGTTACAATCAGTTAACAGGGAAGTGAAGGCACCTCCTTTCATTTAATTGATTATTTAATGATTAATTAATGAACTGGAGTCAACAGGGGCGCCTCCACCAACTTCTGATGTTCAGTTCAACTTCAGTTAACCTCATCGAGGTTCATTGAAGTCATTGAAGCACTAGAACTTGATGGTTGACTTGCTATGACATGTGTCTGATCTCTTTCAGTTGAGACTCGGTCATTTATTGCACTCTGGCTTCAGTTAGGGTTCAGTTGAGTCAATTAGGGTTTTGATCAGTGTTTAACTGAGTGTGGACTATGGCTTATAGTCAGTTAAGCTAGACTCACTCATTCAATTCGAATGACCTCCTTGAGGATTCGAATTTATCATTCATTCATGCCTGTAACATGACATTGTAATTTTAATCATTCATTCTTTATGTGAATACAGAGCAGCTACTATTCTTGTAGACCAATTACACCATTTCATGAGTTATTTGTTGATTAATCTCTAATGAGACTAATGTTTAGTCCCTAGATCAATGTGCAATTTTAATATGGTATCAGAGCTTATGGTGGCACAAAGCTCAATCTCTCAAAAACAAGCTTTTTGACAGATTGCTGCATGAAATTTGAGCAATAGCTCAAAAATCCACCACTGCACCAGAAGCCAAGGCTTACCACTTAATACCCCAAGTAAAGAAATTGTTGATTAAGATTGCTTGATTGACTATGCTGGGTGTGATGAAAACCTAAAATATGCAGGCTGTCTGACCTTACATTTCCCTTTCTGTTTTGATTTTCAGGTTTCTATAGGTGAAGCATTCACTCCAGCAGATCTAGATGGCCTCCTCAGTAGATCTCTTAACTCCATACAATTTCCACTCATGGGAAGGTGATATGGAGATTCATCTGCGCTCCGGAGGACTCGTTAGAGTCACCATGGACACTGAAGACGAGCTCGGTTCAGCCATAGAAAAATCAAGATTCTTGAACAAGAAAGATGAAGCCTTTGATTTCTTGTGCCTCTCTATTTCCTCAGATCTTCTTTTCCTCAGATCTTCTTTTCCATCTTACGGGATTGAAGAATCCAAAAGAAATGTGGGACAAATTGTAAACTCTATATGGAAAGCATGATGACTTGAGGGTTTACCAGCTCAAAAATGAACACATGTCTCTCCAGCCCTCCAATTTCAAGACTCTGAATGATTTCTTCACAAAGTTCAAGCATATTGTTTTACTCTTGGGAGAATGCAAAGTGGAGAAGGAGGATGATCAACTAATCCTCACCATACTCTCCAAACTCGGGGCTGATTATTCAGTTTTTGTTTCTACATTCCGTGTGGGGAAGCTCACAACCCCTGGATGGAAGATTCCTACACTCAATGCCTTCATTGAGTCCCTAGCATGTGAACATGACAAGCTTGTCCAGATGGGGATCATCAGATCTTCCCGTGATCAAGCCCTTCATGTCTAAGGGCCCAAAAATTTGAAGGGTAAAGGAAAGCAACAAAAGAACCCAAAAACTAAATTTGATGCTCCTAAACCTAATGTTGAAAATCAGCAGCATGATGAGTCTTCTGGATCAAGGAAGAACAAAGGAAAAGGGAACCATGGCAAGGAAGAAGTCAAGTGTTCTTATTGTGGGAAGGGCTTCCACCCTAAACATGCTTGCATGAAGAAGAAGCTTGATGAAGCTACCTCTCTCCTTGAGATAAATCACATCAATCTTCCGTAAAGCTTTCGGAGGAGAGATCAGCAAGATCGGGAACCACAGCATGAAAAAGGTTATGCCCTCATGGCAAGCACTGCTGATTGATTCTGGAGCTTCGAACCACATGATGGCTAAAAAAGACTCCTTTTCATCCTTGGAGACCGGCAAATCCATCCCCATCCACGTGGGAGATGACTCCACCATCATTTCAGAAGGACAAGGTACTGTTGATCTTGAAAATGGCTATTTTTCAAATGTTTTGTATGTACTGTCTCTGGCATCAAATCTCCTTAGTGTATATCAGATGACACATATAGGATCACCTAAGAGAGTTTTTTTCAACCCAAATGATGTTGAGATAACCGAAATTACATCTGGGAAACTCATTGCTAAAGGCCTTGGAAACCATCATGCAAAAGCCTATGAGTTCTCTCACTTTGTTGCAGATGCAAAGCCCATCGCTCTGCTAACTCATGGAAATGAGCTTAGTAAGCTGTGGCATGAGAGGTTTGGCCATCTTAATTTCAAATATTTGTAGAAATTATAGAAAAACTCCATGGTTGAAGGCCTCTTGGTCATCAAGGCAACCACGGGAATTTGCAAGGGCTGTGTGATTGGAAAACACTCTGAGCACAAGTTCGATCGGGGGAAGGCAAACCGAGCTACATGAATATTGGGGCTGATACATTCTGATAATAGTGGTCCAATTCCTGTCACATCCATGAATGGATCAAGGTATATTCTTACTTTTATTGATGATTTTTCAAGGTACACATGGGTTCTCTTTCTCAAAAGAAATTAGAACAATGTGAAAAATTTTATGAATTGAAGGCCTTGATCGAAAATGCCTCTGGGCTTAAGATCAAGATCTTGAAATTTGATAATGGAGGGGAGTATGTCAGTAATGATTTGCTACACATATGCTCCCAAAGTGGTATTCAGTTCCAACATTCAATCCCCTACACTCCCCATCAGAATAGAGTAGCAGAAAGGAAGAATCGGTCTCTCAAGGAGATGACCACCTGTATGTTGGAATCCAAGAAGCTTACTGCAAATTTGTGGGCTGAATGTAGGCCTGTACCATTCTCTTTCCTTTCAGGGATCAGCCTTGAAGAAGGAAAAAGCACACCTCCCATGGACTGCACTATCTATCGACGGTTGATTGGTAGCTTGTTGTACTTGACACATTCTTAGCCTATTTGTTATGCTGTGAATGTTGTATCAAGATACATGCAGCATCCTCATGATATTCATTGGAATTCAGCCAAGAGGATCCTCTAGTATATTTAGAAAACTAGGGCCTATGGCATTCACTATGCTGCAAACGCCAAGCTAGAGCTAGTTGGATACATAGATTCCGATTGGGCGGGTGATTCTATTGATCGGAAGTCTACTTCCAGATATGTATTCATTTTTGGTGGTGGCCCCATTTTCTGGTCAAGCAAAAAGCAGACTTCCATAGCACTATCTTTAGTAGAGGCCGAGTATCGAGGAGCGGTGAATGCTTGCATCCAAGCAATTTGGTTGCAAGGCATTATTTTAGATTTTGATCTTGGTAGTACTTTGTCCACTATCCTATTTTGTGACAATCAAAGTGCTATTAAGATATCCACGTATCTAGTTAGCAGGTAAAGGACCAAGCATGTAGAGATCCACAAGCACTATATCAGGGAGCTAATGCATGATAGGACCATCATTCCGCAATACTTCCCGATTGATGAGTAGATTTCAAACATCTTCACCAAGAGCTTTTCAGAAAAGAAGTTCACTTACCTCCATTCACTATTGGGGGTGAGTTCATCAGGGTGATTCAGACTACTTTTAGTGTTCAGCTTGAAGGGGGGGGTTTCCCACTAGGTTTTCCCTCTTTTCCTCACTTAGTTTGTTTTTGAGCATTGTTTCAATTTCCGCATTGTACAGGGTCACCTATGTCATTATTTGCTGGGGCCCTAGCATTTTTATGCATTTGTGTTTTCTAACTCCTCTTGAGTATAGCTTAAGGGGGGTGTTGGAGACATTTACCACCATACACACTCTTTTGGTCAAATTGTCCTAGTTAAACCACTATCCTAAGTATTATTGACATTAATTGAAATCAGTGGAGCATTAATTGACATCATCTAGTCACACTCATGCCTACCTTCAGTCAAGGAGGCTAACTTAGCCTTATCCTACATTCGGGGAGGCTAATTGGAGCACTCTGGGGGTGATCTGAGAGAGATTAATGCACCTAAATTGCTAGCTGATGGTTACAATAAGTTAAAAGGGCAGTGAATGTGCCTCCTTTCATTTAATTGATTATTTAATGATTAATTAATGACTAGAGTCAACAGGGGTGCCTCCACCAACTTCTAATGTTCAATTCAACTTCAGTTAACCTCATCGGGGTTCATTGAAGTCATTAAAGCACTAGCACTTGATGGTTATCTTGCTATGACATGTGTCTGATCTCTTTCAGTTAAGACTCAGTCATTTATTGTACTCCGGCTTCAGTTAGGGTTCAGTTGAGTTAATTAGGTTTTTGATCAGTGGTTAATTGAGTGTGGACTATGGCTTATAGTCAGTTAAGCTAGACTCACTCATTCAATTCGAATGACCTCCTTGAGGATTCGAATTGCTCATTCATTCATGCCTGTAGCATGAGATTGTAATTGTAATCATTCATTCTTTATGTAAATACAGAGCGGCTACTATTCATGTAGATCGATTACACCATTTCATGAGTTATTTGTTGATTAATCTTTGATGAGACTAATGTTTAGTCCCTAGATCAATGTGCAAGATTAATAGTTTTCTAGTTGGAAATGATTTTCCCTTTTTGGTTAAGTACAAAAAATTCAGTTGCAGAAAATAAATGGCGGGTTGTATTCTTTTTTGGTATTTTCAATACATAATATGGACCATCTACGACATTTAGTTATTGTCACAATCAACTTTCTCACCGTTGCAGGATTCCCAAGCCGCAGGTAGAATGCAGAAATCAAATAGGCATGAGTTAAGTTTGAGCCTTGAACTTTTTGTATTCTCCAAATGATTCCTTTGATCTCTTTTGTTTCACTACATCATAAACCAATCTGGACATTATTATATATTTCAAAGATGAATGTTTCTAGTCTTTATGTTATTGACATATCTGATACTCATCCCATGGATTCTTGGAAAAGTTCATCTGTCTATTTCAAAAGGTCATCTGTGTTAGTTCTAATCTTATGAATGTTGTTAAAGCAACAACCCTTGTTTTTGAAGAGGGTAGAAAATTCCTTTCAAGATCTTCTTCACAAACATGCTTCCTTCTAAAGCAAAGCTGTGGCTAAGAGGTATTTGTTTTTTCAAAGTCATAAAGGACCCATGCACCTAGTCCCATGCACATTGAAGACAACATTAGCATGTGTCACCTTTTAATAGCACCTCTACATTATCACAGAATACATGTTTCCACATTAACCTGACCCACACCTCAAAAGAATTTGGTCAACCATATTATCATGGAAAGCAAGACCCCTAGGTTTTCAACTTGTATCATCGTATCTTCAAGTGCCTTAAATTGATCACAGCCCAACATATATTCAATTTCAAATCCTTTCTCTTCTTATACAATCCTGAAATTGACATTTTGATTCTTAACTCTACATTGACAAGGACACGCACATTTCAAGGGTAAAATATGAAATGTTTGCATGGAAATGCTAGTTAATCAAAAAATTTGGCCTACATATTAATTATCTTCCCACCTCTAAAACCTTAGGACACTGCCCAGGTTTTCAATTCAATACAAGAGTTGAACTCTTTAACTGCAAAAAAATGGTGGACTAGTTTGCACTTAAATTCATTGGAGACTCTTATCAAATTCTTCAACTTAATTATTTGTAGTCGTTTATTTTTATTTTTTGCTTGTTTGTATGTTAAAAAATATTTGTTTCTGTGCAGATGTTGACTAGAGGGAATTCGTTTTGCAATTCTGGGAAAGGTAGAAGTCACCTAAGTTTCAATAAAATTAACCATGGATTCAATATAGTGAAAGGAAAATCTAGCCATCCTATGGAGGACTATCATATTCCAAAGTTTACTGATATAAAAGGCCATGAGTTGGGTTTATATGCTATTTTTGATGGTCATTTAGCTGACAGTGTGTCTTCATACTTGCAGAATAATTTGTTTGCAAACATTTTGCATGAGGAGAGTGACCAAATTTCTCGGTAAAGGGAACTGTGGTAGATCCCATGGAAATTTATTCATACATTGCTTCACTAGCAAGAAAATGCCAAAGGATGTGATTCCAAGCAAGTGCTCTGAATGATAAGAATGGATAGTAGTGTATTTGAAGCTTGCATGTGTTCCTTTCAGAGTTTCATAACGGTTAAAAATTCAAAAAAATATGTCATAAAAGAAATTTTGAACATTTAAGGAAGCAGAGAAGCAAAATGTCATGGTTGGAAAGAAGGCTATTTGAGGTAGAATGAAGGACATGGAGAAGGGACAAAGAAGCAAAGAAAATTCAACATTTCATGTGGCATATTTTTGAATTATTTTCTTAGATGTGAATTTCGTTTAAAGCTTAATAAAATGAACTGTATCAGTCACATCTAAAATGATTTCATTCTTATACCATTGTCATAATCTTGTGATCAAATTTCCAAATCCATAGAGCTAATTTCTTAAACATCCCAACATTTTTCATTGCAAAGCCTTGGGTTTACATAAGATGTTTTAAAATTTCCAAAATAATTATTATTCTTAATTTAACATATATCGAAATCATAGGTTTTTCCAATGATTTGATTTTGTAGATATTTAAATGCAGGTGGGACAACTAGTTTCATACTAGCTGGAGCAGGTTATCTGCTTAATACCTTATTCTATGCATAACTCTCATCTTGTTTCAATGCACTCATTGGAGGAGCGTATCTATATGCATATTCAACTTTCAATGAGCTAACTACATTACTTGATTTTGTTTAACTAATGGTTGACTATCACATTGGTGCTGCTAGCATAGCACGTAGCTTGACACATTATTTGGCGACTGTTTTGGAACTCTTCCCTTTTATAAAGGAACACCTGCCTCAATGGCTTTATCCTGGTGGCATGGAGTTCTTTGGGGGATTTCTATCGGTTAATGTTTTGGCTCCAATATTGCTGATAGTATTAACATGTTTACTATGTCAAGGTGTAAGAGAATCATCCATTGCGAATGCTAGCATGATTGTGCTAAAGGTAAAATTTTATGTTTCTTGATTAACATTACCCTGACAATAATGCCTTTTCTTTCTTATAGTTACTAGTATGTCTGTACTGTCCTTATTTTGACTTCATCGTGATCTGTCTGAGTATATTTGAAATTTGATAGTGATTGAAGAGAAAATTTTTGTTGGAGTGAATGCAAAATAATATTCCTCTTCTTAATTGTTATATCACAATATATATGAATCATTCAATGGCAGGAACTTTGATACTAATGTAACTCTATTTACTTAATTCTAGGTTCTAACATTCAGCTTTTGTTGTCATTTTTAGCATCAACATCATTGTCTAAAACCAATAAAAATTTTGGGTCTGTTTAAAATAGCATATACCTTAGGTTGGAAGGACTTCTTTTCAGGTTTTAATGAATTTGCTAACATCCTGAGAGAATGGAGGCTCTATCTAGTTTATTCTCACAAAGTTCAGTTTGAAGGTACTGATAATTTTAGTGCTTGTCAGTCTGATAGTCATCCATGTACACAAGCACCAGTTTCTTTAACATCACCTCCGCATTATCACAGAACAAGTGTTCCCACATTAGCTTGACCCAGACCTCAAAAGACTTTGGTCAACCATATTATCATGGAAAGCAACACCCCTAGGTTTTTAACTTGTATCATCATTTCTACAAGTGCCTTAACTTGATCACAACCCAACGTATATTCAAATCCTTTCTCTTCTTATACAATCTTGAAATTGACATTTTGATCCTTAAGTTTACATTGACAAGGACATGCGCCTTTCAAGGGTAAAAAAGGAAATGTTTGCATGGAAATGCTAGTTAATCAAAAACTTTTGCCTACATATTAATTATCTTCCCACCTCTAAAACCTTAGGACACTAACGAGATTTCCAATTCAATACAAGAGCTGAACTCTTTAGCTGCGAAACAATGTGGCCCACTTTAGACTTAAATTCATTGGAGACTCTTATCAAATTATTCAACTTATTTATTTGTAGTCGTTTATTTTTAATTTTTGCTTGTTTGTATGTTAAAAAAATATTTTTTTTGATGTAGTTGTTGAATGGAACGAATTCTTCTTGCAATTCTTAGAAAGGAAGAAGCCACTTAAGTTCCAATAAAATTGTGCATGGATTCAATCTAGTGAAAGGAAAATCTATTCATCTTATGGAGGACTATCATGTTGCAGATTTTACTCAGATCAAAGGCCATGAGTTGGTTTTATATGCTATTTTTGACGATCATTTAGGTGACAGTGTCGCTTCGTACTTGCAAAAGAATTTGTTTGAAAACATTTTGAGTGAGGTGAGTGACCAATTGTTCAGTAAAGGGAACTGTGGTAGATGCCATGGCAAGTTATTCATACTTTGTTTCACTAGCAAGAAAAGGCCAAAGGATGTGATTCAAAGCAAGTGCTCTGAATGATAAGCATGGAGAGCAATGGATTTGAAGCTTGAATGTGTAGGCTTTCACAGTTGCATAAAGTTTAGAAATTCAGAAAAAGATGCCAGAAAAGAAATTTTTAACATTTAAAGAAGCAGAGAAGCAAAATGTCATGGTTGGAAAGAAGGCTATTTGAGGTAGAATGAAGAACAGGGAGAAGGGACAAAGAAACAGAGAAAATTCAACATCTCATGTGGCATATTTTTGAATTGTTTTCTTTGATGTGAATTTCATTTAAAGCTTAATAAAATGAACTGCATCAGTCATGTCTAAAATGTTTTGATTCTTGTACCACTATCATAATATTGTGTTTAAATTTCCAAATCCATAGAGCTAAGTTCTTAAACATCCCAACATTTTTCCTTGCAAACCCTTGGTTTTACATAAGATGTTTTAGAATTTGCAAAATGATTATTATTCTTAATTTAACATATATGGAAATCACAGGTTTGTCGAATGATTTGATTTTGTACATAATTAAATGAAGGCGTGACAATTCGTTTCATACTAGTTGGAGCAGCTTGTGTGCTTAATGCCTTGTGCTATACAGAACTCTCATCTCATTTCTCTGCACTCGTTGGAGTAGCATATATATATGCATATTCAGCTTTCAATGGGATAACTGCATTTCTTGTTTTTGGTCAACTGATGGTTAACTATCACATTGGTGTTGCTAGCATAGCATGTAGCTTGATAGGTTATTTGGTGATAGTTTTGGAACTCTTCCCTTTTATAAAGGAACACCTGCCTCAATGGCTTCGTCCTGGTGGCATGGAGCTCTTTGGGGGATTTCTGTCGATCAATGTTTTGGCTCCAATATTGGTCATAGTATTAACACATGTACTGTGTCAAGGTGTAAGAGAATCATCCATTGTGAATGTTGTCATGACTGTGCTAAAGGTAATATTTTATGTTTCTTGTTTAACATTATCCTTACAATAATACCTCTTCTTTATTATAGTCACTGGTATGTCTGTATTGGGTTAATTTTGACTTCATTGCAATTTCTCTGAGTATATTTGAAATTTTATAGTGATTGAAGAGAAGACATTTGTTGGATTACATACAAAATAATATTCCTCTTCTTAATTGTTAAATCATAATATATACTAATCATTCAATGGCGGGAACTTTGATACTAATGTAAATCTATTTACTTAATTCTAGGTTCTAACATTAAGCTCCTGTTGTCATTTTTAATATCAACATCATGTCTAAAACCAATAACAGTTTTGGGTCTGTTTGAAATAGCATATACCTTAGGTTGGAAGGAGTTCTTTTCAGGTATCAATGAATTTGTTGACAACTTGAAAGAATGGAGGTTCTATCTAGTTTATTCTCATAAATTTCAACTTGAAGGTACTGATAATTTTAGTTCTTTTTAGTCTGATAGTTATCCATGCACACAAGCACTGGCTTCTTTAACATCACCTCCGCCTTATCACGGAATAAGTGTTTCCACATTAACTTGACCCACACCTCAAAATACTTTGGTCAACCATATTATCATGGAAAGCAAGACCCCTTGGTTTTGAACTTGTATCATCATCTCTGCAAGTGCCTTAACTTGATCACAGCCCAACGTATATTCAATTTCAAATCCTTTCTCTTCTTATACAATCTTGAAATTGACATTTTGATTCTTAACTTTGCATTGAAAAGGACAAACACCTTTCAAGGGTAAAAAAGGAAATGTTTGCATGGAAATGCTAGTTAATCAAAAAGATTTACCTACATATTAATTATCTTCCCAACTCTAAAACCTTAGCACACTGACTAGATTTCCAATTCAGTATAAGAATTGAACTCTTTAACTGGGAAAAAATGGTGGCCCAGTTTGCACTTAAATTCATTGGAGAATCTTATAAAATTCTTCAACTTAATTAGTTGTAGTCGTTTATTTTGATTTTATGCATGTTTGTATGTTAAAAAAATATTTGTTTCTATGCAGATGTTGATTGGAGGGAATTCTTCTTGCAATTCTGGCAAAGGCAGGAGCCACCTATGTTCCAAGAAAATTGTCCATGGATTCAATCTAGTGAAAGGAAAATCTAGTCATCCTATGGAGGACTATCATGTTGCAGAGTTTACTAGATCAAAGGCCATGAGTTGGGTTTATATGTTATTTTTTACGATCATTTAGGTGGCAATGTGGCTTCATACCTGTAGAAGAATTTGCTTGATAGCATTTTGAGTTAGGTGAGTGACCAAATTACTTGGTAAAGGGAATTGTGGTATATGCCATTCTTACTGTGTTTCACTAGCAGGAAAAGGTCAAAGGATGTGATTCAAAGAAAGTTCTCTGAATGATAAGCATGGAGAGCAGTGTATTTGAAGCTTGCATGTGTTCTTTTTAGAGTTGCATAAAGTTTGGAAATTTAGAAAAAGATGTCAGGAAAAAAATTTTGAACATTTAAAGAAGCAGTGAATCAAAATGTTATAGTTGGAAAGAAGGCTATTTGCGGTAGAATGAAGGACATGAATAAGGGACAAAGAAACATAGAAAATTCAACATCTCATGTCGCATATTTTTGAATTAGTTTCTTTGATGTGAATTTTGTTTAAATATTAAAAAGATGAACTACATCAGTCATGTCTAAAATGCTTTCATTCTTGTACCACTTTCATAATCTTGTGATCAAATTTCCAAATCCATAGAGCTAAGTTCTTGAACATCCCAACATTTTTCATTGCAAAGCCTTGGTTTTACATAAGATGTTTTAGAATTTGCAAAATAATTATTATTCGTAATTTAACATTTATGGAAATCATAGGTTTTTCCAATGATTTGATTTTCTACATATTTAAATGCAGGTGTGATAATTAGTTTCATACTAGCTTGAGCAGCTTGTGTGCTTAATTCCTTGTGCTATGCAGAACTCTCATCTAGTTTCTCTGCACTCGTTGGAGGAGCGTATCTATATGCATATTCAACTTTCAATGAGATAATTGCATTTCTTTGTTTTTGCTCAACTGATGGTTAACTATCACATTGGTGTTGCTATCATAGCACGTAGCTTGACATGTTATTTGGTAATAGTTTTGGAACTCTTCTTTTTTATAAAGGAATGCTTGCCTCAATGGCTTCATCCTGGTGGCATGGAGCTCTTTGGGGGATTTCTGTTAGTAAATGTTTTGGCTCCAATATTGTTGATAGTATTAACATGTGTACATCAACATCTTTGTCTAAAACCAATAAAAATTTTGGGTCTGTTTAGAATAGAAGATACCTTAGGTTGGAAGGAATTCTTTTCAGGTCTCAATGAATTTGTTGAAAGCCTGAAAGAATGGACATTCTATCTAGTTTATTCTCACAAAGTTCAACTTGAAGGTACTGATAATTTTATTGCTGGTTAGTCTGATAGTCATCCATGTACACAAGAACCAGTTTCTTTAACAACGCCTCCGCATTATCACAGAACAAGTGTTGCCACATTAACTTAACCCACACCTCAAAAGACTTGGTCAAGCATATTATCATGGAAAGAAAGACCCTTGGGTTTTTATCTTGTATCATCATCTCTGCAAGTGCTTTAACTTGATCACAGCCCAACGCATATTCAATTTCAAATCCTTTCTCTTCTTATGCAATCCTGAAATTGACATTTTGATTCTTAACTTTACATTGACAAGGACAAGCACCTTTCAAGGATAAAAAAGGAAATTCTTGCATGTAAATGCTAGTTAATCAAAAAGTTTGGCCTGCATATTAATTATCTTCGCACATCTAAAACCTTAGGACACTGACCTGATTTTCAATTCAATACAAGAGTTGAACTCTTTAACTTCGAAAAAATGGTGGCCCAGTTTGCACTTAAATTCATTGGAGACTCTTATCAAATTCTTCAACTTAATTATTCGTAGTCGTTTATTTTGATTTTTTGCTTGTTTGTATGTTAAAAAAATATTATTTTTCTGTGCAGATGTTGACTGGAGGCAATTCTTCTTGCAATTCTGGGAAAGGCAGGAGCCACCTAAGTTAAAATAAAATTTTCCATGGATTCAATCTAGTGAAAGGAAATTCTAGTCATCCTATGGAGGACTATCATGTTGTAGAGTTTACTCAGATAAAAGGCCATGAGTTGGGTTTATATGCTATTTTTGATGATCATTTAGGTGACAGTGTGGCTTTGTACCTGTAGAAGAATTTGTTTGCAAACATTTTGAGTGAGGTGAGTGACCAAATTGGTCGGTAAAGGGAACTGTGGTAGATTCCATGGCAAGTTATTCATACTTTGTAAATTGGATTTTATTTTCCTTGCATTACAGTAACATGTTCCCTTGATTAATTTTAAGTTTTAACCTGTTTTAAGCCATAGTTGAATTACAATTTTGTAGCCCTAGTTTGAAGTTTGAATAATTCATTGCTTTATAGGGTTTGCCTATTATTCTCTGACTAGATATCATTTATTGCTGGAGGAATCAGCACCGATTATGATGAATTAATTTTGGATTATATATTAATTATTTAAGCATGAGTAGGTTTGTTGTGATGTACCTCATACCATAATTGGATAACTTTCATATTTATTTTCAAGATTAACTAGAGAAGGGTCTTAACTTTTCTGTTGCTCAATGCTTTCTGATTACATTATGTGTTTTTCCAAGAATAATTATCGGTTCATCCATCTAGGCCCATAATGAAAGCCTATGATAAGACAAACAAGGCCATTCTTATACACACTCGTGCTATTACAACTATCCTAATAGATAGCCAAAAAATCTTGGTTGCAAATTTTGGCGACTATAGAGAAGTTTTGAGCAAAAATGGAAAGGCTATTAAGATTTCAGCTGACGTTGAGCCTAGTAAAGCACGTGGAAGCATCAATATTAGGGGTTTTTTGTCTCAAACATTCTAGGTGGTTTTGACTTATTTGAGTATTAATGAAAGTAAAATTTTTTTTAAGGGGAGATTTGGAGGTCTAGAAAAGTAGGATAAATACATTAAATATCATATTGACATTGAATTTCCAAGTTCTCTGAAGAATGCAAGAAAATTATCATGGCTATCTTCACAAACATGGGGATTTTTGTAGAAGAATTTTTGGATAGAAACTGTGTATTGGTTTTGATGGGGATGTTTGAAAAATTGAAATCTGAATTTGCATTCCTTACATGAACTTTGTTTGAAGTGTATGATTGGTAGCTATGGAAGGAGTCAAATATTGGTACTTAAGTTGCAAACTCAAGAAATGTAATTTTTTAATTGCAGGAGACGTGTTGAGATTAAATGGACAGTTTACAGTTTCTAAAACTTTTGGAGATAGAAGTCTCAAAACACATTTAGAGTCAGATTCTGATGTGAAAGAATGGAATGTGGATTCATAAACATAATTTATAATTTTGGATAGTGATGGTTTATGGAAGGTTGGTATTCTACAATAGTTTTTGGTACTATATCAAGAGCTTCAAATATTCTTTCTTCTCTTGCCTTATTTTGTATGGTACCCAGGTGATGGATAATCATGAAGCTATCAATTTTGTTAGTAAAATCAAGGATCCACAAATAAAATCAAATTAGTTAACAATAGAAGATTTGAAACAAGAGAGAAAGGATGATATGTATTGTATTGTAGTTCAGTATGAATGATTACTTTCCTAGATTTCTAAGGGATACAAGAATTTTTATCAACTTCAGATCAACATGATGATTTGGATTGTAGTATAATAGTATAAATTCAAAATGCTTGTCAAGGACTTAGGAGTCCTAAGTGGTCTAGTGGATTCAATTTATTCCACTCTGTTATACTTGAGGCTACCATTCAATCTTAGTCTAGAAAAAATGAGGCATAGGAAAGTACGAAAACCCATAATCTTTCAATGTAGCCAGAATTTCTGTATGGTTATGGTCTTTTCTGTATTGTAACAATACTCTCAAAACCTCCCTACAGATTGGTATTTTTTGGATTGTAACAATATGTACTTGCAACTTGCCTACAAATGGAAATTGGAGATTTCCTTTTGTTTATAATACACCTAGAACATGGATCTTTGCGATGATTTGGACGTTGAGAGAAGCTCAAACATCTTTTCGAAGTTTACTTAAAGTCCTTCCCTTGAAATCATACATCCATGTAAGAGGTTTCTATGTTAATATGCTAAAGATGCTTTCATGAATTACCAATAAGTAGGAAACAAGATAATAATGACCAAGACTAAGTTTGACAAAGCACAATAGTCATAATTATATTAGGCTCGTTGATACACCTTTTTAATAGTGTAGAATAAGGGACATTGTAGTGCTTATTGGACAAACAAAAATCTTCAAAGCAATGTATGGCTCATTGAACTTGGAAAATAGCTAGGAATAGGGATGACAACAAGAAAGGGAGCTATGACATTGTCCATGAAGCATGGAGCTAAGATATAGTGATCCTTTTGAAATCTTGTAAATAGAAAAGGGAGGAGAGAGAACATGGAAAATAAAAAGAGCATTCAATTGATAATTCTCATTGTTACCTACTTGTAGGACACCATATTATTCATGTGCATAGAACATACATCAAGATCATAGTTACAAGAGAGACAAGTTGAGATATAATAGTCAACCTATAGTCTATCCATGCACAATGATTTAAATCCTATTGACCTAATGATCCCTCTATCATAAATCATTCCTTGGTTTTGAGATATTTTTTAAATTTTATGTTAAACATTAGTATAGGTCCATCTTAACTTCGGATCTACCAAGCATCAAGAGGGTTCAAAACTCTTTAAGTGCAAACGTTTCCTTAGATTTTGCATTTGAAAAAAGGTTTGCACCTCAAGGGGTTTGATCCCTTTTGTCACTAGGTATTTCTAGAGTGAAGATGGATTCATACCAATTTAATATGTAAATCCCTAGTTTAATGTTGGCTCAACTCCGAGATCATATAGTAACAAGTATCCAAGTTTCATTATTGTTTTAGTTTTAATTAAATGGAATAATATATTTTTAATTTTGAACTTGAGATTAGGATCGACATTGTAAAATTTTATTTACTGAATATTTTATTATTTTATCGAAGTGTCATGTGCCAGCTCGATATTGAGCTTGGAATTACACTTCTCCAGGGAAACATAGTGGCGATACGAAAGTAGCAATTGTCAGGGATACTTTTGAAGGAATGCTAGAGACACTATCAAGGATGAAGGAAAGTATTGGCAGAGCATCATGTCATGCTATTGACTGTGCAAAATATAGCCTTTCCGGTGAGGTAAGATTGATATCTGTTATTTTCTTGTATGGTAAACAAGCAGCTCATTTTATTTTTGCTTACTGTAGCTTTTTTGCTTTTGGAAAATTAATGATGAAAATTTTCAACGAGTAGAGTGAAGAATGAATATCTTGCATGTGGATCATTTCTGCATTCATAGTGACTTATGAGAATCTTATACATTGGGTATGTTTCCATGCATTAACTTATTTGTCAATGTCTTTTGGTCATTCATTGCACTTTAATAAATTTATCTTATTTAATTTTATTATCTATCTCCTTATCCTTATCTTTGATAATATTGTAATTTCCTTTTTGTACATTATCCTTGCTGCTCTCAATTGTGACCATTGCAAGTTTGCAACATAATAATAGAATGGTTAGATGCATCTTTAGTAAACCCACACTCCTTACATATAGGAATGAATATTTTGTAGGCATTATCATCATCGATAAGTCCACAAAGCATATTTTTTACTTCTAGCATCCAATTTCCTCTCCTAATCCGAAGGATGTAAGGATATGTTGTTGACTCAATGACTTCCAAGTGATAAACGAAAGGTCTTTTTATGTGAATCCCTCTCTTTAGAAATTTATAAGAATAACAATTGAGAATGTAAACAAACATTTTGCAAGACTTTTCCCATTGAAGTGTAGGCATGTCAAGCTGCTTCAAATACATTTAGATGTCTCAATACTATGGTTATTGTTATAGCAGATTTCACCACACTAGGTGAATCACACATTGTATGGCCTTCCCCTATCCCGCTGCAGAATCATTAGTCCCTATGGACCACTTGTTGTCTTTTGATGTGACCTTCATCATCCCTAAAAACATAAGAATATTGATATACGTAGCTTTTTCCCCGATAACCGCGTACATACGCGGATCTGTCCCCTATAGTCGCGTACATCGGGATGTGTGCATAAATCCAAATCCTTTTGGAAGTTTCCTGGACTTGGATCCGACTCATATGACTCTTGGCCTTCCATATGCCTTGAGATCACACGGATTCGACCTTTCAATATCCCTTTGAAAACTATATAAGGAAACCCTTGGTACATTGAAAGCATAAGAAAGAATTGAGAGTAACANGATTGTTTATTTCTATTGCATATTGGGAAAGATTGATTTCTGGAGTCTAGCTGTCTGTTGTGGTACCCCAAGCCATAGGAATTTCTCTCTGTAACAGTTATTCATTTTTGCAAATGAATTCAATTGATAAGGATAAGGCATGCTATACTCCCTCTTAAAATCCGTTTTCTTGCAAAATGAAGGAACTCTCAAGTCTTATACTCCATTGTGTTACCCCCCCCCCATTTTACATGGTGGGTCACTTGGAGATTTATGGGATAACTTGGGTTGTCTTATAAGGTTTCCTAGCATGAAGGAAGACAATTGTTGGCATCCTGAGGACTTTTAGGATAGCTAAACAATGTAGAAGTGGCTTTATGAAAGGTTTTAAAATTGTTGAAGAAAGGTGGACCCAACAACTTTTTTGGTTGTTTTAATAAGGAGGTTTAAAAAGGGACTTTGTATCCCATGAATTGTAATTAGATGGGATTACACACACAAACATACATATATGAACTTCAAGTACTTGGTTTCCTTTTTAAGCTATTTTCAGATTAGTTGTCCCAGTCACGTATTATAGTTCATATTATTTTTCCAAGTAATCTATTTTTCCAAATCCATAGTCTAAATGTGCTATGAATTGGCAATTTCTAATGTTTCAAAATAATGGAAGGGAAAGCTGCATTTTTGTCTTGAAATCCTTCAATAATAATTTAGGATAAATGGATTTGCATATATCAGGTGTTAACATTGCATAATCCAATTGCAGTAGAGGTATTCATGGGTGCCACTTCCATTCTGCATTACTAACCATTTCATCAATCCAAAATTGCAATTTTGGCAAAGTTTACCTAGTCAGATTTTGGTGAAGGCTAGAAAAGGTTGAAAATGTATAGTGTTTAGCTTTCTTCTTTTGCCAACCACTGCAAAGCAAAGGTCTTAATGATTTTTTTGAAGATAATTTATTCATTTTTTCCAAGTTTATTTCTATACCGGGATGGTCTGGAAACCCTTAGATCAGTGCATCGTTTGAACCAAAAAAGTTTTCTTTCTTAATGGTTGTCATAAAAAAGTATCATAGTAGAAGTTTTCCAACTCAATTAGAGTGAGAACATGTAATTAATGTAGATTTTTTAACCTAGGGCTTCGTCAGCATGGAACAGTTTCTAATTGGAACATGCAGTGGACAAAACATATGTTGAGGCTTGGCCAGGGCCTATACTCTATTGTCTACCTTTTAATTGGCATTAGGCTTAATTCCTTTTACATCTGGGTTTGCTTCCAGTTTCCAGGTTTTTAATAGATTACTTATTTTACGAGGTAGTCAAGAAATATCAGTGAAGATTTAACTAGATGAGTTATGAAGTGGATATCTTTTATCATCGTCTAACAAAATCCTGTGCTTACCGCTTGATTACACAGCTCCATACCTACACATTTTTAGGGTAGAAATGCAAAGCACTGTTTGGAAATAGAGTTAAATTTGTATAAAATAATCTTCCTAATTGATGGCCTTTTACTAGGTTGAAACTTGATAGGAAAAATATTTATGATGTGAAACTTGACTATCATGCAAGTAAGAATGTTTCCCTTTTCTCTCTTGCCTCCTGTAGAAGATTTTTTAATTTTTTCAACTAGTTCCAAATTGATGGCCTTCTACTAGGTTGACAGGACAAATATTTATGATAGGCAACTTGACTGTTATGCTAGTAAGAATGTTTTCCTTTTCTTTCTTTCCTTCTGTAGAGCTTTTTTAATTGTGAATTTAGAGTCTAGAAAGCTGCCAATAGTCTTGTACATAGCAACTGCTCACTAGAAAATAGTGGAGGTAGCAACTGACACCTTTAGATCGAACCAAAGTAGCATTCCAGGTGGGGACAGGTCTTGGGTTTATTTTTATATGCCAATATGGTATCAATTCCATATAGTTTCAAGGTGGCTGGGGATATTGAGCCAAAGAGTGGCTTCGGGTATGGGTGGTTGGAAATTTGGAAGTAGCATTCAACACCTTAATAGATAAAACCATTAAGGGTATCTTCCATGAACAGGTATATCTCAATGGTAAAGAATCCCATTACCTGTGGGGTATTGAGCCAAAGGGTGGCTTGGGGGATAGGAAGTTGGAACTTTGGAAGTAGAAATTGACACCTTTAGATAAAACCATTAAGGGTACCTATCATGAACATGCATATATCAATGGTAAAGAAACCCATCAGTTGTGGGAAAATCATCTAGCTTTCAACATGGTATGAGAGGTAGGTATGCTCAAGGTGTCTAGGGAAACTGAGCCAATTGTTTCTTGGTTGGGGGTTGTTAAGGGTGCTGGTCAGGAAAGAGCATCTATCTCAGTGGTAGGGCTACTCATTGGCCAGGGGCAAGAACTTGGTTCAATTACTATCCTGTCCAGTTTTCATTATAAAAGCCACTATATAATGAGCTATGTTTCTACAATTTTTGGAAAAAACTATCAATATTTGAAGTAGTTTGGTGCATCTTAACATCTCTAGAAAAGACAGGATGCAAATATATTCATATTTCAAAGGAGCAAAAATAGAGAATTAAGTGGTATTAAAAATTGAATAGCCTACAGTAGCTATTATCGTTATGAGAAGAAACTTTATTGTATGTTTTTAGAAAATAAATAGAAAGAAGTCACATTCAATAGTCAAAGGATGCATCCATCAGGTTGTGTTCTTTTGGTAGGATGGGTAACTTTCTACTGAGATTAAGCAAGTTCAAATCCCAGCAGGTGTGCACCACCCAATGAAGGGCTGTGTTAAAATGGATAAGTGACCTAGTTTGCGAGGTTGTTGAACCCATTGTACACAATACAAAGTTTCATAATCGCTCTGTCTAAATAACGGTTGTCTCACTAGAAAGAAAATGATGAAGGATGTGATTCAAAGCAAGTGCTCTGAATGATAAGCATGGAGAGTAGTGTATTTGAACTTGCATGTGTTCCTTTCAGAGTTGCATAAAGTTTAGAAATTCAAACAAAGATGTTAGAAACGAAAGTTTGAACATTTAAAGAAGCAGAGAAGCAAAATTTCATGGTTGGAAAGAAGGCTATTTGAGGTAGAATAAAGTACAAAGAGAAGGGACAAAGAAACAGAGAAAATTCAATATCTCATGTGGCATATTTTTGAATTATTTTCTTTCATGTGAATTTCATTTAAAGCTTAATAAAACGAACTACATCAGTCATGTCTAAAATGCTTTCATTCTTGTACCACTGTCATAATATTGTGATCATAGTTTCAAATCCATAGAGCTAAGTTCTTAACCATCCCTACATTTTTCATTGCAAAGACTTGGTTTTACATGAGACGTTTTAGAATTTGCAAAATAATTATTATTCTTAATTTAACATATAATGGAAATCATAGGTTTGTCTAATGATTTGATTTTGTATATATTTAAATGAAGGTGTGACAATTAGTTTCATACTAGTTGGAGAATCTTGTTTTCTTAATGCCTTGTTCTATGCAAAACTCTCATCTCATTTCCCTCACTCGTTGGAGGAGCGTATCTATATGCATATTCAGCTTTCAATGACCTAACTTCATTTCTTGATTTTGGTCAACTGATGGTTGACTATCACATTGGTGTTGCTAGAATAGCATGCAGCTTGACAGGTTATTTGGTGACAGTTTTGGAACTCTTCCCTTTTATAAAGGAACACCCGCCTCAACGGCTTCATCCTGGTGGCATGGAGCTCTTTGGGGGATTTCTGTTGGTCAATGTTTTGGCTCCAATATTGCTGATAGTATTAAAATGTGTATTGTGTCAAGGTGTAAGAGAATTATCCACTGTGAATGCTGTCATGACTGTGCTAAAGGTAAAATTTTATGTTTCTTGTTTAACATTATCCTTACAATAATGGCTCTTCTTTCTTATAGTTACTGGTATGTCTGTACTTTCCTAATTTTGACTTCATTGCGAGCTCTTTGAGTATATTTGAAATTTGATAGCGATTGAAGAGAAGACATTTGTTGGAGTGAATACAAAATAATATTCCTCCTCTTAATTGTTATATCAAAATATATAGGAATCATTCAATGGCAGGAACTTTGATACTAATGTAAATCTGTTTACTTAATTCTAGGTTCTAACATTTAGATTTTGTTGTCATTTTTAACATCAACATCATTTTCTAAAACCAATAACAATTTTGGGTCTGTTTAGAATAACAGATACCTTAGGTTGGAAGGGCTTTTGTTTAGGTCTCAATGAATTTGTTGATAGCCTGAAAGAATGGAGGTTCTATCTAGTTTATTCTCGCCAAGTTCAACTTGAAGGTACTGATCATTTTAGTGCTTGTCAGTCTGATAGTCATCCATGTACACAATCACCGATTTCTTTTTTGACAAACTGTAATCACCTGATAGTTGCAACTGACTACCCATGATACTATGATCTCAATTTCCTATTAAGTTTGGGAAGTGGATGTAATATTGTAAAGACCTTGTGATAGTGAAAGAATTATGCATGTGTTGCATTTCTTATTTTAAGCCAGATTCCTTTACTAGGCCATTGAGTTAAGGTCCTTCAAAATTTCATATTTTTCCTTCTTTCAATGATATTATATTCAATTTGATAAAACCTGAAAATGCTTAGAAAATGCTCCAGTAACCTATTTCACCTCTTAGAAACTCTCTTTCTATATTATTTAAACAAAAAAATATGTTTTATTTTAGAGAATATTGAAAAATGAACTTCCGAAGCTCTCTATTGTTTAAAAATAAGCCCACAAAACCATCTTTACAGTGATAAGGTCCTCTAGACTAGGTGAAAATTTTGAATGGGAAAATGTCTTTAGTGCATTATTAGAAATACGATTGGAATTGTTATTGGAGAAGTTTTCATGATGGAATATTTGAAGTGTTCATGCCTGAAAATCTCAAGAAACGCCCCTTGTTGATATCACACACTCTTGTTTCACATTTATGTATTGTCATATCATATTCTTGGGGCTTATATAGAAAATGTTGTGACAGGGCTTAGATGCAGGGTTAACAAGCTATGGGCATGCTTGCTGGTCAATATTCTATTTTGAAATCTATTAAATGAGTTAATAAACCATTCATTCATTACTGACATTGGCATCTTTTGGCTCAACGCAAGTGGTTCCCATTAACATTATTGTTGGTTCTCATGTATGGGTGGAATATTCTGAAGTAGCCTGGGTTGATGGAGAAGTCCTAGAGATCAATGGCTAGAAAGCTAAAATTTATCTCACTAATGGAAAGAAAGTAAGACATTGTTACTATTTAGGATGATGGGTTTTTTTTCTTTATCTTTTGTATTAAAGTTCTTCTATCACGAACACAATGTGCTTCTAAGGATTGGATTTGTGAAGAAAATTATGAAATTCATGTTCCAATGGTATACATTGCCAATGTCCAACACTTTGCATCGGCTAAATATGTTGTATTTCCTAATTATTCGGTAACTACTCCTCTTTAGATGAGTTACATGGCCAAAACACTAGAAAAGGTTATCTATTTTGTAGTCCATATTGTTATAGCTCATCAAGTTGCTACCAGAAATTCACAATGAATTGATTATTTAATATATGATTTGTCTCATTAAATTTTGAGTATTCTTGAAGATATTTGTATTTAATCTCACCTCTACTTGGAAACATCTCATCCCCCTCTCAAGCACTTATGCAAGAGTGAGATTGTTGGTATCTTGCCAGCCCTAATCATCCCAAGAACAGAAAATATGTAACAAGCACGATTTGGATCCAAGCGGGGAGGATAAGAAATTTTCCTGTTAACCACCCATGCTAATCCTATTAGACATAATACTTTCTAACTACTTTTTTAACAGATGATTACCGTGAAAATTATATTAGCTCAAGGAGAAAAAGTATTATTTTAGTAATTGCACCTTTTTTGGTTGCAAATGATAATTGTTTGCTTGTTTACAGGTGGTTGTAGATATTTCAAATGCACACCCAAAAGATACTAAAGCACTTCCTTGTTTGGGAACACAGGGTACTCCCAAAAGACTGAACACCTTGAGTAACCACTTCACACAAATATATCATAGATCAACACATCGATGTTTGTCACGTGGTTAAAACCCTTGAGAGGGAAACAGTCCATGACCCTAGCCAAATAGCTACTTGGAGCAATTTATTATGCAAAAGAAATAAAGTTACATGAGCTTCTCATAATCGATCAACAAGCCAAGGAACCTCCATGCTCTTTAAATAGAGATCGTGGACCAATCGGGTGTTAAGCCATAGATCAATGGTAGGTATGATCTAAGAGAAGTTTAAATGTCAGATCACTTTATGTCTAGAGCATATCGTGACCATCAAATTAGAATATTTACAAATGCATACTAATGCATACTAAAGAAACACACTTTACCTAATGGATATATTACACAAGTTGATCTTAACTAACTCCTAAGTGTCTAATTATCCTGACACCCCCCCTTAAGAACAACTTGGGATATGATTGAAGGATTTACAAAAGTGACACTATTAGGAGAAGGAAGGAGGCATTAGATCCTATCTCCCCTTAAGGACAAATTCCTGCACTCCTAACATATATCGAAGTTTGGAAAACTTTGATTCTGTAAGAGACTTGGTGAGAATGTCTCCAACTTGATCATTTGTAGGGAAATAAAGCATTTCAAGAACACGATCATGAACAAGATTTTTAATGAAGTGCATTTGTAGCTCAATGTGTTTGTTGTGTTGATGTAGAACTAGATATTTTGCAAGCTTGATGGCACTTTGATTGTTGCACCAAAGTGGAGTAGGTTGCTGCTGCTCGAATCCAAACTTTGAAAGGATCTGCCGAAGCCATAAAGCTTCCTGACTGGCATTAACTGCGGCTCGATATTCTGCTTCCGCTGAAGAAAGAGCAAGATCTTGTTGTTTCTTACAAGCCCAAGTGATAGGTCCATATCCCAGACTGAAAACATAACCTGCAGTAGAATTTTGATCACCAGGATCGCTGGCCCAATCTGAACCAGTGAAACCAAACAACAAAGGTTTCCCCCTATACTGTAATGAATCCCAAACTGAATTGTACCTCGAATATATCAAAGTATTATTTTTGTTGCTTTCCAGCGACTTTAATCAAGAGTTTGCATATAACGGGAAAAACGACCAACGGCAAAGGAAAGGTCAAGACAGGAATGAGTCAAGTATAAAAGAATACTAACAGGTTGACGATACAAGGTGGCATGTACTTCAGGAAAAGTACAAGTGGTATAAATTTTGACTCCAGACTGAAAGAGAGAAGGGCCTGGTTTAAAATATTCCATGAGGAAGCGACAAATAAGGTCACAAGCATACTTAGACTGGGAAAGAAAGATTCCTTCTTTGGTTTTCAAGACTTGGAGACCAAGAAAATAATGCAAATGTCCTAGTTCTGACATTTCAAAATTTTGCTTAAGACTGGATTTCACATGGGTTATAAGTTTAGGGTCACTACCAGTAAGGATAAGATCATCAACACAAAGAACAAGTATGATGAGATGGTTTCTTACTTTCTAGGTATAGACATTGGGGTCAGAATGGCATCTAGAAAAAGTAGTGTCAAGGAGAAAGATATCCATTTTGGCATTCCAAGCTCTAGGAGCTTGCTTAAGGCCATACAAGGATTTCTTAAGGAGACAGAAAAGGATAGAGTTATCCTGAACATGTCGAGGAGGTTGTTCCATGTACATTTCCTCCTATAAATCACCATGTAAAAAGGTAGACTTGACATCCATTTGATGGACTTCCCAGTTGTGTAAGGCTGCAAGGGAAAGAACAAGGTGGATGTAATTCATTTTTGCGATAGGAGCAAAGGTTTCATTGTAGTCAATCCCTTCAACTTGGGAAAAGCCTTTGGAAACTAACCTTGCCTTAAGTCTTTCAACACTTCCATCTAATGCATACTTAGTTTTGTAGACCCATTTACATCTGACAATATTTCTTCCTTTTGGAAGAGGAACAAGATCCCAAGTATCATTCACCATTAAGGAATGATATTCTTCATCCATAGCTGCATCCCAATCTGGATTTCTTGAAGCTTATGCAAAATTTTATGGACCATGATTCTCAGAAACTTGAGCCAATAGAGAAGAGGCTCCCTGAAACTGAGAACATGTTCGATGTTGATCTCTAAGATCACCGGCAATATCGCTAGCTGCTTCACATGTTGAATGGCAACATCGAGGAAGTATTGGTGTTGGTGCAATTGGAGGAACATGAGCAAGCGGAGGTGGATTTTCATCCTCACTTTCATCATCAAAAACTGGAGTTGGAAACCTATCAAGGAAATTGGAAGAAGAATAAGAAGGCACAATCATCGAATCAAGCTCGCAGGCCAAAGATGGCACACACACCAAGTTAGGCTTGCAGGCCAAGAGATTTTAATCAAATTTAACATCTATTATAATGATTATATCACGTGAATGTGGGTGAAGAAGTATATAACCTTTTACATCTTCTGAATATCCAACAAATATGCACTTTTCACTTTTAGGCTACAATGCTTTCCATTTTTGATTCAGAATGTGATCCCATGCTTCACAACCAAACACACGAAAGTGACTTACATCTGGTTTAATTTTACTCCATGCTTCTTCCGGTGTTATACCTTGTAAAACTTTAGTGGGTGTGCGATTAACTATGTAATTTGCACAGTTTATGGCCTCAACCCAATATTGAAGACTTAGTCCCTTAGATTGGATCATACAATTAGCCATTTCTTCTAAAGTGCGGTTCTTCCATTCAGCTACACCATTTTGTTGTGGTGTATATGGAACAATGTGTTGTTGTTGGATTCCTTGTTCAGTGCAGAAAGTAGTGAACTTGTTGTTAACATATTCTCCTCCATTGTCAGATCTTAACTTAATAATTTGATGACTAGATTGTTTTTTAACAAGGGCCTTGTAGGCCAAGAACATGTTAAATACTTCACTCTTAAGTTTTAGGAAGTAAACCCAGGTGCATCTGGAGTAGTCATCAATGAAAGTTAAGAAATATTTGAAACCAGAAAAAGTAACAGATGGAAGAGGACCACACAAGTCACTATGCACAAGGTCCAAGGGAACTGAGGCCTGCTAAGAGGCACGTTTGTTGAAATTGTCTCGATGATGTTTTCCTAGTACCCAACCGGAACAAACACCATCCTTGCAAGATACCATCGGAAGACCAATCACCATATTGTCATTACATAGTTGTTGCAATGAGCAATAATTTAAGTGACCAAATCACTCATGCCAAAGTTTGCTCAAGTTATGACTATGAGAAACAAAAACCGAAGGAAAAGGTGATGACCCAAAGTTGTTAAATTTGTACAACCTAGTAATATCATCAACAGTTTCAGTAGCAAGGACATTTTGAGGATTTTTAAAATCCTTGATTACAACTTGGTGAGGTGTAAACGTCACAGTTTTACCTTCACTTGAATGCGTAAATTGATAGACTGGTAACAAATTGCAGGAAATTTTTGGAACACATCGTACATCACTGAAATGACCATTTTCCACTGAAACTATTCCAAATTCTACAACACTTAGAGATCTATTATCACCAACAAATATTTGTTTGGTGTTACATTCATGCATAGTAGAAAATATGGCTTGATCCTTAGCCATATGATAAGATGTTCCAGAATCAATGAGACATTCAATTGAAGTAGAAGAAGAAGATGGACTATAAGAGTAACCAGAAGCACAAAGTGCATGTCCATGTGAGGGATATTCTGAAGATGAATCTAGGCTGATGTGGTGCTTCTTCATTGCTGCTTGCAAGGATTCCTTCTTCTTGAAACACTTAGATTCATCATGATTATCTTTCCCACAAAAATTGCAATGATGCTAAGTCTTCTTTCCTTTTGGCTTGGATCCTTTGTCATTTTTTAAAGAAGGAGTTGACTGAGAAGGTTTGGGACCCTTGTTGTTTGGCTCATTATTGTGAAAATTTTGTTTCTTGGGAGGCTTGAACTTTTCTTTCTGTTGGGACAATAAGGCTTTCTCAGATGTATTTGCATTGTCAATTATTCCAAGATGAATGGACTTAGCTTGATCTCTAATTAAGGAATCACAAAAGGATTCAAGACTAGGCTCTTGATAGCTAGCTGCAGTCAAGGATTCTTGCATGGAGTAGAATGTAGGTACAAAAATAGAATATGCAGGTCCAAGTTTGGAAAGAATATGATAAATACATTGTTTGTCTTCTTTCTTAATCTTGCATTCTGCACATAAGAGTCTAAGAGTTTTATACTTAGATAAATAGTCTTGAATGCATGAAAAATCATTTGTATTCAAGGAAATCAACTCATTTTCAAGTTGATGACCCCGAATTTCATTGTGTTTACCAAACAGAGATTCCAACTTTGACAATCACTTTACAATAAAGTTGTTTTTAAGTGAATCACTTTTGTAGAATAAGTGATGTTCACTTTTACAATAATGTTACTTTTAAATAGTGCGGAAATAAATTACAAGACTTAAGTGACTCACTTTTTATTTTATTTTATTTATGTGAGATGCATTTTTACATTAACGTAACTTGAAAATAGAAATTGCATGCACTAAAAAGTAGCTTAATAAGACTTGAACTCAAGACCTATTAAGGAATAAAGCAACTTTGGACCAAGTGAGCTAAGTTTAAAAGGTACATAAAAGAATGGAAAGAGGAAGGGAGATTTTTTTTTTTTTACTCCTCTGTCGTTCTCCGTGCTTGCGCTTTTTTTTCTGCAAATCACAAAAAAAAAACAAAAAAAAAAATTCCACACAATGGGGTTAGATCTTCATTAGCTTACCCAAAAGGTCTACATTTTCAAGTTTTCTCACTACTTTTTATTTTCCATGATCACACAAGGTGCACAGCAAAGAGCATACGTAGCCGAGAAGACAAGAAAAAAAACTTTCCCTTACTGTTTCTTATTCACCGCGATCACACAAGGTGCACGGAAAAGAGCATGCACAGCCAGGGAAGGAAATAGTCTGAGACTAAAACAGTCAAGATCTAATAATAAAACTGATAAAATATGAGAGATTAAAAAAAAAAAACAAATCCGTCACTGTAACATTATACATTCAGATTTGTCAAAATAGGTGTTTCTGGAACAAATAGAAATAGTTTTCGATGAAATGAAAACTATTTCCCAATGGAAACAACACTCTGAATGCAATGTAATAGCTTCCACAGGCCACAAATGCATAGAAAATCCAAAACCAGAAACCCTTTCAAAGTTTCGGCAACACCGATTCTAGATCTTGATCAAAACCGAAAGTGGCTCTTCATAAATGCTCTGATACCATGTTCGGGTACACAGGGTACTCCCAAAAGACCGAACACCTTGAGAAACTGCTCCACACAAATAGATCATAGATCAACAAACCAATGTTTATCACGTGATTAAAACCCTCGAGAGAGAAACAGTCCACAGCCCCAGGCAAATAGCTACTTGGAGCAATTTATTATGGAAAAGAAAGAAAGATACATGAGATTCTCATAATCGATCAACAAGCCAAGGACCTTCCATGCTCTTCAAATATAGATTATCGACAAATCAGGTGTTAAGCCATAGATCAATGGTAGGTATGATCTAAGAGAAGTTGAATCGTCAGATCACTTTATGTTTAGAGCATATCGTGACCATCGGATTAGAATATTTACAAATGCATACTAATGCATACCAAAGAAACACACTTTACCTAATGGATATATTACACAACTTGATCTTAACTAACTCCTAAGTGTCTAAATATCCTAACATTCCTGGGGGTGTGGATGATATGACAAAACTAGCTTATTTGCATGAACCAGGAGTTCTGCACATTTTTTCAACTAGATATGAAATTAATGAAATATATGTGAGTGTTTTATCTTCTTGATTGTGACTATTCTATTGAGTATTATGTAGTATTTTTTTGAGTGTTTTGCTCATGCTTTGATCTGTTATTGTTTGATATGAGAAGAATGGCATACAATTTATCTAAATCAAAATGAATAGTTACGTTAGCTATTATAGCAACAACGAGCTTAGTGTATTGTCTGGTACTTTATAGACATATACTAGGAACATACTAATTTCCATCAATCCTTTTAGAAGACTTCCTCATTTATATGATAGCCAAATGATGGAACAATACAAAGGAACTACATTTGGAGAGCTAAGACCTCATGTTTTTGTTGTGGTAGATGCTGCATATAGGTACGCTACTGTGATTCTCCTTGATCAAGTGATGTTTGAACTAGAGAAAAGCTTATAAAAGTAGCAAATTGAGAATTTTTTGAATACAAGGTGATGATCAACAAGGGAATATGTCAAGCCATTTTACTCAATGGAGAAAGTGGAGCAAGTAAAACAGAATCCACCAAAATGTTTATGCACTATCTTGCTTACATGGGGAGGAGCAATTGAAGGAAGATAAGTGGAACAACAAGTTCTAGAAGTAAGAAACCATTGCATTTTTTTCTTTGAATGGAGGCCAATATTCATTGACAAAAATCCACTGATAAAATATCTTAGGATGCTAGACTTTTTGTGGTATGTTTCTAAATCATAATTATATTGCAATATGTTAACTTTTCACCGCTTTTGGTTTGCAGTCAAATCCTGTTCTTGAAGCCTTTGGAAATGCAAAAATTGTCAGAAATAACAGTTTGAGGTGAAGTGTTTTTTTATATTTTGTTATATGCTATTATGCAACTCATTCAAGGAAATAATGGAAAGTTTGAGTTGTCAATTAAAAATTGCCATCATATAAGTTTCTAATGTTTTAAAACACTAGTTTGATTGAAATCCTCCTCAACTGCAATTGCTTTGGTAAATTTGTTGAGATTCAATTTGACAAAATGGAAGAATCTCAGGAGTTGCTATCAAAACCTGCCTATTGGAAAGGACCGTGTTTGTCAAATTTCAGATCCTGATAGGAATTATCATTTTTTCTATATACTTTGTGCTGCACCACTGAAAGTATGCTAAATGCATGCATTTAATGTTTCCATTTCTATATGCATTCTACACCACCATTAGATGGATGTTGCATTATCATTGTTTCTATATGCATGCATTTAATGTTCAAAATTCAAATTGAATGGACACATTGTTTATTTTCACACCAAGTCTTGTTTCTATTTATGACTGATTTTAAAGAATAGTATGCTAACAATTAGAGTTGTGATTATTTTCTTGGTCCTTTCAGGATACTGAGAAATACAAATTGGGGAATCCAAGAACATTTCATTATCTCAACCAGACCAATTGTTATGAATTGGATGGTGTTAGTGATGTGGAAGAGTATCTTGCAACAAGAAGGGCAATGGATGTAGTGGGAATCAGTCCTGAAGAACAAGTATGCTTTATTTGAACAACTATGTGTTATGAAATATCACATTTAAAAGGTTATGTGTTGTGAAAATATAGACTGTGTATTTCACTGAATCAATCCATTTTTTTAGGATGCGATATTTTGAGTTGAGGCAGCTATTCTCCATCTAGGTAACGTGGTTATTTCAAAGGGGAAGGATACAGAATCATCTAAACCAAAAGATGACAAAGCTATGTTTCATATTAAAATGGCAGCTGAACTTTTCATGTATGGCTTATTTCCATGACTAAATTATGTATTATGTGCTTCAAGTGTTGTCTGCTATAGCTTAAGCATGTTAAGTTGTAAACTAATTTACTATAATGAATCACTTTTTTCTCCCTATCTTAGGTGTGATGTTAAAGGTCTTGAATACTCTCTTTGTAAATGTGTCATTGTAACACGTGATGGAAGCATTACAAAATCACTAGATCCAGTTGTTGCAACTACCAACTAGGATGCATTGGCAAAAACAATATATTCATGATTATTTGACTGGTATGTATTGTCATGCTTGATGTTCTCTACTTCTTTAGAATCAAATATCAAGAAGTGAAATACACTTGTACACATTTCTTGTTTTCTCAAATTTTGTCTAGGATTGTCCATATGGCTTAAGTAACATCTTTGCATTTAAAATGTTTATAGAATGGTGAATAAAATAAATATTTCAATTGGTCAGATTCCTAATTCAAAGATGCTAATTAGTGTTCTGGATATATATATGGTTTTGAAATTTTTAAGACCAATAGGTATCTTTTAATCATGGCAATCAAAATTGCTTCAGCAATCTTTCACAAAACTGTAGTTGTTTTTTAGTGAGTGTTTGCAGATTAGTATCTCTAGTATGCATGGTAGTCATAGAGTCTCAGTGGGAATAAGGGAGGCATGTTTAAATATCATAATTTTTTTTCCAGAATATCTTAGAATTCTGAGTTAATTTATGTATATATTGGTCCTTAGTTTTTTGTTGTAGACCATTGCAGAGGTCTTGACCTATATGTGTTATGTGTTGCTGAAATTTTATTGCAATATATTTTAAAAGTTAAAAAATATAATTTATTTACTTCTAATTGTGGAACGTTTTGTGATTTCCTATATACTGGGTTTTTAATAGGACAAGGAGCCACACTTCCTTTCCTTCAATTAATACTAATTTAATTTTTTATACACTTTCTTCCTGTGTGGCAGTTTTGACAGTTGTGTGTCAATCTCACAAATGAGAAGATGTAGCAGCACTTAATCAGTCCAAACAACATATTTATCGTTATTGAATTATTAGTTGTTTGGCTTGCAAGACATATCTTCATTGCATTATACATTTTTGACTTACCCACGTCTTTTTTTTATTGGATTTTGCAAAAGTGAACTTCACTAAGCGGGCCATTGAGTATGAAGAGCCTGTTGCTTAGGATTTTCCATTGAGTATGAAGAGCCTACTGCTAAGTATGGGTTTATTGAAGCTATCGCAAGATATAAGTATGGCTTAGCAACCAAGTACAAGTGGGATGGTTTATCCTTTGTAATATTTTGAAAAGTCATCGATGTACTAGATGATTTTCATGTAAAGTTATATGGAGATAGTTTTTTAGAAAATCCATATTTATTGTAATACTTGACATTTCATATAATATAATTTATGCAGTTTAAAACTTATATGGGTGTACTTTAATTAATTAATTAATGTGACATTGCATAATTCACATGTGTATTAGATGATGATAAATAATGTATGATTCTTTTTTTAATTTAAATATAATATCATATTAAAAATTTATATTGATTAATAATGGACACTATTAAAACTACTAAAATATAATAACCACACATAAAACAACTAAATTAGTGACCAATGAATGAGATTAATATCCAAAATTCACATATAAAATGACCAAAAATTGAGAGATACGTGTCCAAACAATGAGATATAAATGACAAAAAAATGACCAAAATTTGCATACAAATGACCAAAAAACAGTTTTGGTGGCTAATTTATGGTCTTTTATTACATGACCAAATTTGGTCATATTCTAGTTTGTCATGTGGTAATTAATTTGGTAATAAATGTGGTCATATGACCAAATTTATGACCAACTTAATGACCAACTAATAAGCTATAAATTACCAAAATAAAAATGACCAATTTTGGTCGCGTAATAAAAGACCGTAAATTAGCCACCAGGGATCGCCAAACTAAAAGTGGTCATTGATATGCGGATATTGGTCATTTTTTTGGTCACTAATCCCTCATTTTACACTAGTGAATTATATTATATGAAATTTCAAGTATTACAATAAATATAAGTTTTCTCAAAAGCTATCTCCATATAACTTTACATGAATATCAACTAGTACATCAATTACTTTTCAAAATATTATAATTGGCTAAACCATCCCACTTGTACTTGGATGCTAAGCCATACTTAGATCCCGCGGCATATTCAAAACCATACTTAGCAACTTGAAACCCTTAGAAAGAGGCTCTTCATACTCAATGGCCCACTTTCTGAGCTTTCTATTTGTGCACGTCCTTCTGTATCTGAACTGCACGTGGTTTTGAGCTTTCTGAGCTTTATATCTGCGCACATGCTTCTGTATCTACACTGCAGCATCCTCCCTCATCATGTTGTTATAAATATTATGACTAAGGTTACATACAAACAACACATGTTAAGCAATAAATTTTGTTGCTCGCTAAAAAGAGAAAACAAATAACTGACAAATGTACATAGTAATTTCACAATATTTAACATGGAAAAAAGAAACAATTCCAACAAACAACAGGTGTACTCAAAATTAATAAAAATTTAGAACCAGCAAACCTACAAATACATGAACATGAAATAGCTCTCCATAAGACTTGAAGATTAATGGAAGCATTGCGCAAAGCAAGAAATTCTTTCCGAGAAATATATGAACGAACTTTGCACTGAATAGTTTTTGCCGAATTTCCCAATACCTCAGTTCTTTTAACATCTAATTCATCCATTTGACCCGCTCTGAGGTTGTGTTGAGGCTTGGAAATTTGCAGGCAACAACAGTAAGGGATTCTCCCCAGTCAACGTTCCCAACTAGCCCGCGACTGTTTGGTGTAGGGAATCCGTACGGTTTGTGGTCCGGCTACCGTAGGTCAAGTAACAAAAATAAATGGTTTTACCGGTTGCGGCCCGATCCACCATATATATTTTTGTATTTTTTTACTTTAAGTATGATATGCAAGTGCTTATCTAAGATGCAGATTGATAAAGAATGCAATAGTGGTCACAATGTGATGCACAGGTTCTTACCTCTTGTCTTAGACTCTATCACATCTAAATCACACACAACTAGGAAAACATTACTAACTAAGTTGTCCCTAGGGAGAAAGATATTAATTCATGAGTAATGTAATGTTGTTTACATATTAAGAAAAATCATAGATAGTTGTTATTAGAATCAAAACACTTAAACATGAATAAAGATATACACGACAAGATAGCTCATCAATAGTTAAAACCTCCATTACTCATAGTAGAAATTATCACAGAATATACCAGAGAACATGCAGATAAGAACATAGGTTCAGAAAGTTAGAATGCTCTCACAGTAAATAAAACATAGTTGAAAAAAAAATAGTTCCCTTTCAACATTGTTCATTTATCACATTCGAACATTCCACACAACACCTTCTCCAACAGGAAAAATTGTAATTTTATTATTGTAAAATGAAGTAGTTCCTCTTACAACAAGTGTTTCACAAGTTTCTCCAGGGAAAAATCCCCCATTTCCTCTCACTTCCCTATATTTATACAAAAATAGCCAAACCTTTGGGTTGCCCTGCCCCCTGACCTTCCAGCTTCCCCGACCATTTCAATCTCATAGTTTTGTCAATTTGTGAATGCTCATGATTTAGGAAATACGTTACGTTTTGGATTTAGTCTCATGAGTACTTCATATAATGGGACCAGCTCAATAACTACTGAACCTTTTCCAAGCCCGGGCCTCTATTGCTATCAATTCCACTTTTTCTTTTATTTGTCCCTTTTAAGATCCCGTTGATCTCAGAACATCTCTGCCTATTACTTTTCAACCAACTTCCTTCTGCTTTTTCCTTCAGCTATGTCTTCTTTGTAGCAGTAATCTGAAGAATATTCTGAGTCCCTCTGCAGTTAAAACAAAAATTCATCCTTTATTCGAACTGCATCTTTTCAATAAACTTAAACCACATTAACAATAAAATTGTTCATCAAAATGAGGCCCGATACTGCGATCTCGTCGTGAAAACCTTAACAAGAATCCGAAACCACTGCCACCCAAAAGGGGGTTAAAAACTCACAAAACGACGAAAAAAAAAAAACCTTGTCAGTGGCTTGAACCATTAAAATAGTGGCATGATAGTCTTACTCACAACCACAACGATGGGTTTCGGATGGACAATGAGTTCTGTGGGACCATTAAGTTTATCGACGTCGAAAAGACTAAATGCCAAAGCATCAAGCGAAAAAGCTCCCTATCAGCAAACGGAACGAAATAAAAATCGGGAGGTTAGTGCATTACGCAGCCGCAATGGCGGGAGATAAAAAGACTATGGGATCCGTGGAAAATAAGACATATAAGTGAAACCAAGCAAAGCATCGGTAGGTGGAGCAGTTATATGGCGGACACTTAGTTCCCTCGAGAGCTGCAATGGCGAAAAGCAACCAGACTATAGCCTTCGATCAAACTCACAAACTTTTCGATACAGCGCAGAAACATCATGAAAATGTTAAGTGTTCGAAAAAACTTAGGGTTGTGTAGCGGTCTAAAGGCTTGTCTCATCTCCAAAATAGCGGCTTTATAAAGATCAAACACCCTAACTCAAACTTCAACCAACCTTCTACAGCTCAAAGCAAGTCGAAATAATAACATCACAGCATCGGAACCATCAAAACTATTCGTTATAAAAATCATTGTTCAGCTTCCCCAATGGCGGCCCTCATAGAGAAATATGGCTCTGATTCATTGTTAAATGACCTCCAAACAACCAAACTAAAAAACATTACGTTCCAACAGACTTTTGGCCGGGAAGTAACGAAAAGTTTGTTTCACCTCCGAAACAACAGTGAAAACAAGAAATAGACTTCCGATATCAAAGAAAGAAATCACAGATCAAAGGATAACAATTTAAATCAAACTTTAAATTCCTCAACCCAAAATAGTCTCAGACTTAAGTAATTTTCCAAAAAGCATAAGAGCAGTTGACCTCAAAAAACAACCCAAACTTGTAGCAGAGGAAAAACAAAAATAGAGTTCATGGATTCGAACAATTTTAGGCAAGATAAAATAAAGAGGAGGGTCCAAAATTTCAAAAATTTGGGAAAAAAGTTGCGGCTGCAATAGATTGACATGGATTTATTGATTTATCAAAAATTGAAAAATTTATTGATTTGCATAAAGGACTTCAAATTTGATAATATTGAACATAACACTTGATACCGCACTATAAAGGCCGAAGAGAAGGTAATTAAAAAGACCAAAGAGAAGATAATTATGATCAATAACTATGATCCAAGCAACATTTAAAAAGTAAAACCTACTTGTGTTTAGGATAACTCAAATTTTAATATAAACCAAAAGAAGAACTCAACCATATGATCATTTCTATTTTATAATAAAATATGTGATAGAACAATACATGTATGAAGTTCCTACTTTTGAAAACACATCATGGCTACAAAAATCCTGGTGATCCTTGTTATTATTGCTTGGATTTTTAAAGAATTCAAAGGGTGGAACCTAAATGAATTAGAACGCAATATTGTCATATGCCAATGGTAGACAATCCAATGAAAAAAAATGGACAAGTCAAGTTTTTGCTAAGAAAGTAATGATTTCATAAAAGTAACAAATATTCTAAAAAGAGGACAATGGCACAATTATGACAGCTCACAATATATATATTATTGTAACTTTTTCAAACCATAATAATAATAAATACTTCCAACATTGGCTAAACAAGTTACCTTTATTTTTCAAACCAATATAAATTAAACTATAAGACGTTATATTGCAATGTCCCTTGTTTAGGGTTGGAAAATACAATTGGTGAAATTCCAAAGAGAGGATCGAGTCTCTTTTCCCCAATAGACTAGCATACTATGTAAACTCTTCAAAATACAAACACAAATGGTAATCAAGTAACAAGATCATAATAACCTTATTTCTTAGGATGGATCAAAACTGTTCCTTTTTAAGGTTATATGGCCCTTCTTATGGAAGAGGGTTTTACATTTAGTCCTTTGTGTTGCTGGAAGGTTTTGGCAAAAATAATGAAAAAATAATTGAAGGGTTTCTGATTGGCCCGTTGTGACAAGGCTTGAAAGGTAGGTGACCCTTGGGATAGAAGCTCACTTTGGTGGGATTTGGGATGTAAAGGTCCCTACTAAGTCACAAGTTACTAATATAGCTAGCTTGCGGGATGTAAGTCATTACATTTGAAGTGTGTGAAATGATAAAATTATAAGATGTATAAAAATTTAAATCATAAGGTGGATAAAGCATTAAAATATGTGTGAATTGACAGAACTGTAAAGTGGGTTTGCTCATAGACACTATTGAGCTTGATTGAGGTGTTATATGAGGACTATCTATTTAATCAAATTCACCTGGGAATTGCAATTGGTTTCATCCATTGAGGTGCAAAGAATCTATGGACTATCTAAATTGTCCAAAACCCTCACATTCACCTGGGACTTTTGCACCTGACTTTATCCATTGAGGTGCAGAGCATTTGTGGACTATCTAAATTGTTAAGATTTAAACCCTCACATATGCATTAGTTAACTATGTTGACCAAATGAATTTGGTACCATATCTTTGAGGGTTTTGAACCTAGTTATAATCACTGAAAGTGCATTAATTTAACTGCTTGAACATAACTTGCTTGGCATCGGATGGCTAGTTCTGTTATTTTTACACTTGTGTTTGATATTTGTAGAAACAATTCTCGTTGTTTCTTTCTATTTTTCTACCAAATTTTTCTGTCACTGATGGATGGGTTTCCTTCAGTTGGGATATACTAGCTGATTAGTTATTCTAATATAAACTATAAGAAGGATCTTCTCTCGAGTTGTGGGCATGACAACCTTATGACAGAGTTACTACAAATTTGCAACCCTCCGTTAGTATAATGGATGTTTTATTGGGTATCCTTTGAGTACCTGTCAATTTTATCTAATCCATTGGATTGTTTCTTCATGATTGTGTGCACTTATATGATAAAAATCACACCTATGTGAATTCCTTTATCCTCTATAGTGACACACACCTGTAATTATTATTTTTTAATGAATTCCATCTATGTGATTTGTTCTTGGTTTTCTGCAGTACTCTACTACACTAGATGTATTGTTGAACACCTTTGTGTAACGATTCTTAATATCTATTTGATTGACACTTCCATTGATGACTTTGATCATTTATGTTATAAAATAGATATGTCTATATAATTGGGTCTATTATTTAAAGTTGTGCTTTTCTTGTTTTGGTGTTGTCCCAGTAGCATGAGTTATGTATTTATATATTTTTCCAAGAAAAACCTTATATGTAAACATGAGGAATGCTTCTCTGCATTCTAGATGGAATCTTTAATATCTCAGACCAGGGACCTGTTGGCATGGAACCAGCCACATGCTAGCAACATTGGCCACAACAGTTTGATACTTTTAGCGAAGGCCTTGGGTTGAGGTATCTACTATCTTTCTCTATATTTATTTCATTTCTTTGGCTTGGATAGGGCATTAATTTGTTCATGTCTCTATTCCAAAATAAAGGGTTTACATATTGTTCACGTCTATATTCCCAAATAAAGGGTAGACATATTAATTAAGACAAAAAAATTGAATGTATTGTTGTATACCATAGGTTTAGGACCATACACGCTTGCATGGAATTAGCCACATTCCCAACAACATTGGCCATAGTAGTTTGAGACTTTCAATTAAAGCCTTGGTTTGAGGTATATATCTCTATATTTATTTCAATTTTTAGGTTCGACAGGGGATTTTGTTCATGTCTCTATTCCCAAATAAAGGGTGGACATATTAATTGAGGCAATTTTTGAATGTATTATTGTATTCCTAAGGTTTAGGACCATTATTTATGCTCAATTTTAATTATAATAGCCACTTACTTAGTGCCTTTAAAGGAGTAGGAACTTCTCTTCTAAATTTTCCCCTTGCAAACACAAATTTTATGACTTACTGATATAGCTTTAATTGCTACATTTTCCTTTTTCATTGTTGGCCATATGGATTGGTAATAGTGTGAGAGGGATGTAGAAGAGGACTTGTCACCTATTCTAATGCATGTATGCATATTGAAATGCTTCAAGAAACATACCTCAAGGGGCTATAGTGCAAAGAGCAGGATTCCTTTAGTTCAGGTGCCACGTACGAAGGTATTATTACATCAAAATTTCCTAGGATTTCCATATGGTCCTATCATTTTATAATTCATTCCATGCAAGTAAGACAAACAACAGATAGAACAGGATCCTAGAGGATGGCTTAACAATAGGTTGACTTCAACAATAAAATAGTACACGGCTGGCAGACATTTCTTTTTCTTTCCAAAACAATGGTTCAATTAATATAATGACTTAAGTTCATGATATCAAGAAATGGGTTGCAATCTGCATTGCAATTAACAACAGCTAAATCACACCCTTCACTGGATTCTGCATATTTAGTGCACTCCTATTTAGATCAAGACATTTAATTTCTAAACACTTTTGCATGAGAAGATGCTTTCGTTTTCCCAAATTAGTTATTAATCTAAACCAAAATATAATGGTATTTAAGGCTCTACCATTTCAATTTGCTCAAATTCCATTCCACCTCTTTTGTGAGAACACAATCTATTAAAATGTTTATTTGTGTTAGACTTGTTTTTTTGGCACAATCATCATTAGAATTAATATTTAAAAAATATATGGCTGAACCGTACAACGCAGGTTTAAAAAATATAAATGGTTGCAAGAAGGAAAAGCTCAAAGTCCAGTGATAAGTACAAATTATATCACAAATTAGTGCCAAGGCCTATCTTTTTCATTTTTCTCATAATTCTACAGGTGCGTTTCTCAATAAACTGACATAATCACAATAATAACAACCTAACAACAATATCTTAACAAAGAGCACCTAAGTGGGCCCAATGATTAAAAACATGTGTTATTTTCGTGGAGGTCACATGTTCAAAACCTACGAGGTAGGGTTGTTCATTGACCCATTGTTACAGCTTAATTCACAAGTTACTTGTATATCTAGCTTGCATGTTACTAGATAAATCTTAGGAGTTTTCTATTCCCATGGTCTAAAAAAAAATAGTATCTCAACAAACAAAACATAATGTGATTATAAAAACTAAAATTTCAATGCTCATTTTGGTCCTCAGTATCCAAACCCACCTTTGTTATCTAGGTCTTTGTTTCCCATTGACTCTGGACTAAAACCAGTATTAGTAGCCGCCTGAAGTTTGCAGTACCATATTCCACCATCTCATTATCATATTTATCAACAACTAGGTCAGCAACACATTCCTTGAGTGCTCCAGGGAGGCCAAAAAAACGAAAAGCCAATGGAGTTGTCACTTGGGCCAATTGAGGGGAAGAAAAATATATCCAAAGAGACGTCTATGGGACTTCAGTGTTTAGCAATCACAATTCTTGGAATTAGGAAATTTGATCGAAACCAAGTCCCATAATTCTTGTTAGGGGTTTCAAGAGAGTAACGATCGAATGATCACAATTGAGTCTCCAATCACCGTTACCTTTTGAGTACCTTTGTTTGTATGAATAGTAAGCCATTGAAGGACTGCAACTAATTTTGTTTCTTCATTGTCAGTAACTATACCCAACCCCATGCAAATTCCATGACTTTTCATCTATCGAGATTATACACGACCCCATCCCCTCCGCACCCGCTGCCCCTTATTTGTGTTAAACTTGTTATTTAAATGTGTAATGTTCGTTTTGATCTAAGATCAGTAACTTGATTATGTAGATAGTTAGTTTTATTGTTCAACTTCCATAACCAAGTTTTCTTAAATCCTTAAATGAGGGATCTCCTAGAGATTCTCATATTTTTGGATGGGAATCACTGAATCACTAAATTTTTCTAACTGAAAAATTCCCTGTAGGTTGGTAACGTGGAAATTTTGCTGACATGAATATGCGCTTGGTAATTATAGTCCTACTCCTAACAGTGTTATTAGGAACAATAAATTCTCTTTGTTCCAATCGAAATTGTCAAGTTGGTAACTTTTATTTTCTTACAGAAATATGAGTCTCTAGGTTTATTTTAATAAACTAAAACGTATATACCATTGAGGAAATTTAGAAAGTCAAAAAGCTATGAAATTTCATTTTCGTATTTGATTTGTTAGGCTCATGATGTCTGCATGGTGAATAGAGACTATGCAGTAGGGTTACATTGCGAAACCTATGTTGTGGAAGGGGATTTTCTTCCAAGATGCACTCGTATACATCTTGTAAATCCAACATCTAAGGTACTTTACTAATAATCATTTTTTTAATAAGATATATGTGTCGAAGAAGATTATATGAGTTCTATAGAAGAGAACATAAATGGTCATGGAACTTGACAATAGTTACGAATTTAAAAATCTTAATCAACATAGAAGTATCATTTAGCTGATAGTACCTAGACAACACAATAAAAATGCTTCAAAATGTAATAGCTGATTGATGCATTTTCTAATTAGAGGCTTTTAAATGTAAAATTGTATAATAAGCAATTATTCTTAAGAACATAACAACATTTTATGGATTTTGAAATTGGAGGATTCTTTAATTGAAAACATTGAAGATAGGCTTCAGGGGATGATGATAAATTGAGGAAATATGAATTTATAGATTTTCTACTGGTTTTGCTTTTGTTTTAGATCAGGACTCTACCTTTCAAAAAGTACTCATGGCTAACTACTCAAAATTCATTTGCTATTCTTGGAGAACAATCTTACAAGGGTACTAAACGGTTTTCACCATCAAATCAACAAGATAGTATTGCAAGTCAGCTCAATGTATGATATTTGTTTATTAATATTTAGTTGTCTTCAGCATCTATTTCTACAGCTGTGGATAGATACAATCAAAGGAGGATTTGGAACTATAGTAGAAGTCATTGTTTTGTCTATTATGTTTTTAGTAGGTTAATTTGGTCACAAGGCCTCATTTTGCTGGCCTTTTGTGCAGAATGGTTTAAGAGGCCTTATGCTAGACATGTATGCTTTTGAGAATGATGTTTGGCTCTGTCATTCACTTGGAGGAAATTGTTATAACATCACAGCTTATGTGAGTAAACATTACTATTTTTCATTTTCTAGCTAGCATACATTATCACTAGAAGGAAATCTTGTGGCCTCGTTTCAATCTTTCATGAACCAACTATCAATGCATTGAAAGATATTGAGGCATTCATGTCTGCACATCCCTCTGAAATTGTTACCATATTCATTGAAGACTATGGTAGATCACCCAATGGCCTAACCAAAGTATTTACTGCAGCTAGCTTGAAGAACTATTGGTTTCCAGTGTTGAGAATGCCTAAAATGGTGAGAATTATCCTACTGTAGCAGACATGGTATCCAAAAATCAACACCTTATAGTATTTACATCGAAGCCTTCCAAAGAAGCATCAAAAGGCATTGCTTCCCAGTGGAAATATGTTGTTGAAAATCAATGTAAGTACTGTAGTATTTTTGGGTTGGTTTCTACACCGATTATCAGTTCTATTATATATATGGAGAACAGTCTAGGATGTATACTATGGCAGAGCTCATTATAAACTCAAACAAGATGCATCGTTGCTAATATTTGCATATGGAAATGCTGGTATGAAAGTTGGAACATGTACAAATCGTGCAAGGTCACCAACTTTGAATACAACAAGAAAATCACTAGTTCTGCAAAACTACTTTCATGATAACCCGAATTTACCTTAATCTTGCAAGGACAATTCTGCTGCATTATCTATGACATGTTAAGTGTGGGTTATGAGGCTTCTGGTAAAACATGGGCTAATTTTCTCGCTGTAGAATTCTATAAGGTCTATTCCTACTTCATCAAGGTCTAGCTATCATGAAAATAATTGAATTTATGCTTACCCTTCAAGCTTCAATATTCTTGGCTTAGGTTTCAGAGATCACTAGTAACTAGCATTTTCAGAGCATTGTTATTTCCTTAGAGAAGCTATGGTGGGGGTGCATCATAAGCTGTAGAAAAACTCAATGGCGAACTTATTTCATGATATGGAAATATAAGCTACTGCCAGGTCTCTTAAAAAACAACTTTTCGGTCTCTTAAAACACAAATTTTCCTTTTTCAGACGATAGAAGTCAAATTGTGAGACAATTATGAATAAATAAGCTGCATTACAAACAAATATACAAGAAAAGTGCAAACCAAACTACTAATTCAAATAGTCTTACCTTCTCAAGAGGGTATGATGCTTTTCCACACATAGCACATTTTGGTTCTAAAAAATATTTTAAACCTAAATTGAGTGGATATGTTATTTTTTATAATATTTTATTATTTTTTATAAATGACATGTGTTAGCTCTAGGATGAGCACTTAAGGACTTGAACATCTCACCCTACTAGGCTGTAGAATGCGCCCCTTCACAACAATAAGAAACTGATAGAAAATATATGGTAACAAAAAATAGCCAAAATATAAAAATACATACCAAGTACCATTGAAAATCAGTCCATTCATGGATCTAGACTATATAAGATAACTAAAAGGCCTTGCTTTTTAGGCGAATTTCTTAGAAAAAACTGTCTAAATTATTCCTGGAAATTGTTATTTCTATAATTTTGCAATTTCAAAAATAGCAATTGATTGTCTAAACTAAATGTCCAATTCCTACTGGTTAGAGGCATTTTGGTTAGCATTTATACTAATTTGCTAAGATCATTTTTACTCTTAGAATGCAAAGCTTCCAGTAGAGAGTTTTTCAAAAAAAGATGGCAAGGAGATGGGAAGAAAATTTCTTTACTATTTTGAATTTGAATAATGAAGCAATTCAATGATGCAATATGACTTGCCTACTCAACAACCCCTAGAAATCATGTGATGGCTCTTTTGCAAGTGAAAGGAGAAAGGAAATGATATGAGTTAAGGGAGATGAATATGTCCACGAATGGTAAAAATTTGATGCAACTTGTGATATTCATAGGTATGGATGGATGGAATTCAAGATCTAGGTAAGTAATGTCAGAATTCTACAACACCCTTGTGATATACATGGGCATGGATTGATGCAATTCAACATTTTGGGTGTGTAACAATTTTCAAGATTCTGGGTGTGTAACAATCTTATGCAACACCCTTGTGATATGTATGGGCATGGATGGATGCCATTTAATATTCTAGGTGTGCAACAATTACTGGGTCACTTACCTTTAGTGAAGCCTTATCACAAGGGGCCAATGAGCAACCTTACTATGGATAGTTTTGAACTTGCGAACTCCAGGGATAACACATACACCCTTGTGATATGCATGAGCATGGATGGATGCAATTCAACATTCTGTATGCAAAAGTTATTGGGCCACCTGCCTAAATAGTTAGGCCTTATCACAAGGGGACAATGATCTCCATGGATAACACATAAACCCTTGTGATATCCATGGGCATGGATGGATGCAATTCAACATTCTTGGTGTGCAATAGTTACTAGGTCACCTATCTTTAGTGTATCCTTGTCACAAGGGGCCAATGAACAACCTTACTTTGGACAGTTTTGAACATGTGACCTATAGGGATAACACATACACCCTTGTGATATGCATGGGAATGGATGGATGCAATTCAACATTATGGGTGTGCAACAATTATTGGATCACCCACCCTTGGTGAAGTCTTGTCACAAGGGCACTAGTACAAAATGAGGAATTAGCTACTACGTGACTAAAAATTCTAGTCACCACAGGTTTTTCAAGTGATTTACTACTAAATATGAGCAATTTTGATTGACCCAACTATAAACGACTAAAATTAATGACTAAGTTAGTCACCAGTTAACAAATATGACTAAACAATAAATGACAGAGTTAAAAATGACTAACATAAATGACTAATTAAGTCACGACATAAAAAATGACTAACTAGAAGAATATGAATTAGTCATTTTTAATTGTGTCATGGAAAATTGCAATTGTGACAATGAAATGTTACAATTTAGTAAATTTTGTAAATTGTCTACCTTCTATTAGTAATATTGGTGCCATGCACCTCAATATTTAGAGATCCAACAAAGCAATTGAACGAATTTTCTCTTGACCATCTTTATCCCTACTACACCATTGAAGCAAACCGTTAAGTGTGTACCAAAGGAAATTAGGTTCCTACCATTATGAATTAGGTACTAGAACTAGTACCATATCGATACCTAGAAGCATCATAGCTAGTTGTTGATCCTTCAATGTAAGAGTCCCATGTCCCATACTGAGGTGTTTTTCTAATTTCAATATAACTATCATGATTTGTGACCATCGAACTAGATGCACCAATTGACGTAGCTTCACCAGGATCAATTCCTTTAAACGTCGTAGCAGTTGATCCAATAATAATTGAATTGGAAGCACCAAGAACAATATTTTAACCAATCAAAGACTCAATTATAATTAAACTGGGGCATTGACCCAGAACCAGTCTCAGATCCATATGCAGTAAAAAGGTAGAAGCCCAACCCCATCTCAAAGTTTCAAGTAAATATTTCAATTCCTCGATGTCTAACAGTCCTCACCTAACTGAATATGATATGTATAATGCAATGATGACCTCTCCTTATCACTATCAAGTTAAACCTCCTTTCTACATTATTGGCAAGGTAAATTTTGCATCTGACATCACCACCCTCCTGATTCACGATGTGCACAACTAGAGACATCCAGTGAGGTCTCTACAACTCTAGATGTTAGTGGATGTGTTTACTACCATCAAGCCTCTTCTCTAAGTGAAATATTGTTGTCAACCTGTACACTCAAAATTAGTTCAACTGATTGTCGTCAATGTTGTTAGGCATTTGTCTAGTTATGTGCTGGTAAGTTTAATCCTTTTGGGTTAATAGTCACACTAATATATGTCGATAAGTTTATTAGGGATGACATTCATGAATGTGGGGACACATCGAGTGGATTTCCCCACAATATTTATTCGAAAAAAATAGAAAAGTTAAATATCATGAATGAATATATCAATCTTTAAGACCCAACTTTAGTTGTTAGAGTAATAGCTTGAGTAGGTATAATGGTTAAGAACATGTGTTTCCTCCCAGGAGGTCACATGTTCAAATCTGGAGGGGGGTAGGGTATGTACACCTATGTAGACTTTAGCACTTAAATAGTTGCACAGAGGAGGCTCCTTGTCCCACAAATAAGGGGGTCTCATACAACAAAATTGGTGTCTCGCTTGAGTGTGATCTTAAAAATAGATTATTACTATTTTTTGAATATGAGGAAATAACTTCAACACAAATGGAATGGAAGTACACAAAAAATTCCTTTAGCAAAATAGGTCTACCTAATTAAAACCATAGATTATTCTCAAGAGCTCGACACCTCAAGTGATTGGGAGATAAGTTTTAGACTCTAAATCATAAGCTACTAGAATGATTAACATAAATTTAACCCTAATTAATTACTAGGAACTTTAAATTCAATATTATTATTTTTATTATCATAGAACAACAATAATTATATTTACACCCCCCAAAAAAATTAATGTTTTAGTTTACAAATCCATGGAAAGGACTTGAGTTCATGATATCTACTTTGAAATTCATTGAAAATAAGATTATACAGGCCACTTAAATTCAGAGAAAACACTCGCTTGGTATGTGAAATTTCCTCTTTGGAATTAAGAAGTCATGAAGGAGTGGCGAGCAGCGTTCAAAATTGAACCCTTTCGAGCCCTTCCAAAGGGTTCTAGCCCTTCCTAGAAGTGTAAAGTTAAAATTTCCCTTCAAAAAAAAAATTAAAATCTAAATTTTATCCTTCTAATTAAGAAAGGCGTAATTTATGTCAACATTTCAAAAGAAGGGCAACATTTGAAATTACCCATCCATATAAATTTCTCAAGATATTGAAATTCCTATGCTATAAATTTTAAATCGTCATTCAAAATATTGGAAATTTGATAAATTATAATAACTCACTCACTCATGTCATGCACTCACTGCTTAGATGTGCAAGATGACCAGTAATGATTGATCACTATGAGGCACTAGCCATCAAGATGTGACTCCAACTCCCAATGGGGCTATAATCTAAAGTGTGGCAATGTGTCAACGATTACGACTATAACAATAGATATCAACTACTAGTCTACTACTAGGCCCAAAACAAGCTCAAACTTTGTTCCTACTACCGATGTGAACCTCGCTACCAATGTCCACTCTTTTTTAATCAAAATGAAATTCAAAAGGCCAGTTTGATGAGTCCTCCTCTACAATACTTCATTTCTTGCATGAATAGCATGGACCCGTGACAACTATAAACAACACTCAATGTCATTCGAATACAAATAATGGCATGTAGCTAAGATCACAAACTGTAAATAGGTTGATTTATGCAATGCTATAGAGAGGTGTCATTGGGCACACGATATGCAGAAACAATGAGTTAGAAAAAACATTTGGAACAAAGCACCTACACAATGGTTATTAATAAAATTAAAAAACAATTGTTGGCTCAAGAATAGTCTTTCAATTTGATTGGTGGCATGATCATGATGTAATCTCCCTCCATCCTTTTATACATTTCTGATTTCTCACAATAATTGTCCTCAATGGTCACCACCAAAATACATATTAAAATTACCTATGTTTACATCCTCTTCTCTATAATCCTCATCTCATATTCATAACTAAGGATTGTTATGCATGCACAGCCTCGCATTATAATATCAATTAGGTCAAGGTGCAAAGACAACCATAAAATATCAAATGTGTCAAGATGCAAAGAGTAAGAGACAACTATAAGTAAGTATTATATTAAATTTACCATATAAGAATTTAATTGACACTATCAACTGAGATTTGACACGTTGGATTTTTGTGATATTCTTATCACTCCTTACGAATGTGATTGCAATGAATTCTTTGAAGGTGAAGTCTATAATTTTAGGTCTTCTTCTTAATTATCATGCCTTTTGGTAAGACAAAAAGGAGGGTAGAGTCCTGCAACAACATGGAAAATAGTTTCGACATAGAGGTATACACATTAATTGTTTTCATTAAATAACTTAAATTTCCTACTTGTGACTATCAATTCATTGAATCGTGGACTAGTACAAAACATAGAAAATTTGAGAGCCGTGAGCCCTTAAATACTCACACTTAGAACTTTCTCAAATCTAGCCATTAGTAAACTTATTTTTGTATTTTGGTTCAATTTAAAAGGCATATCGTTGAGGCTCATACATGCAATGTGTTGCAAGGCTTCAGTTGACATAGGATTGATTCCAATGCCCCTCCATCGCATACATGTATGCTTTCACGACAAGTGTTGAACAACATAATTTTATGCCCCAACCCTGGTTATGCTAGGGTTGGTAACTTGTTTGGTATCTAGGATTTGTTCTTTTAATGTTTTATGAGTTGTGTATTATTTTTTCTTAGGTGCCCAATCCCCATGATTCTTACATCTCTCAAGTTTGGATTGTTTTCCTCTCTCTGGTTTAAATTAAGTTTTTGGTTATATATATATATTATAGCCTTGTTTTGCTTAGTGACTTCATTTTGTATATAGTTAATAGTAAGTAATTCTCTCATGGTTCTAGTTATTCTTTAATACTATATTTAGTTACGGTGTCTTGCAGTATGCATAAGGTTGAGCGGATGCCCCAGTATGGTTATCACATAGTATAAGTATTTTTTTTTTATAATGAAGTGTGCTCCAACTCGAAAAAAAAAATAGTTGTTATGTTAGTGAACTATAAAATTAATGATGTATATATATGACAAATTAATGTGTTCAAAATACGTTTGATTGAAAATATATCATTTTTTCATGTGCTCCTAGAATAAATAACCTTCCAATTGAAATTAAGACGCCCCCTTCAAATTTGATCATTGGTGGTGAGCGACAATGAATTCAAAGGTCAAGTCAAAGCAGCAGGATTATTCATGACATGTTTACAAATCTGGAGTTGCAAGCTATGAAGGGAAAGCATCCACAGTTAATCCCAAGAAATCTGGCCAAGTGTGGATTTATTAAACGTATATCACAAGAATTTACTCAATTACATTCTCTAATTTGTCACATAGAGATCCCCAGATCAAAAGGCATTTTTTGTTTTCACTTGTGACTAAATACCGTCAAATCCAATACTATCGGTGGACCGTAACTATTTTTGGAGGAATTGGGTATCCAACGTCCTAGGGAGCCAAGCTTCCCATCATTTATTTTAGCATTTAGCACTGATTCTCACCATTAACATCAATTTGGAATGTCTAGTTTATTTTTATTATTATCTTGATTGGAAACATTTTGAGGATTTGCATGGCACAGCACTGACTTTGTGCCAAGTCAAACAAGTAACTATTCTGGCAAAATTGTACAGAACTTGCTCTTAGCCCTAATACTTATTCCTTTTAAATTAATACTATTTGGGTGGAACATTTCATAGTAAGAATGAAATCCTACTTGATTGCTTAATATTTTACCAACCTCATCCATGAACCAAGGTCCCATGGGCCGATTGGTCAAATTGTTTGGACCCCAATGAATAACGCAAAGGCCTAAAATAAATGACAACATAAACTTGAAAGCACTTTCAGAAGCACACCCTGATTGGCTGCACCACATAGAGGGTTGAGGGGTAGCTATTTAGCAAAAATTGCCCGAGACATACGGCTGGCTTCATCCCTTCAATACTCCTCTCTAAGGGTGGGGCATACCACTGCGAGAATGGAGACCTGGTGGACACTTGACACGCTGTCATCCACACCAATGAACCAATGCACCCTGTTGGAAAATACCTATATTTTAAGTTTGCCTTGTTTATTTAGACGTTGATGGAATGGATCTCGCAGTGAAAGATGGAGATTTATTCCACAGGAAGTTATGTTGTTGATGTATGGCACAATTAAGATTTTTCATAATAAAGAAGGTTGATCACCCTCAGTACAAGTGACATAGCTACAACTTGATGCTTTTCCAAATCACCACCTTGCTTTTGATTTGATAGCCATAACTATTTTGGAAGAAAATCACGTGCATGGGTGTACACACACAAAATTTGAAATGTGCATTGTTTCTTGGCATTGTTGATTTTGATATGTACATGGAGAAGTAGAAACAATACATGGGAATAACCCTTGAAAAACAACTTATTTAAGTAACAAACACCAAGAGCATAGGCTATAGAAAACTACATTACCTTTTACAATCAAAATAAAGAGCAGACTAATAGTTATGCTGAGTCTCTAACCTTCCTTGAACAAGATGAAAGGGCTTCAAAGCTCCTTGTGGAGGCAGGGCGCTTTCCATGACACACCCCTTACCTACTTGGAAGGAGTACTGGAATTTGATTTTCTGGGCCAAAATTCATTGTGATAATCTTCACATTTTTATGCTGGAAGTCTAACATATAGAAGTCCCAAAGTACCTAGTTCTCATTTTGTAGCCAATGTGCTTTCTTTGAGCCTACCAGCCATTTCCTCATCTTTTTCTTCTCCTCTTCACGGGTATAGAACTTGCTAGGACACTACCTTGGATTAAAGCATGCAATTTATGGTGCATATTCATCTGTCCATCGACATGCCTACAAGTGGATACCCAGGCCTTCAAAGGAAACCCAAACTTCTCTTTTAAGCACCAAGGTCAAGACATACAATCTTCCTGGATAACAACATACCTAGGTTATCAATGTATATGCTCTAATGTTTCTCTACATTCTTCTTTCAGTGATTCATGATGTCAATGTAGATACTCTAGTTTGATTACTTCATTATACTAAATAATTTCCTCAAGTGTCACCATGATTCATGATTTATGTCACATGTAGGAATGAACAGAGATGATTAGTCATCAATTTCTACATTGATTTTGGTTACTATCAATGTTTTAAACTATATGCTATGCAAATGTCGATTTCTGATTTTTGACCTTTTTATGTTTTGGTGTAGGGAAATTGAGCAATAGTGGTAATTCAACTTGCAGATTACATATACCCTACATTTGACTAGGTAAATTATTCATTTCGGTATGTACATTTGGATTACTAAATTTGGCACACAAAAAAAGAGTGAAAGGTTTAAATCACTGTTGTTTGACTTTAACTAAGGTCCCCATAATTTGAAAGAATGAAA
>LPNX011209919.1:235521-283067 GCA_001517045.1 Pseudotsuga menziesii | reverse complement strand
AACTAAAATGGTGGAAATTTGTCTTTCTCAAGAATTCCAATTGGAAGTTTGAACCTTCCCAAGGATGAAACTGATCCTATTATATGAAACAGGATGAAATGCGTAAAGAAAGTTATATCAACCACCATTTAGTGTCTTGCTTCATATCAAAANTTGCATTCAAGTAGATTTACATTGGATGGCTTGTAATGGGTTTGTAGACTATTCAAAAGGGAAGTGAGTATTGTCATTGGTAATATTTTCTATTCAATGTTATCTCTTCTTTCACTAATTAAATATTAGAGAATCTCTAATCCAGGCATCGAGTTTTTAACACTGATTTTTATATGTACCAACAATCATGTTGGATTTTTGAGAAAACAGCCTCATATTCTGCTTGTACAAATATCAAAATAACAAATGAGCTAAATTATGGTGCAAAATGGAAAGATGTCAGTATGTGAGAAGATTGTCATGTCACAAGTTGTCTTCATTGGATGTGAAAAATCTAATCTATTGACAAGTATGCTACCATACTAAAGCTGAACATAGGGTGTCTACTAAATGTATTTGCTCAAAACATGTGCTTGCAAAGACAATTATTAAAGTCCTTCTGTGTACATTAGGAATCAATCTAAAACCCCTTTGAATCCCATTTCTATAGAAATTTTATCTTTAAATCCCTGTTTACTCCTTATTTCTTCTACTAACCCCCCCAAGAGTTGAATGGCTCAGAAAATATGTAGTTCTATCCAAAATATGAGATCAAGACATCCGCTATAGGTTCTCTCATTCCCTTTCATGGCAGAGTAAATACCATTATAGATGCATTTATTGTCTAGTTATTTGTGTGAATTGAGCTAATGATGCTAAGAATCTAAGATTATGTTTTAATCTAATAAGTGTTTTTCTTCATCCACTCTTCATAGTTTTTGGGCTTACCATATAATGGGGCACAACCTTCTATTCCAGAAACAGTGAGGTTGAGCATTTGCATGCTAGTGAAGTGATGTTTATTTTGATTTATTATGTTTGAAAGTATTGCCAATCACTGTTATATCTAAATTGGAAATGGCAATCTCCATAATTGGGTCATAGGCAATCTCCATAATTGGGCCATTGAGATGTGATGTATCCCAATTTTCTTTCATTATATAGGTTTAGTTTCCCTTTTAACATTTACATTCACCTCCTATGTCCTGTGTGTCAACTTGACTGTAAATTTATGTACCGTGACTAATAGTATACAACTTCATTCACAAACTATTGTGGAAAGGAAATGGAAAGCAAATAACAGCTATAGGCACAGTGTACTGTTTATCTAATTTTTTAATGCTATTTGCTGTAAGGGAATATTGGCATAGTTTCCATTGAACACTTGCCCTTGATTTCTGTAGATTGTGAATGAAGCTGCAAAGTATCAATATCGAAGTGGAAATCAATTTAACTATGGAGGAAATCAATTTATCAATGTTTAGTCTGTCTTGGGTCATTAGGGTTGTGTTTCCCTCTTTCCCGTGTAAGTTTTGGAACTATATGATTAAGGATATATTTATGGTCTCATGTAGGTGTTTATCATGGATTAGAGTATTTTAGTGAGTGTAAGGGTATGTTTGTTAATAAAAAATATGTTTGTATTTGTTGTTACTTGTTGAGGTTTGAATTATATTCACATTTTCCACTATTTTAGTTGTCTATCTATACTTATAACTAAGAATAGTGTTGTTCATAGCATTTTTGATGGTTGATATGTTCTATGATCACCAAGATATTGAATAATTTTGACTCTATAACCCCAAGAATAAGGCACCGATCTACTTGAACTCACCACCATAGATCTATTGCATATCATAAACCCTTGTATTGATAAGTTTGATATTGTTTTAAGGTTTTGAGGACATACTTAATAATCTAATCAGGGAATCTCCCTTGTTCCATAATATAGATGGACTAACATGAGAGCAGTGTCCACGGAGGTGACAATAGGTGGAATTTCAAGTTTCCCTATGTTTGCATCTTTACTGTTAGACTTGAATATTTGCAAGTGCAGTTCTAGAAGGTAACATATCTGATTCTATCCTATTGGATATGAGGAAGAGCAGCAGAGCAAATGGCATTATTTTAGACAAACACAAAGACATAATTTCCAAGACTGTATATATGAATTCCTATGGCAAGCCATTCTTTTGAATATTATTATATTTCATAAGAAAATGAGGGGGTCCTGATGGAGTATCTTGGAGGCCTTCACTGCCATACTCGAAGAGAACTTAGTTTATTTGAAATCAATGATGCCAGCAAAAAGGCCTTATTCATTGAGGTTGGGGAACAGAATCTAGAATGACATCTAGAAATGGGAACCCTGAGAAAGAAACCCCACAACGAAAATATGGAAGAAAGAATACTGCCAACACTATGCAGTCAAAGGACAGTAGTAGGCCTCATTGCAATTCTTGCAACAAAGATTAGTGGGAAGAAGAATTTTGGAAGCTTCGATAGGAGTTAAATCAAAGAAACAAAGTGGATTCCCTTCATGATGGCCACATGGAAAATTCACTAGTTGAAGAAGGACCTACATGGGAATAGGTGGGCATCAAGCCCTATATGGCATGTAGTTGCTTCGATCCTTGTTTTGAGGCTTGGAGTTGTCTTGAGGATGCATGGGTTGCAACAGTGTTCTTCCAAGGGTAGCCAACCAAATGGAGTACACTACTTAGGAGGATTGATAGAGTCTACGAAGGCTTGTGACAAAGGAATGTGAACTTACCTTCTGTAGCTACATCATATTAGATCACTTATTGTGTACGACATCACCTTGGAGCATAACATGTGTACTTTGGAGTGGAGCATCTCACTCGTGTTGGTCTACATGATCTTGTTGCAGGTTGCTTGTAAGAGCTTAGGCCCACATTCTATTGTTTTAGTTTTACAAGAACAAGAAGCATTGTATTGATAGAAAAAGAATGCAACTTAACTAGACAACTAGAAAGTACATAGTTTCGAAAGTATATCACTACGAGCTTATTAGTCTTCCTACTTTAAGGAACTGGGAGGAGTAAATCCACCATTTTCCTTTGCCACTACATTTTCTTACAAATTCTTGAGTACTAGGATAAATCCTTGCAAATTGATTTCCTAATAAAGCACAAAAACAATACCTAATTATCATCTTTAAAGAGTGATCCCTATTAACAAGAGAGAATCCAAAGTTGCTTGAGTCCTCGAGATGATTCATACTTTAGTTTCCTTTTCTCTTTTATCTCGGATTGATTTCCTTCGTTGTGTGAAGGAGGAGGTGGAAGATAGCCTTTCATAAAAACTTCGATAAAGGAAAGAGACACAAAATTTTCACATGAATGGGGCACTAAGGTGTCAGGAAGCTACACTAAGTGTTTATATGGAGGATCTTCCCCTACTTTCTCTTCTTTTGAATTTGCTTCCTCCAAATAGTTTGTTGGTTCCTCTTTTTCCTCTTCTTCTTGTCCCTATTTAGTTCTACTAAAACAACATTTTACGACTCCATGTGGGGTTCTGAAGGATCATCTCCTACTTAAATTTGGTCTCTTATTACTCTTACTCTTCGTTTTCCTTCTCATATTCTTCTACATTTTCTAATGCTTCAAATCTGTTATTGCTCTTTTTGGGAGATTCCTCTTGAGAAATCTTTAAGCATTGTGTTATGAACCTTTGTGCCTGCTCTAAGCTTGCTTGAATTCAATTTGTTGTTGAGAAGGAGGGGGCTATTTCGCTTGAGGATTTGGGAAAAATATTTAGCAAAATGCCCATAAATATGGAAATGATTGCATTTGAAGGGAAGTTTCTCATAATCAAGGGTTTGCAAGTGACTCCACCAATCCAAATTGATTTGCAATGCCTTTGGCAAGCCCTTCTCGAAGTTGAGTTCCACACGTTTTCATGAACAGGATAATAGATTTCCCTTTGGTTCTACTTTGTTAATAAATCTTCCCAACGTTTTCCCAATATCTTTAAGAGAACTTTCATCCCAAAAAATTATGGGAAAATGAGAAAATTTGACCCATAGAATGGTTGCAATAATATCCTCCTTTAGATAAAAATCTAGATACCAAGATGATAAATACATTCCCCTAGATCCCATGAACTAAGGTCCAAAATAAAAAATCAAATTACAAGATTCCTTATTCAGAAAATGGAAAAGAAAATAGCCTCTTCCTTATGCAAATAATGAATCCCATCTTTGTATCCTCAATGTCCAGAAATTTGCTATCCATGATTCAATAGTTCTATGGCCATGCCAAACTTCCCAATTAGAGCTCTCTTTGACAAAATAATTGTTTTTCTCCTTAACTGATGGGATGAAACATCCAGTTGAGAGACGACCTCCAATCACTTAACAAATCTTCGATGTTGAGGCTGAGATCTTGTGGCAAGATTTAGGGTATTAATCAGTGCCTTAAACACATATATGTATGGAGATATCTCTTCTCTCACCACTGGCTAAATGAAATTGTTGCACTTCGAAGACCAAAATCCTTAGTAGTAACCTCAATCCCTAGATTCCAATGATACCAACAATGAGCATGGAAAAGTTGTGGTATGAGTCTTGAGATATCCAGGTGCAGAGTTCAATAGAGTGGCAGTTAGGGAAACCCCAGTTATGAGAAAAGCCTCATCTTTGCATGTCTCTTCCATTCGCTTTAAAATTGAGTGGCCCACATTGTATTCTTGGCCTCACTTACCTTTGATATAAAAAGAGAAAGAAGAGAGTCCTTTCATTATCATCATTATCATACTCTTTTTTTTTTACTTGGCTTCTTGGTGGAAGTCGCTATAGTTTTCTCATGAACCTTTGAAGGAGTTATGAAGTCTAGAGGAGACATCTTTGATGGAGCTTGATCCTTGTGTGATTTTAAGGTTTACGCTTGTGAAGAAAATGATGGTGATAATCACTCTTCTCTCTCTCTCTCTCTCGGATCTTATGTACTTGGTCTATCTTGTCTTGGAGTGCTAGGGTTTCTTGGAGATTTCTATGGTTGGGGTTTCTACCCTAAGAAGGCAAGAAGATTAGTGTTTAGTGATAAACCCTAGGTGTATTTGGTGAAGAAGAAGAGAAGAGGGCACCTTGCTTTGGAGAATGTATTGGACTGATTCTTGCATATTGGAGATACTTGGTTGAGCTAGGGTTTTGTTTATTTTCCCTAGTTAGGGTTTTGGAGAGCTAATGGATTTATACTAGCCTTGAGAGAAGGCTATGGTGTGTACATGTACTTCACATTGAGTATACAAATAACGTTTTCAGCTATCCAAAACTTATGAATTTTCCAGATTTTATTTTCAACCATATATGATATATGTTCTTCATGTATTGTTTTTTACAGCTATATATGTCTTGATGATTTGACATAAGTTAAAGGACAATTGTTGAGTAATTTGACTTCTAACTGAAAAATATATGGATTTGGTTTTACTACTGTTATAATATTATTATTGTTGCTATAAAAGTGAATTTTTAGATCTGGTTTATGTGGGATAAGTTTCCCTAGAGGGCTGGAATTTATCCAAGTGATTTGGTATCCTTTCTCCTTGGATTTCCTGGAAGTTTGAATTGTTTGGAAGTGAAATATTGTACTCTTTCCACTTTTGTTTTATACACTATTTCACAACAGCCCCAAGATTGAAAATTCACAAGCTTAAGATCCTAGAAACCTCTAAGGTTAGAGGTGAAATTTCTGTTTTGCATTAAAAATCAAAGACCTTGACTAAGCATTGCAAATGAGAAGGAAATTTTACATGATGGCGTATTGAACAAGAATGGGGCCCTTCACACTAGTCGCCTCAAGCCTATATTCCTAGCCAACCTTCTAGTATTGCAGAGTTTTCCTTCATTGCTAAGCCATTAAATCTATTCAACTTTTGTCTAGATTTGGTTTTGGATCAGTCACTAAACACCAATACTTTGACTTGGCAAAAATGTTGCAATAGGGAGTACTCTTCCATCAAAATCACCTAGGATTTGCACCTAGCCTCAACTATATATTGACGCCTCTATAATATTTTACCAGATTCACTACTGAACCACGGTCCACAACCCTATTGATAGGCCATTGTCAGTTTCAAAAGCTCAAATTTCTAGGCAACCTGCACAAGGTAGTAGCTTCTTAATTCCATCAATCTTTCTCCTTTGGATTTTAATGGTAGCATTCCAGTTCATGGTTCCTTTGTCATTTGTCTTTTTCTTCTTTTAATTTTTTAATGCTTTAATTATTTTATGCTTTCCTTGGCTATGCAACACTTCACTTCGGAGGCAAGTGGTATTAGATTGGAAAAGTTTGGGGCCCTTCACACTATCAACCAATTCCTTTGGCCTCATCATCAACCTTGTAGCCTCAAGCCTCTATTCCTAACCAACCCTTTGATCTTGCTGAGTTTTCATTCATTGCTGAGCCATTAAAACCATTCAACTTTTGTTCGGATCTAGTTTTGGATCAACCACTAAACACCAATACTTTAGCTTGGCCAATATACTACAATAAGGAGTACTCTTCCATCAAAATCACTTAGGACATGCTCCTAGGCTCAAGCATTTATTCACGCCTATAGGAAATATCGTTGGATTCACAACTAAACAAAAATTATTTTGACTAGCCATTGCTAATTTCAAAAGGTAACTATCTCAGGGTAGCAGTGGCCAAGGCCCATATGAATGAAATCAGTCCAACATCGTACTTGCAATTTTGCAAGCTGGTCATTATCGATTGCTGGCCACTGGTCATAGCTCAGCCCAATGAATTTCATCTTCTGAATTATACCAATAGAATCAATTCTAGAGCACAATATATGAATCTCTAATTCATAGTCTTATGAAATTCAATGTAATGACACTAGTCTTGGTAGTAAGACTCTAAAAGCACAGTCTAAAACTTATTATTAGTAATCTAGCATGAAAATAAGTCTCCAAGTGTATACTGTATACCCAAGGCATGTTCAACACAATACTACAACTCCCGGAGAACTAGTGCAAAGACAGGAATTTTGAAGGTGTTTCTCAACATTGCCAATATTATTGCTAGTTATGTAGGATGCACTGATTTTTCAAGTGATGTTGAAGTGAAATGATTGCAAGACATCAATTGACTAATACATTTTCAGATCTTCTCAAAATGATCCAGAATTTTTAAGTTAGATGAGCCATCAATTGATATTTGATGGTTTGTCAATTTAGTTGTGTATCTCATTTAACACTTGCACTTGTTTTTCTATTAACAAATGCTCTTGACATTTCTACTTTGTTGTATTCAATGATATGGTTTTTTATACAACAAAGCTGGAAGATTGATGGATGGAGGATTAATGTGTTTGATGCCTTTGGATGAAGAAGCCACATATGGTTTCTTAGCTAAATCCCATATTGTAATGATTAGCATTTCCAGATGTACTACTAGCATTTTAAGTTACCCCTTTATTGATTGGAAAATAATGACAATTGGTGCTATGCAGAGGAACATGCATTCCAATCTATGTAGTTTCTAATGATGCTACTTGTTGTTTTATCTCAACCTGTAAATGTAGCATGCCTTTTTCTATGAAGAACTTTGAAGTAAGCATTTTCCAGCTTGAAACTTTTAACAGTTATTTTGGTGCATTGGTGTAATTTTAGGTTCATGAATTTTGTTTTATTAGTTGCTTAAGTGAATTATAAACTATTAAGAAACAGCTCCAGTGAACAGCCATACACTTCTACATACCTGAATAGTTACAGTGAGAGCCATACACTTTTCAGGATCTATCTAAATTTTAATAATCAATTTTTTGTGCAACTACCCTTACCTTGTAGAATGCTTACTACCAGAGATATGTGATTGCTTGTTTATAATATTAAGGCTGCAGTTGTATATGCCATCATTGTAAAGGAATTCATGGTCATTTTGATTGGCTTCAGTGGATGGTCTCATCTTCCTGGAGAACTAGTGCAGAGAGAGGTATTTTGAAGGTGTTTCTTACCATTGCCAATATTACTGCTAGTTATGTAGGATGCACTAATTTGTGAAGTGAATTTGAAGTGAAATGATTGCAAGACGTCAATTGACTAATACATTTTCAGATCTTCTCAAAATGATCCAGAATTTTGAAGTTAGATGAGCCATCAATTGTTATTTGATGGTTTGTCAATTTAGTTGTGTATCTCATTTAACACTTGCAATTTTTTTCTGTTAACAAATGCTCTTGACATTTCTAATTTGTTGTATTCAATGATATGGTTGATTAGTTCAAGGCTGGAAGACTAATGGTTGGAGGATTAATGTGTTTGATGCCTTTGGATGAAGAAGCCATATATCATTTAGGGAGGCAATCTGTAGCACTACTAGTTCTACTAATAGGTAGCACTGTTGTCAATGTGTATCACTACTAGTTCTATGAATATCTAGCATAAGTAGCACTACTGGTTCTACTAAGAGGACCAGGAGTTAAGGAATGAGCTGGGGGCTGGTGTGGTTCCTCTAGTAAAGTTGTGAAAGAGAGGTAGGGTTTTGTGGTTGTTTCCTTCTCTAAGATGTTTAGTAAGAGATAAAGCAATATATAATGGAAAAAAGGAATTATAAATTGGGAAATTTATACTAAATTTTAAGCCTAAATGAGTAATACAGGAGTAAAGTATAAGTTCAGTGGAAGTGTAGTTCTAGTTATCCTTGTTTAGTAATACTTAGTGAAGTGTAGTAATGGTTATATAATTTGAGTGTCAATAGCAGTATAGTATAAAAGATAGAATTTGTAAAGTATCATAAGTAAAATACCATCACCAACAACACTACGGTCTTTCTTATTATTATTGTTCCCGTTTGGCTTCACTACTATAAATTGTAGGTCACCTAACAAGCCTTTCAAATCTATATTAAGATTATTGATGTTAATAGAACTTATTCAAGAGCCAATACTCATAAACATTTTGATTTGATGCATGGAAACTCATAAACCAAAGTTTTAATAAACCATCATGCAATAACAACCCTAGAATCCATCATCAGCTTGAAGCCATTTTTTTGACAATTCTTCAAACTAGAGTCATTGAAAGTTGCTGAGACAAGATGTGCCTCAAACTTCCTCCTGTTGCATCGCTTTGTATAGGTGAAAGTTGCATTATTGTCTATGCTGAGTGAGATTTAGTCTTTTTGGAGATAGTCAAATTCAAAGAGGAGTGCTATGTAGACTGGTGATTGATGGGAAGTGGTGAATCAAGATTGACTTCTGCTGAAATTCACAACACCAACATTTGAGCTTCTTTGAAATGTAGACACTGCAAGCCATTTTAGGGAGAGATTTATGATGGCAGGGATACCATGGATGAGAAATCTATGGAAAACATTTGACAGAAGGGTTCTTGTGCTTTTATTTTTTGATGTAGATTTTGTAGAGGTTGTGTTGACAATCATTGATATAGATTTTGCGTTGTGATGACAATCATTGTTGACATGTGGAACCAATTCAACACCCCCTTGCACACTTTATCCCATTCTTTGAATCCTAGATTTATCTGACGATGACCTCATTGCTTCAAGTAATGGGAAGAGGAAGGCCCCACATGGATGGGGTTGGCTACTGTAGTGAAGAAAGCCTTAAAGAGATCATTTGGGGGGGAATTTTGTAAAATTTGTTGGAGGAAATTGGAATGGACAAATTTTCAAACATCAGCCTTAGCTACTTTGTATATCTGTACACTAGCTTTGGGATGTAATATTTACTGTATTGTTGCCCCAGTTATCTCTTTTAGTTCATTTTGCAACATTTGACATAATATTCTTATTAATATATTTATATTAATTTAGAAAGTTTTCTTTATTGGGCTAAACTGTTTTAAAAAATATTTCACATTTAGCTTTTATGATTTTTGATTTTCTATGTCCTATTTTTCTAGCAGCAAAACTCATAAGTTCTATGATGTTACAAAATCCTTCACAGCAACATTGGGGACTTTCTTTACCTCCACCAGTGGCAGAGGTTTCCTTGCTTGGATCAGCTTCTTCAAGTAAATTGAGCAAATCACTGGCTCCTGTAAGTGGCTTTAGGATTTCAGTATATTGTACTTCCGTCCAATTATCTTTAGCATTTGTTATTGATAGACAACTTTTTCTATGCTTCCATATTACATTGTTTAATAGCTTCTGATTCAGTCCTAAATAATCATTAGTATAGAAGCTAATGTGTATTTTCTTTAGACAGCTTAAGTTTTACTTCAGTGATTGTATTCTAGATTCTTTATACATGGCTTCATTTTCATTTCCTAATAATATATACCTGTTCATATTTCCATGTGAAACTATAACACATGAGGTAATGTTGAGACTTCCTTTGCCAGTGGATCTGTTTGAAGATCAGTTGTATTCCCAGCTAGTGCATCTTGGTATGAAATTTGTTTCTTGTCATTGAATATTTGTTTAGTTTTCTAGCACCCCCATGGATTGGTGCAGAGTAACATTACACATTAAGTTTAGTGAACATAAGCTTCCATATGATTTAGGTGTTTCTGGTGGAATATTACATATCCTACTGAATATTGAGACATTAATGGTTGTTGCATGGGCTCCCATTTTGCACAGGAAAAATCATTTAGTATGAGGATCCTAGCTATTCAAGGCTCCTCTAATCCTAAAACAAGTTCATCTCATTCACTTTAAGTGTCTCCAACATTAAATCTCCCTTCCTTGGTGGTGGAAGTTGCGGCATCAAGGTTGAGTTCTCATCATGGCAAGCTATTGGTCAATAAGGGTGGGTAGTCATCAACGTTTATATCTAAAAAACATGTTGATGCCAAACCTAATGCAATGAGTGAAATAGATATAAAATTAAATTCATGTGTAAATACCATTGGGGAAGCTTTCCATGGAAATAATGCCAGTTTAGTTGATCCTAGTATGAAATGTAGGAGTCATGAAGGTTTTAAAATTCTGTTGAAGAATTCTTCCTCTAACACACACAAGGGTTCATCAGAGCTGGGCAGTGGGCATATTGAAATAGCAAGAAATGAAAGAATAGATGCAGCTTTAGTGTCATCTGGTATTGTTTGTGTTGGACTTTCTAAAGATAGCTTTCCAATCACTGTCCCTCAAAGCAAATCTATTGTTAAAAGCAACAGTGAAGTGAATGTTGTTGCTCTAAATAAAAGTAGTAGAATGCTTTCAGGAAACCATGTTGAGAATGGTCTACAAAGGTCTCCATTTGATGATAGGTATCAAAACAATTATGAAGAACACTTTGCAGAACTATATGGTGAAGGTTGCTCTAAAGTTATTTCTTCAGAAGCAAAGGTGCCTCCCTTTATGGAAAATGTCCAATTTTCAGTGGATGATTATAGTTCTAAATATTGTTCTCTTCATCAAAAGTATGTAAATACTTGCACCCTTAATGGTGACGGTGACAGCTTTAGAGTTACTAATCATAAAGCAGAGGAAAGATTAGTCTCAACTGCTAAAAAGACTAGTGCAGGTTCTATCCAAAATTTGAAAATGAGCCTATGTTAGAGGAAATATTAGTTTTAGAATATAGAAATACTAGTACAAGCTCTATCCAAAATTTTGAAAATGATTCTATGTTAGATGCAACCGATAGAAGTACAAGTACTGGTTTTCAAATTCCTGATAAAGTAGAAATTACTAGAGATTCTAATGCCAGTTTTGGAAAGCTAGAATGCTTGGAGAATCTGGTGTGTAATATCCTTCCAGAAGTTTATATCAATGGCTCAGATGTTGGAGAAAACAGTATAATTTCAAACATATTGTCTTTGAATTTTGATTCAGATGACAGTGTATTAAATAGTCCTCACAATTTAGCAAATTTTCTCCTTGTTGAGACTGATAAATGCAACGGGCTATCAAAGGAAATATCAAGTTCATGGAAGTCTCAGAATAGCAAGCATTCAAGATTTTTATTTGCAAGGTCACAAGGTTCTAGAGAAAGATCAAGCCATTATTCCACTCCCAATTTGGTATCGTCTAAGCAATTGCAGAGGGAGTGGGAAAATGGAAAAGATGTTTTGGAAAGAACAAATGGACATGAACTATTGAATATTAATGGACTATGTAATAATGCTTCTGGCCCAAAGGTGCAAGGATTTCAGAGTACTTCAGAGGGAAGCACATTTTTGGTTCCTTCAGAAGCCAAGGGTGATTTTTGTCTTCTTTTGTTGTTGGATATTAGTAATTTTCTTTTAATAATTGTGTTTTACATCTTGCTAATATGGCATTTATAGCTTTTGTTTCCTTTTATCCAGCCATTTTAAGCCTTTGTATTTTTCCAAGTTTGTTACTTATGGATATAGACTTATTTTTATGGATCTAAATACAAGAGATAACCATTTTCAGATAAGCCTATATTTTAAGATCTAACACTGCACAGGGGATGTCCCTAAGTTGCACTGGGACATTACCAATTTCATGTAGGATTGTCAGATATCCCTTGGTCATCTTGGGGACTTCTTAGCATCACTTTCCAAAATCGGTGCCTAAGAGAAAAGAAATATAAGGCCTTAGCGCTACACTTACTCACCAACACATTACCCCTTACTAAGAGACTATTCAATCTCTAATTTAGCCAAGATTTATATTTTTTTTCTTTAAATTAGCTAAGTTATACCCTCTCTTACTCTTATCGTCTACTCTGCCCTGCCTCTATCCTCCCACAGAAACATACCCTATGTTACACAATTCTTCATATCCTACCCAGTGCTATGTTATAATTCTATACTAATGGTAGGTTTTGAACAATTCTTCATGAACCTTGAACTTTGTACTTCTAAATATAACTCCACACCAAAATACGAGACCCGGATCTTAGTGAGGATCTTATATTCCATTGAAGAAGCAACGCATCCCATGTGGGGAGTTAGAGTGGAAGGCGTAAACATGCTATAGGGCCTGAAGGGAATTGGAACTTAAAACTAATCCATAATCAAATAATTAGGGCAAGGCACTTTCACATTCCACTCAAGCAGGATGGAGGCATGCTTTATTACCCTTACGAAGAAATAGTTTCTTGTAGGCAGTTCAAATGGGGAATATGAACCTCATCGTGATTTTCTCTATCCTTTGCTTCATCATAAATGTGCATTTCATGGTCAAGTAAATTCCTTCATTTTGAAAGTCATAAATCTTGATAAGAATATGGCTTTTATGCAACTCTGCATTATAAGAACACTGTAGAATACCAATCTCTCCAACCTTCTCGATAGGTTTAGTCAATCTAAAAAGATTTCTAGAATCTAAATTTTAGTGTAGTCTTATTTTAGGGGACCATACATTCTAAGGAAAGTTCAATTCTTATCAATGGTTATTTCTCTCTGTGAACTATTCTCCAATCATCATGGAAGTTGTTTCAGATCCTGTACATCTCAACACAGAGCTGATATATATTTTGTTATACCTAATAGTTTGCAAGTTTTTCAACTTTAATTCATGCTTAACCAGTTGTCCCGCCTTTCAAATAAATGGTATCATCACCTAGAAGCGAAATATACAACCCTTGAAAGGTTTCTCCAAAGACACAATGTTGTAGGAGCATGGTATTTTTATTTATATTTGCAACATGACTCTTTAATTATTGAATCCACTACTAAGTGCCCTTATAGCCAAGGAATAATGATTCACAAAGCATAAATCCTCCATACTAAATGGTACCTTTGAAACAGAAAATGATTCAGTGCTAAATACTTGCAATACTTGCAATTCCTGAAGTCAAAATACTTGCAATTCTTTGAATTCTAAGTCTAGATATCATTTTTGCAAGACATTACGGTGCATAGGGAGTCAAGTCTCTAATTTTGCAAATGATAATCGTCGAGTCTCCATTAGAAATAAGTTTCTAAATATGCCTGGCTCTTAGAATGTTTATCACTTGATTTAAAGCTAAAATAGGCTTCACAATAAGAGAAGAAACCTTTTGTAGTTTGATCACAACCATAGACCTGCTTATTATGGAACCTTCTCAAAGAAAAGGTGAATATACTTTGCATAATTTTAAGTTTATTAATTATCAAAGCAATAGGTTGTGTTTTAATTTTGATAGCCCATGATGAGGAACATCTGAAACACCTTGAAGCTCATGGACTCCTAATATTGTAGTAGACAAGAGGGAAAGTTTTGTTTCTGACTCTTTGCTTTTTATGTAGTGATGGCATTGGCCTTCGAAATCCTTTTAGGAAGGACTCTTTTTTGGACTATGAGAATGATAGTGATGAAGAATGGGAAGAGGTACTCATCACTAAATCTCTTTGGTAAGAGTATTTGTAGTATTTTTATTAGCTTTAGTTACAGGGAAAATCGTACATAGCTCTCAGGAATTAGTTTATCATAAATACTAGTTACTGGTAAGTTGTAATAGTAATAATTATGTAGTTTGTAGATTGACATCTATCATAAATTTGTTTGAATATAATCATTGTAAAGGAATAACAAATTCTTAAAGGGTGCTAGCTCAATGGTAGAGTGCCTGCCTAATTATAGGCAGGAGGTTGGTGGCTTGATTCCTCCGTGCCCTATCATAAATTTGTGACTACAAAAATGACTAAATTCGCATATATATGACTATTAGTATCTAATTTCCTATATCTTAGTCGTATTTAGCTTAGTCATTAATATGTTAACATCTAGTAGTTTATTTAGTCGTATATTTGGTCATTAATGGTTGCAATCAGTGACTAAATCAATGACTAAATCAGTGACTAAATCAATGACTAACTCAGTGACTAAATCAATGACTAAATCATTAACTATCAATGACTAAATCAATGACTAAATCATTGACTATCAATGACTAAAGAATTGTCTATCAATGACTAAATCATTGTCTACAAATGACTAAATCAATGACTACTAAGTCAAGCTATTAATGACTAGTGAAATATGACTAGCTATAAGATAGTCAAAATTTGCTACTATTAGTCACCGACTCAAAAATAGTCATTTATAGCCTGATTTTAGTCATTTTTTTAGTCATTAATTTATCATTTTCTACTAGTGGGGGCCAATGGGAAACCCTACCCTGGATAGTTTTGAACCTGTGGCTTCCAGAGATAACACATATTCCTAACCATGAGGCCCGCTCAAACACAGAGATAACACATACTCTTAACCATCAGGCCCACTCAAATACACACAAATACTCTTATTGAGACATATATCTTGTTTACTCAATATATTTTTATTGTAAGGTATATGTTATTTTTTAATATATTATATTTAAGGTAGTCTTTCTCATTCCACAGAATCCATGCATAATAAATTCTATTGAGTTTTCATCATTTTTCCTCTCCAGAAGTTAGTACTTCTTCTATTGGTTTTAGAATTGCAACTATTTGAATAAAATATTAGAACATAAATCATGTCCATACTATTATAGAATTTTTAAAAATAACAAAACTTTAAAATAAAAAATATTCTTATCGTATATTACAGTTTAACTGCATCTCGTGGCTTTTGGGGACAGAGTAGCATCATAGCATCATAAATACAAATGATTAATTCACTATCCATATTCCTATACATCCTTTGCAATCTTTGCTCAAAATGTTCTAGGTTATTTTTGTTCTGTGTGGCTTTAAAATACCTGCATTAATAGAGATCTATTATGAAACTTTATCATAAAGAGGGCATAGAATGATAAGAACCCTACACGGTATAGAGTATAGAAAAAGGGAATGGTGTATGGATCAGCACTCACCTATGACATTTTGAAGAACCAATTTGAGTGGAGCACATAATGGATGCTTCTACTATCAACCCATTGCTTCTTTCATTGATCCCTCCATTTCTTTCGTCAACCCATCCCACCGTCTAAGCTTCTTGATATGTTCGACCAAATGACAAATTTCATCCAAAACATCTAGGCAGTTGTCTCTATTAGTAGAAACAGTTTCAAATATCTCCAACACATGTGTCATGATAAGAAAACTCATAGTAGTCAGGTGTGTTTCCCCCATACCTTTTAAGAGACCCTCAATTACCGATTTGGCTTCTCCAGGAATAATATCTTTCTGAATACCATAAATAACAACAAAGATTAATTTAGATTTAGCATTTGTATTTGAATAGCGTTAATGACTCTGATACTATGGACAATATTTAATACTGACAAAGACATTTATCGCCTCTAATAGGACCTCCCTGTATTTTTAAAGGATTTCTAAAGAGATCTCCCAGGAGTCTTTAGCGCCCTTTTCCTTTGACAAATTTTTTACCATCTTTTTCTCCTAAAATGAAAAAAACATTATGTTAGCTATTTATTTTTAACTCGTGTCAAATTTATCCATTTAATTAGGTTCATAGGAATTAGGGGTTTGCATTTAAGATTAGGGGAAGATTAAGGGTTATGTTTTTTCATCTCTGAACTAGGATGAGGCAAGTTTACTCTTAAGTTTGATTTTATGGTAGTCATTCAAAAAATATAGTATAAAAAATAATTGGTATAAGATGATTAATGGATAACTAGTAACTATGAATGGATAACTCATAGCTGATGAATGAATATCAAGTACATTTTTCCTATTATCCCAACTATCAGTTATATATATATATAGATAGATATAGATATAGATATAACTGATAGTTGGGACAACAGGAAGAATGTACTTGATAACATGTATTTAGGAATGGATAACTCACTGAACCGGTTTAACTAGAAGAATACTAAAAATAAAATAAAAAATCCAAAATGTCTTCATTCTATCGCTACCTCTAACCATTTGATCTCTTCGGTATAATTGAGACACAAACTGTGTAAATGTGCTAATAATAGCATAATTCAAATTGAGGATAGATGTGAAAAATTACAATGAACCTTGATGTGTTCCAAAAGATCAATTATGTAATCAATCAGGCGATCAACATCGACATAAACATCTTCTGGGTGAATTTAATTAGCGCCTGAGAGTATTTTGTTAGTAATATCTGAAACGCTAGATGAAGAGGGCATCCCTTGAAACTGATCATCTACAACGCTATGATTACTAGTAGCAGCATTTGAAGAAGAGGAGGGTGGATCTATCATCACCTTCTTGAAAATGGGTTGGGAGACATGATGAGCATCAACTTGTGCACCAGAAGAGGTTTTGTTTGAGTGACACTTTTCCTTTCCCATTGCAAGTTGGAAATGGAACGTCAACTGATGTGAGAAGAGGAAAAGGAAAGTCTAAAATTACACTTCAATGCTCGTTAAGAAAAGACATGTCAATATTCACTCATATGCAATGATCGTAATATGTAACCCATAGTTACCGAATTCATCCAAATCAGGCCCATAAATTTGCTATACAAAATTCCAAATTGTACCATGTAACATTTTCCCATTTAAAGAATGTATTTTTCAAACTGAACTTCTCTTCATGGACAAGGAATATTACAAATGAAAAATCATATAAATTGTGTCAATGTTAGTGTAGACGATAGTGAAGAATGGGTCTACTTGTGTATTTAAGTCATAGCAATTTCCTAACCAATGTAGGTTCTGTACAGATGGAAGAATTTGTCTTAACTACATTATTTTTCTTTCTAAAACCTATATGCAAAATTATATGGTGTACATATCTATTTAGACGGGCTCGATTGGATTAGAAACAGAGTAGTGGGGATATGAAAAGAAAATACAAATAGTAGCTTGGTTAGAGTCAACACATTGCAGACTACAGGGATTGGTTTTGGACCATAGGGGAAGACATCTAATATTCATAGTTTTTATTTGTAGATCTTCAAAACAAAACCTGCATTTTCAAAGATAATGATAAGAACAAGATTTATGGCCCATCCAAATATTATCCATCTAATTCAGAGTGATAGTTAAGGATAGGGTGCATATCCTAACATAAATTGACAACTTTCATAACCAACTCAGGGAAAAGATATGGCATAATATTTAATTGGCCATATTATCCCTAAAGAGAGAAAGACACACATTTTTTCCAAGTTCCAATCCAGATCCTGGGAACAAACTAAATGACATGATAATACAAATATTTTCAAGAAAAACAACCTCCTATCACCAATAATATTAAAATAAAGGCATACAAAATCCATACGTTGAGCATTCCCTTGCAATGGTTGCACCTGAAGCAAGCCTTGTGGTAAGAAACTCCATCACCAGACAGTTGATCCACAAAATAAACCATTTGATCACAAGCTTTGCACTTTTGCTGCATAATTCTAGTAGGCCATAGCCATGATACGAGAATTATTGTGGTAAAATAATGATCCTGGGCCCTCACATTCTAAACAGCCGTGAAAACATTTCTGCCACAGAAATCAACAATATTTAATTCAAAAAGATACCTTCTCAGATGATTTTAAGGCACGAACAACAGACTTGAGCTCTTCTCTCTTCTAATAAACCATACAAACCCTTTCCCCATGGAAATGAACAAATCTTAGCTCAAAACATCTTACCTCACCCCATTTTTCACCACAGAATACAAGAACTGGAAGCTGTAGAGAGGATTTAGACGGGATCCTAATATGATTCTTTTACTTCCTTACAAAAACACAAATACCAAGTCATCCACGGAAATTGACAAAATTTGACTCAATAATCAATAGTTGGGCATCTGAAGCCTTAAAATACAAGATTTGAGTGCTCCAGACATGAAGAAAACACAAGAGTGGACTCAAGCCCATGATCTACCGATGAAGGGACCACAAAATTTTGTTACAAAAACTCATACCACGCTTCTCTTCAGAAGATAGTTTAGAAGGAATATAAGGGAAAGGTCCACTACGACACCGCGAGCGTAAAGGATATAGAGAATTAAAGGCTCAAAAAGTGACGTAGTGAGAGAGGAAATAAAACAAAAATATGGGATATATGATGCAATAGATCCTATGCTATTGAAAAGGGTCATAGAGAGAGAATTCAAGGGAGGACAAAGAAGATGATGGAGGAAGGAGATTATGTCGTGTGTCAGTTTATTGCGATGATATTCTTGCACATGTCACTGGTTTCAACTGACGTGGATCCCATCGATTTAATTAGCTAAGGTGCTGAGGTCATGTCCAAATTAGCTTATAAAAACTATAATTATATGTCAAGATCATGCAAATTATCCTTATAATGAACATTATATGCCAAGGTTTAGTGGTTTTTTTATATGCCAAGGTCATGTCCAAATTAACATATAGTTGGGTTGCATTAATTCAAATTTGTTAATATAGGGATGTGTAAATATATATTATATATATGTTATAATTTACTAAATTCTAACACTACATATGGATTCAGAGACCCCCTTTCTTCTAACATTGAAAATGGATTCAAAGACCCCATTTAAGGATGTCTCTGAATCCATCTGTAGTGTTAGAATTTAGTAAAATGTACAATTTCATTGTCAAATTTGTAATTTTTTTCATTTCCATAGTGACAACTAAAAATGACCAAATAAATTACCAATTGTTATGTTGTCATTTTTAGTCTCGATATCCCGTGACCAAATTTGGTCATTTATCTTGGTTGTTTTTAGTTAGTTTTTAACCCGTGACCAAAAGTGGTAATTTATCTTGGTATTTTTTAGTTAACTCACTTAAATTTATCAAATTTGGTCATTTGTCCCTTGAAAAAAATTATGGTGATCAAATTTTTTGGTCTCTTGGTCACTAATCTCTCATTTTCCACTAATGGCAGCTAAGATCCTTCCACATATGATTTGGTGGAAGTGGAAGACCAGGAATTGTTGTACAAGTGACACTATTTGGAATCTCTTCCCAATTAGAGTTGGAATGCATCTCTTGGAAGAAATTCGACCCATAGAAAGCTTGGAAATTTTATAAATTTCAAGAACAAAGAATGAAGGGATATTTTTATCATTTTGAGAAATTTGTATTTGTGAAGAGAGAGAGCTAGTGGATGACTAGTTTCTTGCTTTAACCAATTTCGAGGGTGAAAGATTCCCATCCAAGTTGGTGTGTGGAAAGGACTTTCAGGTCTTTCAGGGATCTTCAATGGAGTCATAATTTATAGGTTAAATTTACAGGCAATCTCGTGGACACTTCAATATCAGCTTCTTCTCTCATCTATTCCAAGTTTTCTCATCATATTCTTACTCTATGGATTGAGGCGCACTTGGTGAGCTATTGATCTCTTTGGGGGAGATTGCAATGCCACATTATTTTACGTTCTGATTTCAATTCTATTTTTTTCAATTTCATAAAACTCTTATGTCTAAATACCAAAATATTTCATGTAAAAATTTTAAACAATGAAGGAATAGTGCCATTTCCCCACTACCTTGTTGTGAACCAATATAATGTTCATGGATTCGAATGGATAAGTAAAATACTGATTGTTTGTGGATGAATGGAATGTCATTGATGTATTATATGAGTTTAATTTTTAGTACATAAGCATTTGGAGTCATTTTGTTGAGTTTCATAGCATTTGGAGAAGATTGCCTATCATTTCCCCCGAGGTTGAAACTAGTCTTTTTGCATATGATTTAAGGGACTTATATAAGACATTAAAAGTTGAATGGTGATTCATATTATTTAATTTTTATGTTATTTATATGTCCCCTTCTACCATTCATAAATACGATTTGTATTGAGTGCATTTGGAAAGTCATTTTCATCATTTACTCTAGGGGATTTGAACCACAAGTTGCTTGTAAAACTCCATACATTGAACAGATTTCCAAACTAAGTTTCATAATTCATTTGATGGTTTAAAGACACATATAAAAACCATTTATATGTATTAACATATTTCATACAACTCCTGGTACAATTTAAGAGCATTTGGATCTATTTGGAGCCATCTACCATTAGGGTTTTGAGACTCAAAATTACTAGTAAATTCCCTGAGTTCTCTTAGATACCTATTCTACCCCAAAACGACATATAATTATGAAAATATACTTTAATTAATGTCTTATAATAGATACAAGTCTCATACCAACCATTATTGGAGGTTGTACAGTGTTTGGAAGAGATTTGTTCCAGGACCCGGGGAGGATTTCCACCTCCCAAATTGACTAGTCTTTCCCCAAAACTTCTTCCCTTGAAAATTGAAGACCATGGTTTGGTATACCAGTTAATTATATGTATTATAGATGATATAATGTGTCCCATAACCCCTCATGACCTTGCTCACCATTTTTGAAAGTAATTGATGTGTTTGGAACCAGTTGTATCCATATACCTAGAGTTGATATTTGGTGAATTTGAGCACATTGGAAAAATTATTCACAAGGGAATTTACAGTGGTATCAAATCATGGCTGTCTTGGAACCTGTGCATTAAGACCATACATTGAATAAAAAGTTGCATACATGTCTTGTCTTCACAATAGACCCACTATCCCCACTTTCCTTCCTCCTCGGCCAAAGAAAGAAGGAATTACAACAATAGATATTGAAGCATGTTTCCAGGAGTATCAAAATTTGAGAAGGGTTATTCATGAGAGGTATTCTTTCCCATAATATCTAATCAAGTATGGATTTAGGAAAAATAAGGAAATGTGAACTCATTCAAGAAAAATCATCCTACTTGTGAAAATAGCAAAGATTTATTTTTCCCTGTAAATAAGGAAGTTATAAACACTACTACAAATATCTTGTGGAATGTGTGGAATAAATTTCGGTCTAAAAAGCATGAAAATGGAACCTCATATGATGGTGAGGAGCATATAAAAATAATGGAACCTATCTTTGAATACATGACCAAGAATCTTATGAAAGGATCCGAATTGTTGGCTATCCAACTTAGGAGAAAATATATTGATCTTAAGAAAACCAAGGGGAAAAATGCATCAACTTGCTTGAAGGAGAAAAAGGAGGAGACCCATGAACCACCTAGTTCTGAAATGGGTGAAGTGGAAGAATTGGTACATGAAGAGGATCGAAAGTCACTCCTAAGTGACTCTGAAAAGGATGAAAAGACATCGCATGAGTATGAATAAGTTTCTATTGAAAATATTGAAGATCATTTCGAGACACATTCTACCTTGGAGATGAAACAAAGATCATCTACTAATGGATGCTTGAACTATGAAGGAGTACCTACTAATGGGTGCTCACACCTCTATGTTGGTGACATAGAGATCACTTTTGAAAGTGTTTTTGCAAGTCAAACTTCCATTAAACATGAAAATAAAGACATTTTAGAAATTGAATAAGAACAAGATCAACTTCCCCATCACCACAGTGAGCTTCATGAAGTTGGTCCAAGCAAGAAGGAAGAAGATGAGGAGGTTCATTTGCAAGAACCTAATTTTCTTGAAGGGTCCTTAAAGATGAATGAAAAGAAGATCCAATATTCCCTTAGCATACTCAAGGACAGTTAAGAATTAGTGTTAAATTATTGTTGGACAACTACTTCATTGGAGGAAACATCCTTCCTTGAAGACAAGCTGAAGATTCAAAGAGCAATTTGCCACATCAAAACTAATTTCATGTCTTTGATTTTTGATAGAAAGGATTTTTTTGAGCTTAATGAATTGTTACATGGTGCATACTTGAAGAATAATGAGGATATTCATAAGCTCGGAATTCAAAATGAGCAACTTCTTGAAAAGTTGCGAGATACTTGTTTTTCCTTCTATATTTCATATTGTCAACTTGTAGATTGTTTGGAGGATTCTAATAACATGGTGGATCATGAGAAATATGGAAATTTGAATGTGATTGATGTGTTTGAATATGAACTTGAAGAGATCCAAACAATTGATGTGCTTGAAGAGGAACTTGAATTGTCTCTTGACGAAGGTTATGTAATTTTTAAAGAAGAGCATGATTCCTCTACATGGGAACCAATATTGACAAACACTTTTGAAGGAGCTGCATGATACTACCCATATGGATCCTTCCCATGATAAAAATTATACACTTTTTTATTATTTGGGTGAGTTAGTTCATTCTCCTACATCCTACAATTCCATGTTTTTCAGTGTTAGTCTAAATGAAGTATGAGTGAAAGGGTTCTTCTTGATGGTGCCACATGAGGTGTATGGAAATCCTAGATTTACCTTTTATGATGACATGGTTGGAGCACATTATTATTAACATTTGCAACAACATCCTTTGTTACTTTATGATGCTGCACATCTACATAGATGCACCTATGAAATGCATTTGAGTCACTTGAAGACTCATGGTTTTTCTTGCAAAACAATTGGTTCATTTGATGTTGGAGGAACTTCATCCAACAATGGGGTGAATAGAGGGTTGGTTGGAGAACATTTTTGTTGCCATCCATAGACTTTGTTATATATTTATGATTCCCTCATTCATGGATGTATGGGTGAGACTTATTTGAGTTATTTGAAGTCTCCTTGTTTCTTTTGCTCATTATTTGGTTCAGATTTTAGTGGAGATTATTCATTCACTTCTTGGATGTGTAAACAAGGATGAAACATTTTGTATTATTTCTGATCATCAAAAAATCCAACAAAGACAAATTTAATGGATTTTGTATCCAATTTCTTTCTGTCATCTTTAGGTATGTATGAAAAATCCCTAGAAACAAATATTCCTAAATGACTAATTTCAGGTTTATAGCCATAAAATACTTCAAGGGGGGTGTGAAGTTCTAATTTATTAGTTAGAATCCCGTTCTTTAAATAAACAACAGTATTTATTGCTGCATCCCAAAATTCATTAGAAATGTTTTTACTTTCGAGCATGTTGCAAACACATTCCACCAATGTTATGTTTTTCCTCTCAGCAATACCATTTTGCTCAAGTGTATCAGTGACTGTGAATTATTATTGGATTCCATTTTCCACACAATATCTTTTAAAGGCTCCAGAAGTGTACTCACCACCTTGATACGATCTGAGGATTTTAATGTATTTACCTGTCTTCGTCTCAACTTTGATTATGAATTCCTTGAATTATTCAAAGACATCACTTTTCCTTCTTATGAAGTAAGCCCATATGAACCTTAATTTTTCACCAACAAATATCAGAAAATACCATGCGCCACCTAGTGATCTGGTCTAGATAGGTCCACATACATTAGTGTGTATTAGTTCAATAAGTTCAGTCTGTCTCTTCTCTTCATGGTTAGGAAATTCATTTCAGTGATGTTTTCCAAGTGCACATGTATCGCATTCAATATGATCATTTTTTTATGACAGGAAGACCCGCAACCATAGAATTTTTCTGGAATAACATGAGATCATTGTGATTGAGGTGTCCATACCTTTGATTCCATAATTTGACATCTGAAATAGTCAATGCTACTAGTTCCTGATGGTTTCCCTTGATTGCATCCATCTTGTACAATCCACCAAGTTTGGATCCTTTCTCTATAACCCTGTAATGATATTGTCCATATTTGACATGGCACTTATATTTATCAAATTCAAATTTCATATCATTATTGGTGATAGAATAAACAAATATTAGATTCTTTTTTATTCCTGGGACATACATCACGTTATGTATCTATTTAAATTGTCCATCAGGTAGGTTAACATTTATCACTCCATAACCTTGGACTTTATGAGACGCGTTTTCACCTAGATAGATGTGTGTGCCATCAGACATTTCATAATACTCATCATACTAATCTCTATTACAGGACATATGGGAAGATGCACTCGAATCTATGAACCATGTGTTTTCATCATCTGTCTTAGCAGACAAAGCATGTTCAGATATAAACAATCTTAGGTTTTTAAATCCATTGACATATATGGTGTCTTTTCTAACATAATTTCCATTATGTTTTGTGCATCTATTGTTTGATTCATTGTTTATCTTCTTAAAACAATCTCTAGCTATGTGACCTAATTTTCCACAATAATGGCATACAACATGTTTATTATCACTAGAGTCATTGTGTGACATACCTCTATGTCTTACACAAAACTTGCCTCTGTGTGGATTCCACCGATTCCCTCTCTGTGGGTATCTACCTCTTGTCATCAACACCTGATCTAATCTCTAAGATTCAGGCTCATACATCTTCATCCTTTGTTCTTCTTGTATCAGAATTCTGTCAAGCTCTGTAAATGTAGGATGGTTTTGTCTTGCTACAAGAGCTAAGATGAACACTTTGTAATATGGAAAAATACCTTTTAAAGTGATAGATACCATATCAGTACTAGATACTTGTTCACCTTTGTCATCCAGATTATCTTGAAATTATTTGATGCAGGAGAGGTATTTATTCATTGTTTCATTCACATCCATCTTGATAGAAAATAATTTGGTATTTAAAAAAAAATTATATTAGAGTCATACGTCTCATACAAACCTTTCAGTTTGTCTCATGTATCTTTGGATGTCTTGCAATTTCTAATGTGAGGTATTATGTTGTCTTTTATAGACATACAGATCAACACCTTTGCTTGGGTTTCCCGCAAATTCCAATGTGAGATTGACAAAGGATCTGTGGGCTTATGTTCATCCCCTTTCACTATTGACCATAGATTGAGACCTCCAAGTACAATAATTAGCTTGAATTTCAAATTTACATAATTCTCCCCAGTCAATTTTGATGCTTCAGTAATATATAAATCATCCAGAGACATGTCCACCATTTTTACAGAACTGTAGGGAAAATAATTTTAACCAAATTGGAAGAAAAACAATATTGGCTCACCTCTTCACTGTCAAACAAGCAAATAACCCAATGCTCACTGCATGGACATGATCCGGTGGTGGCCGAATTTGTTGTAAGGAAGGGCCCTCCGATGCTCTTTTAACCTTGCTAAAGGGCGCTTCCAACGCACAAGATGCTACTAGTGGAGGCGCTATCGGCGCACCATTGGTTATCAGTGCGAAACTAAAGGCACTATCATTTTCTCACAGAGATAGCGGTGGCCAAAACATGGAGGGGAGAAAAAACAATTTCATGATGCAGTGATCTGTCTAGATGCTAGGAAATCATGGAGAGAAAAACAATTTCTCCAGGGAAACAGAAAACCATTGTTTAACGGTGCTAAAATCTTCGAGAATTTCTTCATGGAAAAAAAACATTCTCAATTTGAGCAGCGATTTCAATTTTGCTTTCCTCCACGTGAGTAATGACTAATAATTATTTAGCAATTTAATTTAGAATCACAACAATTTTCACTTTACATGGGAAGCATAAAAAAAAATTACATGTGAAGGAGAAAAAAAAATTACACATGAAGGAGAAAATTTTGCAGCGATTTCAAAAAGTTTTGGTTTTCCTCCACTCTTATGCATCCACACTCACATTCATCACTCTTGCAACCAGCTCTCCCTTCAAGAATTAAACGACTACAATTTGAGCTCAGAAAAAAGAAAAAACAAACAAAACAAAACAAAATCAACTATTTTTCTTCTCCACCACAAAGAGGAAATCAGCCAAGGAGCTCCTTCACATAGGAACACTCACAACAATTTTTGGTTCCCTCACACAGCCCTCAACTTGGCTCTGGTACCAAATTAGATAAATCAATGGGGGAAAATAGCAGAGCACAAAGGCTTGCTTAGACAAACAGGAGGAGAAACACTCAACTCAATTGTATTATGGAATAAAGGTTACATAAATAGAAAAGACATAAACTAAGCTAGATCCAATAAATGTGGATCAAATCCTACAACATAAGAGTTGTTTGAACAAGAAACCTAGATATAGAAAACATACGAATATATTTGATGCATTATATCTAACAGATATCTATATGGATGTGATTTCTTCTACCATCGCTTTTGCCTCGTCACTGATAAGTGCATTTCTTCCATGCGCAACGTAACAAAATGCTAAATATTTTCCTACAAACAAATAAAGAAACAAATATGTAATTAAAACATTATTACAATTTTTCAGGTGTTAACTATTAATTAATCGAGTTTACAAGTATACACCATTTTTTTGAAACCAAAAAACTCTTGGTCGTGTTCTCTAATGGAGGACTCAAAGTCAGATTTAAAGAATTAACTTGCCTCAAATTTAAATAATTAACTTTCCTACAAGTTTTATTTGAATCATTATTAAAATTTGGAATTATTTGAATCGCTTGAGTTACACTTGGGTCCTCTAAAACTGTAACTTTTATCCTTACAACCCCTTGTGTTAAGCCCTAGACACATGTAATTTATAATTGTTTATTATTGTTACACAAAGTGCCAAAAAAAGGTTCTTTAAGGACCTAGAGACATTATTATTATTTTGTCAATAATTAATTAATTAAACAACTGGCACATCGGTGACCACCAAAAGAGTATGGGAGGCCTAGATCGACAATATGAGGAGGAATGGGGACATTCCTAGCACTTTAGAACTAAGTTTGGTTGATATTGGTCCATATTTATGTCTTCGTGGCTTTATTAGTTGATGATCACCCAAACATTGTGCAACAAACCCAACCTTTGATTATTTTATCCTATGTTGGTATTGTTGAGCCCAATTCATGATTTAGTGGGCCTCGTTAGTGTTTGGGTGGGTTCCACTTGTTTATTGATCCCCTTTGGTGGTTTTGTAACTCATTTGTAGACCTTACGCTTGGTTTTGTAACTCTCATTTGCACAAGTTTTCCCTCACTGGCTATTTTTAGCCTCAACACCTCAAAAGTTGTGTAAATAATTATGTAACTACTTGTGTAATAACTTGTGTAACTCTTTGTGTAATTCCTTGTGTAAATCCTTATGTAACCCCCCCTTTTCTATTTTGGGATTATTGCTTGGCTTGTGTGAAACATCACCTCACTAATTTTGATTCCTTTTCATGGATGATGTGTCCACACATGAATTTGAGTGGGGTGGAGTGGCTTGGAGACTCTCTTCTTGAAATTCGAATTGCTTGGATTGGATTGGAGTTAACCTCTTGTGGTTGAAGTAACCCCCTTAGATTGAATCAAGTTGGCTTACCTTGGTTTGGTTTGACCCCAATGAGTTAGAATTACCTTCTTTGGTCTATAAATTCACCTTTGATATCCTTGGTTTGGGGTTTTTTTCATGGTTATTTTGGATGGTTGTTGATTATGGTTTTTCATACCTTTAATGGTGAGAGCTTGGTAAGCTTGTGAGCTTGGGAAACCATGAATGATATGATATGTGAATGAAATTTGTGCATGAATCATGGTGATATTGTATGGTGTTTGTGGTAATCCTAGAAAACTATGGTGTAGTTCCTCCTTGTCCCCTACATGGCTCTATCCTAGACCTGCACATAAATCCCAATGATGAATGGCAATATCACAATCGCCTAGGGGGTCTAGATTACCATTGCACTTGGTAGTGGGGTGGAAGAGGAAGTATGTATTGAGTAATATATTTTTGGATTGATACTTGAGATATTCTTGAGAGAACCTATGTTGTGGATATGTGGACTTAGCTCAGGGGTGTCATGTCAAAGTGAGATCTGGTGTGGTAGTGCCAAAGGCTGGGTAAAATGTGATCCAAATGATGCCAGTTGCGCATTGATAAGGTAAGTTGTTTATATTATATTCATTTAATTACTTGGATATGATATGATTTATTTATGAATGCATATGAAATGTTTTATGAAACATATCAGTTAGTTGTGGAATAGATTTCCCACATAATTCAATATATTTATGCAAGTAAATTGGAAACTAGTTTCTTGGATTTTGTGCACAGATTGTTTAAGGAAATAATGATTTGGTACCTATGATCGAAAACTGATATTTATTCCCCTATTAATTATATAATGTGTATTTTTATGGTACAATAACTTCAGAATGGCTTAATACATTTCTCTTTGATGCTTCTACCTTTATTTCGAAAACTAGTTCTTCGCTAAGACTATTTGGCATAGTTTGGAGAATTAACACATAAACTGTTTGTAAAAAATTTCGAGTGTTACTTTTATGCTTATGTCTCATAAATAATATTGAAATTTGTGTGAGAACATTAGGAAAAATATTCTTCGTATGTGGAAATGTCTACCAAAATTCTAGATCAATTTCAAATTTCTAGCTCCTTTAATGGAATTGTTTTGAGTAGATTTGTGAATTTGCATATGAAGTGTTTGAACAAATGTTAGAATGAGATATACCTCTATTATGACTGATAAAACATGCTATTTATATTTTTAATTTCATTTGAATGATTCTATGATCCATGGATTTAATTATTCTAGTGATTCCTAAAATTACTAGTCAATTCGGATGGGTAGAATTATCTTGTTTTTTGAGTTGTTTAATGGAATGTATATGGGTGGAAATATAAATCAATAATATTTTTTACATGATCTTCAATAGTCGTATATTTATCTTTATATGGAATTTGGAAAGTTAAATTGAAAACTAGGTACATAGCAGTGAGATTCAAGTAAATAATTTTTTGGATTCGATCTCTATTTTTGGTAAAATATGAGTGTACAAGCCATATGATATGTTGTTGGTGCTTTAATTGTGTTGTACAATGCTATTTTCCATACGTTTACCTTCGCCTTTTTGTTCCTCGGAACTTTCTATGATTGGTTCGATTGAATTCTTGACAATGTTTATTAACTAGTTGTACTGATTGAACTTGAAATATTCGTTGTTTATGTACTGGGATCAAATATGAAAAAGTACTTTATTTTGGTGTATTTTCATGCTTACATATGTGTATAATGGTTGTAGGTTCACTTTTTTGTTCATTGGCATGGTTTCCTGTTGAATTTGTGAAGACTAGTTGTTAGTATTGAACGACTAGTTAATATTTCTTGTGGAATCATTTTCATAATTACTATGTTTAATTGATTTTAAAATGGTAATTAGGCCTGATTTACATGTTATTAGGTGTTTATTAGCCATTGTACTTGATAAAAAGTGGTTAAATGGTAAACAAATGAAAATTTATTAAGTATAGTCAATTGTGCGCTAAGTGTCGTTAAGTATCGTAATTTAAACACTAATTACTAGTTAATCATGATTAAGAGTAAATGGCCTTTAGAGGTGGATTTTATGTCTGAATTGGTTTGGAATGGATGTGTGATGTTTCTATAAGGTGTTATTAATCTTTCATATCCTTTGTATCAGATGTTAGAATAGTTATTTAATTTATTTTAAGTTATTGGTAATTAAAGAGACTTTGTCGTGATTAAATCCTGAAAATGAAATTTAATACTTGTTTAACTAACATGTTGTGCTAAAATATCAAATTAAGCCTTATATAGCTAATGATATGTCCCTCAAACCCCTTGATATCCCCTCGGGACATTACATAATTGTTATTAAAAATGAGAATTATTTGAATTGGGTCTTTCTCTANAGGTGGGGGTGAGTAGGGTGGTTTATAAGGATTGAGGTATAAAAAGGGGCGGGGAGGAGGTTTTAAGTATTGGGAGGGGGTTTCAACAAAAAGAGTTTGGTTTAATATCTCTGGAAATTAAGGGTATTCTTTAATATCCCATGATTGCATGTGCTATGTGAGATTTTCACTAAGTGAAGTCCCCGTGTCTAAAACTGTAAATTCCATCCCTAAAACTATTTTGACAAGTATTTGTAAATCAATCTCGAGGGTATCTGGGATCTGCAATAGTTATACCCCAAGAGTTCTATTATGTTTGTCATAATGACATTCTTACTTTGTATGAAGTAATTAATCAACTTCTTATCTCGATACATCTTATTCAAAAATCTATCGAGTTCATTTTTATTCAAATTTTACTGAAGTGTTCAATTGATGGAATCCAATTCCTATATCTTCACTACACCTTTCACATCGTTTAATGCAGTCCAATATATTTCCATCTTTGATTTATGTTGGTTATTTATTTATATGAAGAATTTCTCTAAACTTATTTTTTTAAACATTAATCTCATTTTATGATTTGGCTTTTCATTTGTAGAATCAATGGTGAATGATTGATGAAACAATTAATTTGGAATGCAATTATGTATGTGTAGGTTCTGAAAAAACTGAAGATACAATATTTCGTTGCATTTTGACCTTTTATTGTCTTTCTCTCACTCCAATTGTTGCTCCTGCAGCCTCTTTGACTGACGCAAAGGATCTAGTTGTATTTATAAGATTCACATTCTAGGAATGTTATCAAGATTTTTGGAACTAACAACTGGACTAATGTTATCATAATTGCTTTCAATATTTTCAACTCGTTATGAGGAACATCCTATACCAAAAACAGATCATTTTCCTTGCAGGGCGAATGATCACCAAATGCGGTGTTCTGCTCACATTTGAAAGCAATGAATTAGGTTATATATTGCGGTATGGGGATTATAATTAATATCTTAAATAGACAAAAAATAGCGTTGAGCCCACAGATGTAATCTGACAAGAATGGATTACATTTATTAATAGCGTTGAGCCCACAGATGTAATCTGACAAAAAATAGTGTTTAGTTTATTAATCCATAGATGTAATCTGACAAGAATGGATTACATTTATTAGAACCCACTTCTGTGAAATAGAATAGTAATACATTTAAATGAAACTGAGATCTTGATTATGTGTCCTCAAATAAACTCATTTTCGATTACCTTTTCCCTACACGAAAAAAAAACCATGATTAGATTGTGGTGAACTCATAAAATAGTCATTTGGAAATTATCATACTACAAATTGCATAGTTGGATTTAGGATAGAAACCTCACAGGAAAATGATAAAGAAAGGTTTCTGAGTGCCTCTGATCTTATTGTGGTGAAATGGGGCGTGCTTTACCCAAATGATCATTGTATGGAAAAGACAAAGTACAATGTTTTGGCACATTTCATATATATATATATATTTTATGATAATATTTTTTTCGAATGATATATTAACCGGAATGGTTAAGAGCTCATATTCTTCACGTTTAAGAAAATAGGTTAATTGTCCAAGATCTATAGGTATTTAGGAGGAGTAGAATTATATCTCCTTATGGATCACTAGTGGGTTATTTCATGTGATATATTTCTTGAATAAACGATGATGAATCAATATGCATTATCATCATGCATTTGCAGATAGTAGCTAATAATGGTTGTCCTTGTTTTCAATTCAACAACTAATTTATAATAGGTTTTTATATCCTTAAAAAATACTAAAACTGTGCAAACCATATTTTAATAAAAACAAATAAAATAATTTTGAGAAGGGTAATATTTATATACTTAATATCCCATCCCTATCTTAGACAACAAATAAAACAATTTTAAGAAAGCCAACAACTTATAAGTTGTATAACAATTTTGAGAAAGATAAAACATTTAAATTTTATTTTAATAACGATGCATAGATGCTTATCAATATTTACGAATATTTATAATATTTATAAATGCTTATTAATATTTATGAAGCATAAATGCTTATCTGTGAACACATTTAAATTTAGCAATGTTTAATAACAATATTCATATAAATGTTTGCCGATATGTACGAGTATTTATATTATTCTTAATATTTTATTTAATTATTGTTTATTTAAATTATTATAAATAGTTATTAGTATTTATGATACATAAATGTTTATCCATATTTATAAATGTTTACTAATATTTATACATACTTATTAATCTTTATAATGTACCAATGTTTATAATATTTATATTATTTTTAATATTTTGTAAACATTTATTAATATTAATATTAATATTATAAATATTTAAGAGTATTTAAGAGGTAGTAATGTATTTATATTTAAATGTTTAGAAATATTATTTATATTCTAAGTATAATTCTAATTGATGATGATGATTAATGTCTACTAAGAACAACTTTGGTCTATTGGACTTTAAGAAGGAAAATACTTGGTTTACTTTAAAATCTTGTTCTTATGGTCAAAAAGCTTGCCAAGAAGCTTTCCAAGCCCACTATAGTTTTGACAAGTTAGGAGGTTATAAACGTTTGTATTGTGGAAAATACTATGAAACTCAGATCTAATGTGGGTGTAAGCAAGACACTCTAAGAGAAACTATCTTTTATCCTCAATGCGCATAGGCTCACATAGATGGAAAACCCTTTCTGCCCATGGAGTTTTAGGAATAGACCAACGCCCTGTTTCGCTATGGAGTTCATCAGAGTTTGTTCTAATCTTGGCTATATTTAATTTTCTTCTGTGAGCTAGTTACTACTGAGAGATACTTTTGATCCTCCAAGTTAGGATTAATGACCTCCTTATAGTATCTTAATTTTCTCTTAACCGCTAAATATTATTCACACCAGAATTTCTCTTTAAACCTGGAAGTAATGATATTTTTGACATTGTCAATGTTTTGCAAAATGTTGTTTTCATTAATGACCCAGTGGTTTAACCAAGACATGGCATCTTTACAACAACGCCGCTTGAGGCGTAGTTGGTTTTGACTTGAGTTTAAAGCAATTTTAGGAAGTCTCTCGTTTCTCTTGTTATTTATATTATTCTTTTACATCAAGTACATATTCATAGAAATGCTCTCGATGGGGAAATACCCACTTCTATGAGGAGAATAGGATAAGTTGTATTGCTTTTAATTTTGAGGTTTTAAGTTATAAACCGCTTTTGGATTTGCTCAATTTTCCTCCAAGATTATCTAGAAATGTTGCACCTCCATACTTCACAACCATACAAGGTAACATGGATGACAAGAGTTTCAAATAATAACTTCTTTTTATCCCACATGACGAGATTAGATGATTTACAGTTATTTTCTTTACAAAAATAAGCTTTCCACCCTCTATTAATCTTTTTATCAATGCCATAGTTCCAATTGAGCTTGTGATGAATATCAATTCTGAGATACTTCCAAGAAATCACTTCCTCTAGATTTCTAATTTCATAACAAAAATTTGCATAGGTGTGTTTCTTAGATTTTATAATCAAGATTTTTGTCTTCTTAGTGTCATATCCGTGTTAAAGACACCTTGCCATAAGAATAATATCATCATCATAAAATAGGAGGATGATAACTATACTAGCTAAGATGATAATTATCAACATTAATAATATTAACAATAATAAGATTAATATTAACATTATTAATATTTTATAATATTATTATTAATACTCAAAATATTATTAACATTAATAACATAGTTAAAATCAACTTAATATTAATAATATTAATGTTATATAATATTAATAATAAGAAATTAATAAAATTAACATTGATAGTTCATTAAAGTCGAGTTTATTAATATTAATATACACTAGTTATAGCATTAATATGAGGAAATGTTGATATCTGTGCAACATAACATAACTTTTTAAAATGATTTATTCAAGTATAACTTTATAAAATTATGACTTTCATATCAAAATATGATTTTTACATTATCAATTAATATTACTCAAACATAATCAATCACATGGTTAACCATGGTTGATATAAGTTAATCATGATTACACATGATCAACCATACTTAACATATTTCCAAACTTAGTTTAAAGTCAACCATGCACAAATAATTGTTAACCATATCTAAACAATCATCACCATTGTTAATTAAAGTAAAACCTTATTTACCAATGACAATCATAGTGAACCAAAGTTAATCATGGTTAACTAATGTTCTCATAGTCAACCATAGTTAACCTAAGTCAACCATGGTCAACAATGAAATGTGGTCAACCATGATTAACCAAAGTCACAACAATTAACCATGCTACCCTAAAGTCAACCATTCCAAAATAATAATTAAATGAAGGTACAATATGGTCAAACTTTATCAACCATCATTTGACACCCTCCATTGACCATGGTTAACGACGATTTAGAGTCAAGCATGGTTTGATGTCAACCATTCCCAAACAATGGTCAACCATATTTTAACCATGGTTAAGCTAATTCAACCATGGTTAGCTAATGTCAACCATGACAATCCAATGTCAATGTATTCAACCATGCTTAATGAAAGTCACCCATGGTAAACGATGAGATGTGGTCAACCATGGTTAAACATAATCAACCATAATTAATTAAATTCAACTATTAACTAAATTCAACCATGATGCAATCATAATCCACCAAATTCAACCATGGTTTACCATGATGTAGTACGAATCAACCAAGATGCTTTAAAGTCAACTATAATCAACTATAGTTATACATCGTAGCCTAAATCCAACCATGCCTAAAGAATGGTCAACCATGGTTTAATATGGTTAAACATTTCTTAAAGTCAACCATGGCTTAAAATCAACTATAGTAGATACAATTATGAAATAATAGTCAACCATAGTTAACCATGATACCCTAAAGTTAACCATGTGAAAACATTGGTCAACCATTGTTTAATATGATCAAACTTAGTCATTCATCATTTAAAACCGTCATTAACCATGGCTAGTCATAGTTTAACCGTGGTGAAACATTGTAAACCATGGTGAAACATTGTAAACCTTGGACTAACAATGGTTGGCCATGGTTCTCCTAGATATGTCAACAATGGTCAACAATGGTTAACCAAAGGAAAACATGGTCAATGATGAGATTTAGTCAACCATCGTTAAACATAATTAACCATAGTCAGCCATGACGAAACCTTGGCTAATCAAATTCAACTATAGCTAACCATGATGTAGTAAGGCGAAGCATGCCTAAGCAATGGTCAACCATGGTTTAATATGGTAAAGCATAGTTCACCATCATTTGACACACTTCATCGACCATAGTCAAGGATGGTCTAACCATGGTGAAGCATTGTAAACTATGGTTTTACATGGTTCTCCTAGTCATGTCAATGATGATCTAACATGGCCTTTTGTAACTTTAACCAAATTCAACAATTGTTCACTATATCTAACCTTGATTTTAACCAAATTTTACCATAATCATCCATGGTTTTCCAAATTCAACCATAGTCAATGATGATATGTCATGAACCAAAGTTAACCAAATTTAATTATGAGGCAACCATAGAGAACCACCATGCACTAAATTCAACCATTCTTAATTAATGGTCAACAATGATTTAATATAGTTAAATTTAATATTTAAAGTCAACAATGCCTAAACAATGGTCAACCATGATTTAAAGTCAACCTTGGTTTAAATTCAACTATGGATTAATGTTAACTATGCCCAAATAATGGTCAACCATAGGTCAACCATGGTTAACCAAGTTAACCATGGCGAGCCCAAACCAACCATATTATCCAAATTCAACCATAATTAAACAAAAGTCAACCACATTCAACCATGAGATATGGTCATCGATGGTTAGACATAGTCAACCACGATTAACTAGACTCAACATTAGCCAACCATGATGTAACCATAGTCAACCATGAAGCAACCATAGTAAACTATGGTTAACTAAAGTGAATCATAGTTAACCATAGTTAAGCATGATGCACTAAATCTAACCATTCCCATAGTCAACCATGATACACTAGAAAGTCAACCATAATCAACTATGTTCAAACTTAGATGAACTATACTAAAAAATGTTTAACCATGGTAAAAAATGACACAACTGTAGTTAATCAAAGTTAATTATAGTTAACTATGATATAGTAAGTTGAACCATTCTCAAACAACTATATGAATTAATAATATCAACATGAATATATTTTAAAAATGCTTATTTCATTAATCCTTCAAAAATTATTAATACTTAAAAGAATACCAATACTTAAAAAAATACCTATATATAATGATGGCAATATAAATATTTATATCAATCAAATATCATTTTAACCTTACATGATATCAATATTTATATTATGTAATATATAATGCCGTCATATTATATATCTATATCTATATGAAATATTAAGTCCGTTTAAAGTAAATAATTAAATTATCATTGTAATTATATAATTATTATTGTATGGTTTTTTAAAATAATTTTTTAATATTTAATAATAAATAATACATTATATTTAATTATATAAATATTTATATTATGTAGTATATATTGCTACAGGCCCATATCTCTATATAAAGTAGTTAAAATATATAATTAAATTATTATTGTAATTATGTGTTAAAATAATAAAATTTATAAATGGTTTGTTAAAAAGTTATTTTTTAATAATTTTCATTTTTTTATAATAAATCATTTGGTGAAAATTAGAGTAAAATTATTTAACTTTTTTTCCAAAAGTTATTCCATTGTTTTTTATTTTGCCATGTTTGTTAAACATGTAATTAATACCATCTTTAACATTTTAATTATAGCAATATTTTAATTATAACACTGCTTTATAAATTTACCGTAAAAAAATCTACATGGATAGAATGGTTGCTTAATCTTTCATTCTGAGAATCTTTTGACTACAATGTAGTTCTCAGCTCTTTAAGCACCACTCTCTATTGGCTCACATAGCTGAAAAACGCTTCAACCGATAAAAGTGTTTACCCATGCCAAAATCTCCTCCAGAATAAAAAAGCAATGGAATACAAAAGACCGTGAGGTAATGGGAACAAGGATGGTTTTCCATTACGCATTCCCTTCTCTTTTCTTGGCTAATATTCCATTCTTAGTAAATGTACATTTTTTTCTTGTCTTATTTTACAATATAATTGCATTGTCTTTTACCTAACCTATGGCATTCTCCATTTTTGGAATCCGTAAAATTGAATTTTTTTTAATCCATTTTGGATCCGTAAAATAGAAATACTCTTTAATTGGGTCATTTTTTAATTCCAATTGTGCGTTTCCCATTGGTCTTAACATCTTTCTTGTTAAAATATTTACTTCAATCTTGCAATGTGTCTCCTCGAATTTTTGAAATGATTTCTTACTTTTGCTTCTTTATTTGTCTGTGTTGTAAATTTTCTCCTCCTTCTCCGCGACAGTAAGATTGCCTTGTAAATTTTATACCTTTGAACATGTCTTCTCATTGATCAAATCAAACTTTCACAACGTTAAAAGAAAATATAACAATGGAATATTCTTTTATAATGGACCTTAAGATAAAGAAAATGGACTGTTATTTTCTAACGCATCTTAAAATATAAGAAATTGAGTATTATTTTATAATGCATATTGATAAGGGTAACTTTAATCCCTTTAAACTTCACACTATCTACAGATGCATGCAACCATTTTATAAAGTTCCTGGAGATCTCGATTCCTACTCGTTTATCTTTTAGAAAAATCCCTTACGAATACAATCCATAAATTACGGATCTCACATGAGCTTCCAGGAAACTGCCAGACCGACCAATATCCTCTTTATTTCATGCCAACCTATTTGTATTTGTTATCTTTCATGTTCATTTTCTGTTTTCATATCTGTCCCATTCAATAAAATAAATTAGTAATAAAGATGTTAACCATAGCTTATCTTTTCCTTTAAACTGACCTGATTCAATGCAACTCACGGAATCTATATGGCTGTATCCGTTAAAGTCACCATTTTTCGGATGCGAAATCCAATCTCTGCTGTGCTGTACACTTAAAGCACAGCCATAGGATCAGGGTGAAGATTTTTTAATGGTATTTTAAACAATTTTTGTAACAGTTTTAATTACTTAGATAAGTGTTAATATCCTAGATTTTTGAATTTTGGGTGTATTACCATTTATACTTTTTGATATATAGAGGACGATGAGATCACTGTATTATTCAGATTATAAAAATAGATTGAATTGCTAATATAAAATATTGATTTTATGATGATTGCTAAAATTCAAAATTATAATTATAAAAGGAAATTGAATTGGTACTTCATACAAAATAATTAACAACAAGCAAAGAATACCAAATAATTAATGAATAAAGAGAAAGTTTAAGGACGATTTGTTTGAATAATTGAAAAGGCTAGTTCCAGTTCAATTGTTTATTAAGCTGTAGCGTAAGGATCAGCCATTAATCATTATTAATTGAAGACGGAGTTCAAAGTCTAATTCTTTTAATAATTGAAAGGCCAGTTCAATTGTTTATTAAGCTGTAGCGCATGGATGAGCCATTAATGATTATTAATTGAAGACCGGAGTTCAAAGGCCAATTCTTTTAAAGCCATTTTGAGTTCAATGTTTAAATGTTTAGGTTGATAGGTTGATAGGCGTTTTTATTTTAGAATGTAGGTAGATTATGATTTATGTTTTTTTATGATTATATTAGGATAATACAAGTTAATACTTTATAATGATTTTTTGACAATTCCAAATAAATAATTATAAAAAATAAATAATATTAAAACAAGAGTCACGTGGTGGCAATGTCCCTACATTGCCACATGCAATGGGGAAGAGCTATTTGTATGCAACTTTTGACAATTGATGTAATTGAATATAATAGTTTAATTGTTATTTTGGTAAAAGAGTAGATATAATGATCCATACATTTCAATCCTCTTGATATGAGGCAATGTTCATGTCCATTAAAAAATGTTAAAGATATATCATTTTTGTTTCATCTTTTATATATTTCAATACCTAATGTTTTCATTTTGAACTCTTTATATGACAAGCACTTACATGTGAGATAAAATCATGTGTCAAAATTTATAGGGTAAATAAAATAACATGAAATTTTAATTTTAAATTGTTACATATATCAGGTATCATGATAGTTTTCAATATCATGTACAATTAAGGAAGATAGTTTCTAATATCATATATACTTTTCCTTATTTAACATTAATTATAAACAAATATTTGTTGCTAGCTAACAATGCAATTAGCATGAGATCATAAATATTATAATATGCCTAACCTTAATAAATATGTGTTACCATTTTTCTGTCAAATACACTGCATATTTTATATTTCCTCTCACAAAAAATCAAATAAACCATTAAAATGTCTATATATAGTCTCCAAAAAAGGTAGTCTTTATCTTATAATGTATTTATAAATTTAATTATAAAAAATATTAAATAATTAAAATACCAAAAATAGGTTATAAAACCATAAACCAATTTCCAAAAATATATTTGAAAAAAAATCACCCTAAGTGAAATCTAATAGTATAACTAGTTACGCCGATAGGCATTTATATGTGATATTTTAGGGATGGACTTGCTTGAGCGGATCATCAAGATCTAGCAAAACACACCAAGTGTATGGCCCAAATGATTTGAATTGTTTGATCTTTTAACTAGGTTAATTAGTCATCGAGTTAGGAGTTTGTTAGGAGACAAGATCGCCCACGAGGAGTCTGTTAGGAGACGTGGAGGAGATATGTGGTTTGTTAGGAGAGCAGATCACCCAAGCGAGGAGTCTGTTAGGAGACATGGTGGTGGAGGAGATACGTGGCATAAACACCAAGCAAAACAGTTTCGAAAACCCAATTTCCATACTCTTTTGCTTCTTCGTTTCACCATTCATGTGCCATCTTGGAGCAAGAAAACTTTTTCAGTTTCTCCATTCGCCAATTCGCTTGTGCAATAGAGTGCCATTTCGCCATTCTTGTGCCGTCTTGGAGCAAGAAAACATTTTCAGTTTCGTCGTTTAGCCATTCACCGATTCATCTGTACAATAGAGGTAAGCCTCAGATTCTTGAACGCTCACAGAATAAAAAAACTATATATGCTGTCACTTGTATTTAATTCCAATGGTCAATATTTAGCATGGAAAAATGATATGCAGCATAGTAATTGTAAGTATTGAATTGAAGGCACCTTTGAACTGGCTTACTCACTTTATCGATGACATGGCTATATATACTCTCTTTCCCAGTTTAGATTCTCTCTTGGTATCTTCGCTGGGTCTTTCCCTTTGGCAACATGGACTCTTTCATGAGTTACTAAGTTTTCTGCTATAGTTTATGTAAGTTTTATTGCTTTAGGGTTTTTTAGCTGTCACCTATATTTAATTCCAATGGTGAATATTTAGCATGGAAAAATGATATGCAACATAGTAATTGTAAGTATCGAATTGAAGGCACCTTTGAACCGGCTTACTCAGTTTATCGATGACATGGCTATATATAGTCTCTTTCCCGGTTTAGGTTCTCTCTTGGTATCTTCGTTGTGTCTTTCCCTTCGGCAGCATGGACTGTTTCACAAGTTACTTAGTTTTCTGCTATAGTTTATGTAAGTTTTATTGCTTTAGGGTTTATTTGTTTGGCAAGTTTAATTTTCTGAACTGTTCAGTTGATAATCATGGTTTTTATTGCTTCTGATCTTAGTTGTCTAGAGATTAGTTTTTATATCATTTTTATTGATTTTGAGTTTATTTGTTTGACGAGTTTAATTTTTCGATCCTCGCTTACTCACTTTACCAATGACATGGCTATATATAGTCTCTTTCTAGTTTAGGTTCTCTCTTGGTATCTTCGTTGGGTCTTTCCCTTCGGCAGCATGGACTATTTCACGAGGTACTTAGTTTTCTGCTATAGTTTATGTAAGTTTTATTGCTTTAGGGTTTATTTGTTTAGCAAGTTTAATTTTCTAAACTGTTCAGTTGATAATCATGGTTTTTATTGCTTCTGATCTTAGCTATCTAGAGAGATTAGTTTTTATATCATTTTTATTGCTTTTGAGTTTATTTGTTTGACGAGTTTAATTTTCCAATCGTGGCTTACTCACTTTAGTGTCGACATTATAGTCTCTTTCGAGTTTAGGTTCTCTCTTGGTATCTTTGCTGGGTCTTTCCCTTCGGCAGCATGGACTGTTTCACGAGTTACTTAGTTTTCTACTATAGTTTATGTAAGTTTTATTGCTTTAGGGTTTATTTGTTTAGAAAGTTTAATTTTATAAACTTTTTATTTGATAATCATGGTTTTTATTGCTTTTGATCTTAGTTGTCTAGAGAGATTAGTTTTTATATCATTTTTATTGCTTTTGAGTTTATTTGTTTGATGAGTTTAATTTTCTGATCTTACTCACTTTACCGATGACATGGCTATATATAGTCTCTTTCCCGTTTTAGGTTCTCTCCCTATATCTCCGTTGGGTCTTTCCCTTCGCCTCATTTTTATTGCTTTTGAGTTTATTTGTTTGACAAGTTTAATTTTCTGAACTGTTCAGTTGATAATCATGGAAGTAGATGCAAAATGTATATTATTAATACAATTAGAACCATATTGCATAGTCTGGGCCAACTAAACTTCTTTCCTACTTCGATCGAGGTATCCCAACCCGATCAACCAAACTGAGCCGGGTACTATAGGGTTTATCTACGTTTAACATCTACCACAATTACTATGCAAAGCAAAAACATAAAAACTTTGCCAATGGATTAAATGCGTAGGAATAGAAATCATTTCTATGTATTATTGAAATAGTATGAGAAAGAATTCTACAGCATAACTAAACCTTGCAACAGAGAAAAAACACACTCACGCACACTTCGCACAGAGGTATTCATTTCGATATTGACGAGTCGTCTAATTTGAACAGCATTATTAAGTATGCAATTGCGTAGGCGCTCACGTAGGCTCTTCGAACAATTATGGAATCCATGTATGAATTGGATTTGACTTTATTGCTTTTGAGTTTATTTGTTTGACGAGTTTAATTTTCTAAACTGTTCAGTTGATAATCATGGTTTTGTTGCTTTTGAGCTTAGTTGTTTAGAGAGTTTAATTTTTTGAACTGTTCAGTTGATAATCATGGAAGTAGATGCAAAATGTATATTATTAATACAATTAGAACCATATTGCATAGTATGGGCCAACTGAACTTCTTTCCTGCTCCGATCTAGGTATCCCAACCCAATCAACCAAACTGAGCCGGGTACTATAGGTTTTATCTACGTTTAACATCTACCACAATTACTATGCAAAGCAAAAACATAAAAACTTTGCGAACGAATTAAAAGGGTAGGAATAGAAAACATTTCTAAGTATTATTGAAACAGTATGGGGGAGTTCTACAACATAACTAAACCTTGAAACTGAGAAAAAACACACCCACGCACACTTTGCACAGAGGTAAATTCATTTCTAGATTGACGAATAGTCTGATTTGAATATCATTATTAAGTATGCAATTGCGTAGGCACTCATGTAGGCTCTTCGAATAGTTATGGAATCCATGTACGAACTGGATTTGACTTTGTAACCTTGACAGGGGGCTAGGATTCTACAGAAAATAAAAACCACTACTATAGAAGAAAAAACCATTGCTTGTGCTTTTTAACTTGGCACAAAACAAATCCTTCAATACAAGATTGCACTTGCAACATAAGAAAATCCATCACTTCATGATTAGGGCTCCCGATCCTAGATTACTCACTTTAAAGATGACATGGCTATATATAGTCTCTTTCCCGGTTTAGGCTCTCTCTTGGTATCTTTGCTGGGTCTTTCCCTTCGGCAGCATGGACTCGGGACAAGAATTGTTGTGCCTTAGCTTATTGAGCTTCAAATTTCATTTCGAGAACATTTATTTATATATGATCCATAGCCTTGTCGTGTTCACCTTCCAACAATTCGTTCCCTTTCCTCTGTAATCCTTTGACAATTTCAATTGTATTTCACCACGTGTCCTTACAGTTTTGTTTTTCTGTTTTAGCTTTTACCATTTTCGACATAAACTGCATTTTTTCAATCCTTGACTTTTGGTTGTGATGTGCTGCCATGTGCCATTGGACGGGACCCTTCACTAATTAAATATTAAACATCTGCTATGACGTGAAATCCATCGTACCATTACAAATTACATATCAGTAATCGTGTGAAACCCATCTTGCCAACAAGAGATAGAATTATGTGGAATTCTAGAATGTTTGGAAGAGAAACATGGAAAACCAGCAAGGTTTCACACAAGTTAAGAGATATATTAAAAAGCAAAAAACGCTCATAGCTTTAAAGATATTTATTGCTTTTAAGTTTAGTTGTTTAGAGAGTTTATTTTTTTTACAGTTTATATAATTTTTATTGCTTCTAAGTTTATTTGTTTCTCAAGTTTAATTTTCTGAACTGTTCAGTTGATAATCATGAAAGTAGATGCAAAATGTATATTATTAAGACACCTAGAACCATATTGCATAGTCTAGAAGACAGGGAAAGGGAACCTGAATGAGTATTGGGGTTGAACCAAATGCAATAAAAATTTACCACTGTAATGAAGGATGATTAGGAACACATTGATGTGAAAGCACAATATTTCAAATGTAAATATGTTATGTATTTAGATATTTAATCATTTTCTATCAGGATTGTTGTTTCACCTAGCTGGTCATTTGGGATGAATGTTTTTTTTTTTTAATAACTAGCGTCATATCTAATATATCAGGATCAACGTACAAGGTAGTGTTGATATTCTCTCGATGAGGTATCATTCAGATTGTTTGGATGCATTGTTAGAACTATTAGTTGTTTATGTTTCAATAGAGTACTGTTTCCAGGTTAGAGTAGTGCCTTGTGTTCTTTCTAGAACCTAATGACAATGGTAGAAGAATGTTTGCAAGATATTTATTTATGTTTAGTCTATAAATGAAGAAAAAAAATGTATTTCTAAAACAAACTTATGTATAGTATAGAAATAAAGAAGCAAGAATGTATTTGTGAAATTGTTTTCTCTCATAGAGAGTATGTAATAAGAGATAGATGTTATAAATTATGTAATTTCAAAAATGGTGTTTGATAGATCAGAGTTTAAGATGAATCTAAGGTGGTTTCAGAGAGGTTTAATAAATCATATTACAACAAAAAACAACTATGATAACATAATTTAAGTTGTAGTTTTATGAAAAAAATAACTCTTTATCAATGCAATTCAACCTAAAACAAGGGCTATTAACAATTACCGATTGAAAAATGTCATGCAATTCAACCTGAAGCAAGCTCTATGAGCAATTACAGATTGAAAAATGTCATGGACACGTTATATTGGAGACAATCACCAACACCCATACAGCCACTACAAAATATGGCCCAGTAGAGATTGCTCAAAATAATGAGACTTCTGCCATAATCCCTAGCACTTTTAAAATCAAACCAATATAAATTCTAGGGTGTGTTAGATGGGAAATGCTTAGATTCTTGGATTTGAAGCTAGGTGGTATACATTGAATCAAATTCTTAACCATTGGAACAACAAAAGCGGGATTTGTTAACCATGCATCTCGAAGGACAAGCACCAAGAGTGGGTTAGGGTTAATGGCCTACCAAATGCTCTAGAAGAGAAAATATAGACAGCCCTCAGATCAAGCTTAGATATGTGTTTTCTTGATTATAGGATCTTCTCCATCGCCTTCATGCCTGAAAATACAAAAAAGACGGACCCTGAACGCTGAGATCGCTGGAAGTTGGCATTCCAGACCAGCTATGGGCTCTATGAATTTTTGGTGATGTCTTGTTTTACTCAGAAATGTGTCAGCAACCTTCATTGAGGATTGTTTGTATTGCACTAATATGATATATTAATATTCAACCTGTATCATCGATTTGGTTTTTCGTTTTAAAAGAGAAGAAGAACCAGGGTTTTATTATATTAGAATAAAATATATATTTATGTTTATATAAAAACACATGTATGGGATATTCAAAAACATAGTGATTTAATATTATTATTGTGTTAACAGTAGTAAATATAAAAACTAATCTCTCTAAATATAATTAAAATTACTAAGCAAATTAAAAAATTTAAACATAACCAATATTTATAGCGATTGATTGTATAATGAAGGCTTTGCGATATTAAACATATTAAGTTAATGAGAGTGTTTATTATAAAAAAAGGTATTTCCTTTTGCAATTAATTGGAATGGTTATATGTTAACATCAATTTAAAATTTTACATTTATTATTAAAGTTAAGTTTATTACTTCATCGATTTGGTTTTTCGTTTTAAGAGAGAAGAAGAAACAGGGTTTTAGTATTCTCAACTCCTAGGATGTTCAAGAAGCTTTGGTGGCTAGCAATAGGGTTTTGTTGGAGGATTTGTACTTGTGTGATTAAAGAAGACTTAAGTTTGGTTAGGTTTACAGAAAAACATAAAATTATGCTTCTACATGAACTAAACTAATGGCAAAACTTTAATCATACTTAAATTTGTGCCCAAATTATATCAATACTTGATCTTTATATAGTTGGGATTTTTTATTTTGTATTTTTAACTTTTATCTCGATTTGATGATTACCCTTATTATTTAGTGCATTGAAGCTGTAAGACTTTTCCTCTATGGAATCCTGGATAATAACTCCTTCGTCTAGGTTAAAAGCGCATGGATCGCTTTGCTTTCTAATATACTCAGCATGACTTATTTCCGGGCTATTATTTTCATTCTTATCACTGCTATCTTGATCATGATGAATGGTGAATGAATTAGAGATGACATTTATGGAATCCTGGATATTTCATAAAATTCCTTTAGGCAACAAGCGTGTTTTGATGTCTTTGAATAATCATAGAGATATGTCATTCAATAGGTAAACATGAGGTTGGGGAACCATACACATAACGAATACAATTGGTACTTAGTGATAGTGTACCCTTGGTAAGTCCCATCGATGGACACCATTGTAATTACTTTAGTACCCCTTCAAGTAGTACTGCATCATACAACACCTTCACAAAATCTTGCTTCCAAGTGCCTTTAGGCATATTAGACTTCCACATGAAAGTATGTTTATTAATTTATTACATGAGAAGATAATGCCTTCATAGTTTACTATTTTTTAATGGGAGATTTTTTCAATTTTTTCTTTTTTATTTATTTGGAAGCTTTTTTTCTTGATTTATTGGATTTTGTTTTTGTCATGTTTTTCCCAACCAAATCCATTGGAAATATTGATACTATACATTCCTATTATCACACTTGTTGCTCTTCCAATCTTCCAAGATTTAACTATTTTCCAAATAATGGAAAATCTTTCACTTATGCTCTTCATACAATGATTGAACCCCTATCATTCTTTCTAACGGTCCATCATTTACAAGCAGTACTATCCATGAAACATAAAGACGTATTGGTCGGTTTATCTCAAGCTTATTCCCATATGCAAAAAAAATAACACAAAACATTAGTATACACCGGACACAACCTCTTAAAACCTTTGAAATCCCTATCACCCCTCCTCAAAACCTATTTCAAAAGCCACAATATGAGATTCAAACCTCTATATTACACCTAATTCTAAACCCCGCAATACAACATATTGTTTTAATATATTAAAAAAAACCTTAACCATATATATTAGGTAATTATCACTTGAAACTATCCATATATAAACATGCAATTTGTTTTGTTTCTATAATACATGTTCGACACAACACTTGGGGAGATCATTCTCAGATACCAAGGAACCAAGTAGTACCAATAAAGGTACAATTCTACAAAAACCTAGACTCTATAGCACAAGCAACAAAGCTCATTAACCTCAAAGGATTCATCGATGAACTTGGTTACAATTAGAGGTTTTGTTATTCTATTGGACCTCCTTATATTTCCAAGTATTTAAGGATATTTCCAAGTATTTAAGGGGATATAAAGGGAAACATCTTTTCATTTATTTAGGGTTAAGTCAATATAAACAGTCTCTATACATAGAATCACATAATTCAACAAAAAGACTAGAAAAGTTGTTGAAGTTGAGATGTATGCCTCAATCCTGTTAATCTATTGTAGAGACCACCATCTAAATTGTTGATGTAATTTTCATAAAAACATATCATAGAAAGAAAACTTTAAACTTTAAAATATAAAATATAAACTATACTTTCAAAAACCACATTGCAACTACACCCACTTGAAAATCAACAAGTATCACCCTAAATGTAATGACACTTCAAATTAAGTAATTTCCTTTACTATTGGCATGGTCATTGTAAACTATCGACACTATGTAATAAGATACAAAATTATAAAAATTAAATTTTAGTTGTAACCAATTGAACATTTGAAATTATATGAGTTAAGTAATTTAGTCTTTTC
>LPNX011209919.1:200906-233916 GCA_001517045.1 Pseudotsuga menziesii | reverse complement strand
ATATAGTCTTGTTTTTTTTATATTACCTACTTTTTTTGTAGGTATTGTTTATTTTCAAAATACTATATTAAATTTCCCTTTATGGATATGTATTACCTATGTTTAAATGTTAATATATATATATATTCTCTTGCATTTGTATATTACCTACTTTTTTTGTAGCTATTGCTTTTTTTTCCAAAATACTATGGAGAAGTAGCTTTGTTTTTCAAAATACTATATGAAATTTCCCTTTATGGATATGTATTGTGGAAATGTTTAAATGTTGTTTTTATATAAAAAATTTAGTCCAGAGTCCCATGGTATTCATAAATTATAAATTTATGAATACCATTTGAGAGAGATGTGTCATGATGTCAGAAATCAAGAGACATGTGCTCAGCCAATTGGTGAGGCCCCTCTTCCACATCCAATTTTTGGATGTTAGATTGATAAATGACATGTCAATGACCTCAATATTTATAATAATGAGAAAACTAAAAAATGATACATTAGGTTTGTCCCATGGTATTCATAAATTATAAATTTATGAATAGCATTTGAGAGAGAGGTGTCATCTTGTCAGAAGTCAAGAGACATGTGCTCATCCAATTGGTGAGTCCCATCTTGCACATCCAATTTTTGGATGTTAGACTGATAAATGACATGTCAATGACCTCAATATTTATAATCATGAGAAAACTAAGAAATGATACATTAGGTTTTTCCCATGGTATTCATAAATTATAAATTTATGAATAGCATTTGAGAGAGAGGTGTCATCGTGTCAGAAGTCAAGAGACATGTGCTCATCCAATTGGTGAGTCCCCTCTTGCACATCCAATTTTTGGATGTTAGACTGATAAATGACATGTGAATGACCTGAATATCTATAATCATGAGAAACCTGAAAATGATATATTAGGTTTTGTTTAACGTATATGTGGCCCAACCAAAAATGCATTTGGATGTAAAACTCACATTTATAAATTAATAGTTGAGGGATCTCATTTAGCATTCCATTGTTGGATGTTAAACATAGGATACGTAACATTGACATGTCGTTTATCACTATAACATCTGCTTTTGGATGTTGGACTCATAAAGCACATGTCAATGACCTCAAAATTGAAATTGGTAGATCAATTTTGTCTTTGACATAGACGTTGCTTTATGTAAACAAATGAAGTTATACTTCATGTATAAAATGGTAAAATAAATATTTTTTTAATTTTATTGGTTTTGTTCATAACCATATGTTTTTTCATTGTTTTGTTATATAGCTACAAATGGATCCTACCATCTGGAGTTTGTTGCCAATGGAGATATTGGAATTGATTTTGTTGTGGGTTCCTTTTTCGACATTGATCCGGTTGGGATCAACTTCTAAACATTTCCAGGCAATTTTGTGGCAACGAGCATTTAGAACTTCTTGGTTGAACAATCACATAACTGAAGTTGGTTTTTTTGTTGAAGTCTAGCACCCATACGAGATTAAAATACTATATAAGTTTATAAATTATGTAGGCCATACGTCTTTTCTGCATATTACCAATCCAGAAAACAATTATTCAGTTGAATGCACAGCTAGTTCACATATTTTTCTATCGTTGTCTTGTTCATTTCCAGGTCACAAGTGCTACTTTATTATTAACCCATTCGAAGGACGGTTTTCATATATAGGTGTGATTGAAATTGGAGTGTTTGGTTTCTTCACACTCATAAGCAACATCAGTGATCATGAACATAGATGCATAGTTGTTCGTCATGAAGAGAATGAACATAGTTCAAATTTTTTTGTGTCCAGCAATGTGAATAGAGATTGCAGAGAAATTGATGCAACTGGCTTCATTCCAACCCCTCCTAAAGATGCAGTTTTTTTTAATGGAAAACTATATTGGCTACATATGAGAATCATTTCAGAGGAAGATGCTCTATATTCCTATACCATGTGATCACTCGACATTGGATTGAACAAATAGGCTGGTCATGCAATTCATACAGGATGCATCAAATGATCCATGTGTTTGACTATACTTCAAAACCAGTTGCTATGTCTTGTGAACGATGGTAGGAGAACTATATGGTCCATAACTAAAATGATAGATCTGAGGATTGGTGCATCTATAGTTGAAGAGGTGCAAGGGTTTTGGATATTTGGAAGAGGTTTGAGATGGACCCTTTTAGAAGTTATGACACCCCATATAAATACACGTTGTCCTAGTTACCTTCCATTTTATGCTATGGGGAGTTTTATTCTAATGTGTAGGTATGGCCGAATCCCGTACATATATTATGACCTCAACACTTACAAGGTTACTCATGTAGGACCCGATGAAGGATCATTGCTCTGAAGTCATCAATTGCATATTCCAATAGACATACAATGTACCACCATTGTAATGTCTAGAAATTTTTTCCCTCTAACTCCAAGCATGAAAGCATTCGACGATTTACTCCCTTTTCCTACAAATTGGGATGAGTCCTTGGAGCGTTATGGCATGTAAACATTATGCAAAAAGGATGTTTTTTTGCATATTTTGTGAATTTTGATCATCTTTTTTATATTATCTACATCCATGTAATCATTAGATATATCTAAAAAATTGTATTGCACCAAAAAATATCCATTGTGGATGTTATGTTTTCTTGTAGTGTATGTATTTTTTTGCGATCATCTTTACATTTCGTCATTTTATATTATACTTCAATTGTACAAGTAACGTGAGAAAAACTGTTTCCCTTAGTCTAGCACTTTTAAATTATACTTATGCCTGCAAAAAAAAACCTATGTTTTATGAGTATTTGAAACTAAAGGCATATTTACATTAATACATTTGCTAACCGATTCTCTTATTTTGTGTTATAGAAATGGATATGGTCCCTACGATTTGGAAATATCTGCCAATAGACATACTTGAAATAATCTTTCTTTGGTTGCCTTTATCTATGATTATCCGTTTGAAAATGGTTTGCAAAGGTTGGAATTGTATTGTGTCTGAAAACAATTTCATCTCACAATGGAAACACAATCAAACGAAAGAATATGGAGTTTTGGTTGGTTTTGGATCTTTTGGTAGACATCGGTTCGTTGGCCATTACATTAGCCAAATAGGAAAATGTTCATCTTTGTCTATGCAACTCCTAAACAACGAATACAAAATTGAATCCACATGTGGTTCAATTGTTGCAGTTTCATCCTCCAGTATCTTATATCGAAAAAGAAACTACTACATCGCCAATCCATTCACAAATACTTGTACAATTGTAGGGTCTCTTGGTCTTGGTGATTGGGATTTCTTTACATTGTTGAAAAATTTTGAACAACAAAAATACCATTGGGTAGCATTGAAACATGTTTATACAGAATCTCAAACAAAATATTTTATTTCTAGCAGTATTCATATGCAGTGGAGAAAAACATGTCCTATAGATGGCAATGTTTTGCGGCCCAAAAATACCATATTTTATAATCAAACAATATTATGGGTGAATAGTCATGTGGTTTCTAGAGATAATCATATATGTATATACAAGATATGTTGGATAGATATTGAGGATAACAAATGGGGGTTCCAGTTTATTCCACACTTGAATTCAACATTATTGATTAGCCTAGCATGTTATCGCAATGAGCTTCTTTGTTTTATCAATGATGGGAGAACTACAGTGTGGTCTATAGAACCAACAAAAAATCAAAATGATTCAACAAATTATTCGATAAGAAATGGATGCTTAGAAGGTGGATTGCAATGGAGTATCATGTCTAATTTGACCTCGGGCATTAATAGAAAATGCAGTGGATATTTTCCTATTGCAGCACTTGATAATTACATGCTCATGTGCAAATACAACCGTCTTACTTTTGGTTTCTATGACTTCATCAACGCACATTCTAATTTTGTAAGCGAGGATATAATGTTGGATTCTGCATTATCCAAACTTGAAAATCCAACACACCTAAGTGTTGTTGAGCTTGTAGACAGCATATCCATCATTCTAAGTTGCCCAAACATGGATTCAATTGATGATGTGTTTTCAATGGGATAATATAAACATATATGGCATGTAACTTGCATGTATGTTATGCAAGTTGACATGTTTGGATGGTTCTTAATCATACTTATTCAAAATATTTCTTCCCAACCTACTTTACCCGATTTTTGGCAGTCAGTGTTACATATGGAATTTTACTTACCTGTACTTATGCAAATCGACATCTTCAATACTTCATTACCATGCTTATTGGATTTCTCTCTTCTGATTTTTTCCAATTTACATTCTCTATGAAATAGAAATTATTCATACATGCCAAAAAAAAATTCTTGGATACAAAACTTGAGTGCAATATTAGTTTATATCTTGGCAATCTTCGGCAATACAAATATTATAAGATAATATTTTAATAAAGTTCAAAACTCTTAGAAATATTATAAGATAATCTTTGAATAAAGTTGAAAACTTTTACGTTTGTGTTTCTTTTTGCTATACCTGTAACATGACTTTCTACACTAATATGGTTTGACATTAACTAATTTTTTTTATGCTCATGTAGATATGTTGTCAGAGAAAAATAATAATTCGAGCAGTGAGAAGAACTTGATGGAAACATCGTGTCACACAAAAAATGAATCCTCGCAAAAACACTATAATAAAAAAAGGAAGGCATTAATAGGAAACGTCTTTTAATATACCAAGAGAATAGTGAGAAAATTGGCAAACAAATAAGAGAACGACATGGTCATTCCTTTGCAAATGTCATTGATTCTCAGGGAAATCCCACTAAATTCCAGAGCATATCTTATATAATGAGGAGATCAAATCGCCGAAGTCAATTTATATCATCAACTCCTACATATAGTGGCAACTCTAATGAAAGGTTGAATGAAGTTATTGAACCTTTCATAGATCATACTTCGGGCAAAACGTTTTCTAATCATGGCACTGAGGTATAAGGATTACATCGTGTTGTCTATATTTGAAAAATTATTTATCTGTACAATATAGAAATACTTACATACATGTTCAATGTTTATATAACTACTCGCAACAATTTTCTGAATCGATCATTTGATGAGCGCAAGGAAGCTGTGTATACAAATCAAAATGAAATAGTACAAAATGATAACACCAATACAGCTGAAAGAAGTAGTGGTATAAGAAAAATTTATCTTGGAACAACAAAGGACACAATTTCCAAGTCTACTATGAATGACTCACATAGCCACACAAACAATGCATTGTTAATGAATGAAGATCAAGGGTTTCAAAATCAACTCAAAACCAGTTTGCAAATTTCTAGTCCAGCAAGAACTATTTCTGTTGGAACAACCAAGGTATTGTTTCACCTATCCATGACAACAACCATGAATTTGACCTTGATCAAAATAAGGTATTATTAGATACAATACTATTTCATCTTCGTGTTCAATAATTCAATGAGAAATCATTTTAAAATTCCAGGATAGTAGCATCCATGGACATAATTGTCGAAACAACATGACATCGATCAATGTCATTTCATCTTCTGGTGACGATGACTCTCTAAAAAATGTCAGTCAAAATTATGTTGTGTGCAGCCAACCAAAGAACATGGACCTCAATCGGAAAACAATTCTACACCAATGAATGATCAAGCAATAATTCAAAACTAGATCATGATCAGTAGACCAAGTGGAGATGTAGAAAGGACTATTTTTCTTGGAACATCAAAGGTCTTACTCAGCCTATTCATACACAACTTCCATATTTAGTTCTTACTAGAAGATTTGACATAATATTTAACAACGACATTTTCACTTTTTAGGATAATAGCGTCGAGGCTCGTCGAGGACACAACATTCAAACCCCAACTCATTTGAACGATATGATGGAAAGCAACCTTCATTATAATTTTCATGATGAAAGCCATTTGGGTCAGGTTTCAGGTGATGGTACTCGACGAAGGCAAGTGAGGAATATACATCGTCGCAACAACAGATGAGAGAGATGTTGACATGTCTCGCCTAACTTTGCATTGAATGGTAACATCCATGCTCAAGATCTAGGTTTAAATATACATACATCAAGAAACATGGTTGAATTTTTCCAACAAATGTCCTCTTTCCATCGAGCATTTCGTGTCGAAATTGATAAATTGTCAATTGTGCAAATGTGTAATGTTTGTCATGAATCATACCCTGGAATGAATGTTTTCAGACGAGATGAAGGACCTATTTATGTGAGATGTAGGAAAGAGCATGGTATCCATCATTTTTCTCAAGATAACAACATGAATCCTGACAAACAACCTCTGTTTTATCAATTTTGACACATGTTGAAGAAATGTTAATAGCACGAGTGAATCCAATACTACAGGTCACACATGCACATGGAGGTCAATATAAATACAATGGCCATACAATTAGATTCTCATAAGATATCGTTTCAATTGTTAAGACTCTTCCTCGTCGAATAGAAGACCTAGACATATTAATTGTCAGGAGAGAAGGGCCTCCATCCAAGCACTATGATTGCATTGTTAGTAGGCCACGAGTAATGGATGCATTGCATTACAAAATATAGATGGACAAATATTACCGAGATGTTGAAGTTGATCTAGAATTATTCGTATGTCTCCCAGACTAGCCAACAAAATTCTCCTCTAAATTGTGTTATATCAACTCTGACATAGCTGACTCATAAGAGATTGATGCAGACATTGATAGATTTGGAACTCATCGACTCGAGACTCATCCTTCATCCTTTACAGCTAGAATGCCAAATGTACAAAGAGAGATAGAAGAGATACGAAATTTTGTTAACAAAGAATCTTCTTTGTCAGATTTAGATATGGAATGGCCAAAGATTGGTTTGTCTCCAATAAATGAATACAACATCGAAGGTTTGTTTGACATGGCATTTCCAACATTGTTTCCCATGGGCACTGCTGATGGGTTGCAACCACGTTTGAAGGATGTTTTCTTACATGAGTATGGGTTGCACCTACTTAAATATTGTGATCAAAGGTTTGGAAAACATCCAAGGTTTCCGTATTTTGTATTGAACATGATAATGAGACATTGAATCCAAGGAAAAGCTGCTATATTTGTGAAAAAAAACATTGAAGATGGAATACCTACCACAATTGAAGATTTACGTAAGGAGCTCATTGAATTCCCTGACACGAAATTAGCCGAATGATTGATGCATTTTGGTTCATGTCTTCGAGGAATGAAGGCATACTGGAAGATATGTCTCAATGAGCTTACTGACATGATATCACAAATCGGTTGCCCAACTTTGTTTTTCACTCTGAGTGCAGCTGATACCAAGTGGCCAAACCTACATAAAGTTATGCCCAATTTTGCACGTGTATTTGCACAGAATAGAAATAGATGGAGAACCGATAATGTTATAAACTATCCACATATTGTTGCAAAGTATATGCATGAACGTTTCAGTATATTCCGTGACGAAATCATTGTAAAATACCTTCATGCTAAAGACTGCTGGTACAAGTACATCGTTTCCTTATTCTATTTTTTAATCTAACATGTTAGATTATTACTTGAAATTTTGTTTCAAGCTAATATTATTGAAACATGATGAGTTTCATAGGTATGAATGGAAACATAGGGGATCAGCACATATCCATGGATTTCTGTGGTTAGAAGGTGCACCAGACATGGAACAACTTGATTGGACAGACACGATAAGAGTTGATGCAACAAGACAATACTTTGACAACAATGTAACAGCATGGAATCCTTGTGATGCTCACCACAGGAATATATCTATTCATCGACCTCCAGAGGAATATCCTTGCTTATTGGATACCAATGAAATATTCAATACAGATCCCCTTGATGATTATGAGCAACTAGTGAATCGAGTGCAATGACACACAAGATGCAGTGTTCATTCATGTTTATGAAAAAAGGTTCCTCCTACATGTGTTGATACAATGCACCATGGGAACTTCAAGACCAGTTGAAAATATTTGTCAATGAAAAAGGACACAAAAAATATGAACCTGCTCACAACGACGACAGGTTAAATGTTCATAAAATTCATCTTCTTTCAATATGGCATGCCAATGTTGATTGCGAGCCAGTTCTTTCACGTCATGCAGTTTTGAAATACATTGCAAAGTATGCTTCAAAATTAGAGAGAAGATCAAAAAGCTATCAAGACATGTTGACCAATGTCGTTGACTCTGATATTCCCTCTATATGTGCATATAAAATTTTTATTGCTGAAACAATTGTGGAAAGAGATATAGGAGCACAGGAAATCTGCCATATGTTGTTAAAGCTTCCTCTTGTTATTTCTAGACGTAGCTTTGTTTCAGTTAATGTTGGCAGAAAAATATTCAAAAGAGTTTCTTCCAACTCGGATAAAAACAAATTCCCAACAGGGTCTGGGTTTCTAGAACACTACCAAAAGAGACCTTCATTTCTGGAGCACTTATCTTTGATTGAAACTGCGCGATCATGGTCTTTTAGTGGTCGACGTCAAAGAGAACTGTGGAAGCCAAGAGATACACCTGTGATAGTTCATGTATGGCCACGGTTCTATGAGGTTCCTAACAACAATTTATATTCCTTTGAGTCATTTTGCCTCAGTGAATTACTTCTCTATAAACCGTTTAGAAACATTCAGATTGATATTGGAGTTAGCACAGAAATTATTATTCATAACTGGAGGATCCTTAGATATCGAGCTTGGCATTTCAATAGGATACCTTTAGAACCAGATACCAATGAAGAAGATGATGATACACATGAAGATGAAGTGATTCATGAGAATGACATGGATGAGTGGGAGATGTTGTCACATCTTGTTCCTCCCAATATTGTTCAAGTTCCAGACATTGATACTCTTGGTCGCAAAGACTTTGACTTGATCCATGCATGGAATAGTACTACAGGTTTGAATAGAAACTTAGAGGACCCAATGGATTTCATAAAAAATGTACACTCAAGAGGATCCATACCAGATCTCTCACATTCTAGGTCGGCTTCTCCATCCTCATTTTCTGATAAGCAACATCTTTGTTTTGAAACTATTATTGAACATTTCCATGAAGGACCTAATGTAGACCCGCTAAAGATGATAATTCAAGGAACTGCAGGGATAGGAAAGTCTTACCTTATACATTGTATTGGACATGAATTTTCAATGCATTCCATAAATGGAAAAAGCCCTTTGCTATTGCTGGCACCTACAAGAGTAGCGGCCTTCAACATACAAGCCAAAACAATTCACTCGGCCCTTAGAATCCCTATTAAAGACTCCAAATCTTTACAGGTTCAGTCACTTTCTTTATTGCAAGAAGAAATGTGATATGTTAGACACATTTTAATTGACGAAATGAGTTTCATTGGGCCAAGGTTGTTCATACAAATTGATTCACATCTTCGGGAGTCATTTCCTGAAAAAAAGGTCAGTTCCTTTTGGTGGGAGATCATTGATTCTTGTTGGAGATCTTGGGCAGTTGCCTCCTATCAAAGATAAACCATTGAATGTAGGAAACACGACGTGCAGGGTCTTATGGAAAGATTTCAGAAAGGTTGTTACATTGGACACGATATTTCGTCAACAAGGCACAAATCCAAATCAAGTCAATTTTAAGAGGTTTCTAACCAACATTAGAAATGAAAACCCAACAGTGGATGATTGGAATCTTTTAATGTCACGAACAGATGCAAATATGGATGGTATTGAAAGTAATACTTTCAGTTCAGAAATTCATTTGTTTCCTATGAATAGCTTGGTAAATGTACATAATCAATGCATGCTAAAGTCATTTGGAATTCCAATTGCACGATGCGTTGTTGAACATACGAAGAATAAAGATTTTTCTGATGCTAATGATGACCAGTTTCAACAATAAGTGCATTTATGTCCTAGTTAGCAAGTGATGTTGACATGTAACTTATGGGTGGAAGCAAGGTTGGTAAATGGAGCACTTGGGATAGTTCAAAACATTTTTTTCTTTGATGGATCCAAACCACCACAACTGCCAATGTATGCTACAGTCTCATTTGATGATTACATTGGTTTACCATGGGACATCAGATATCCCAAAATTGCTCCAATAGCATGTATTGCTAGAGGAAATCGCAAGCAAATCCCATTGTGTATGGCTTGGGATCTTACCATACACAAATCACAAGATTTGACTTTACAAAGGGAAACCATTGATATCGGTATCGCAGAGAGGCAAGGTTTAACTTTCACAGCAATTTCAAGGGTAAAATCTATTCATGGTTTACGAATATCTTCATCGTTTACATTTGAAAGGTATTCAAAGATGGCCAAAAGTGCATATGCTACAATCAGGCTAAAGGAAGAACAACATTTGGAATCCATTTCAGCTTAAAGATCACAACTATTAGGTTATTAAGTAACTTTATTGTTTATTGTATAGATATTTATATTGACATGTTTCATTGTGTTGACGGGCATATATGACTATGCACGTAACGGGGGAAAACAACCTAGACCGAGATCCTTAAAGCAGGCTCCAAGCTGTTTGGGATGGTTGTTCCCGACAGGTTTAAAGGCTCTGTTATCCTGAAACTCTATAAGTAAAACTACAGCTATTGTTCTGGTTAATTAAATCTACCAAATACCTACGAATGTACAAATTAAACTAGTTAATGAATGTACAAATTAAACTAGTTAATCTGACTACTAATGAATCAGTAATATAATTAAATTAATTTATAAACTAAATCTATTCAATTAACTTAACTTATAATATAATAATCAAAAGTTAATCAAATATTAACATGTTAAATGCATTACAAAATTGCACTATTTACAAATATACATTAATTGCAAAAATTAGAAAATAACCTGAATGAGATATGAATATAAACATCTGATTTAATGGTTGTTTTTCATGAAATAATTTACAAGAAACAACTATTAATCTATTCTAAACATTCCTATCCCGATCAAGAGCGATAAAATATTTAACCTGATAACAGATCTACCAATGAAACTATTGCATTAACAATCCTGAAAGTATTCAAAAGAAATTCTGAAATTAACAAGACCATACAATAGGAACATACACCACAAATGGTATGATGTCAAACATCAGTAAACCGAGACCAGTACAAGTCGATAATTATAACATATATTTGCATAATTCTGAAAAGAGATCATAGCAAACATGAATAATATAGAAAAAATAAACAACAAGACTAAGCGATACAATATACACATATACAAAGTAGAAATACTCTAAATATATGTAAGTATCACGAGTTTAACAATATGTGGCTGATAAAAGCAAACTGTCATGAATCACAGGGAAATCAAACAACAGTCTTGTCCCTTGTTTCTCCCAAACTATCGACCCCTCCTTCAGAAAACAGCATTTCCAGAACCTTCAAGAAAAATCTCTTTAGCTCTGTCTAGCGCCCTCTTGACTTAGTGGCCAACAGCATCTCCATTCTATTTGCAAATATCAAAGTTTTTCAAATAGAAATAGAATATCTGAGAAAACATTCACTCTACTCTGCAGAGACTCCAACCTCCCCTTTCAATCTAATTCTTCTTTGCTTAAATAAACACAGATCAGAAAAAATGAAATCCAAATTGAGCTTTGCTCTGGGAAATTTTGCTGGCCGCAACTGCAAAAATCGCGTTCATAAGATCCCAAAAATCTCCTAAAATCCATCACTTTCTGGGGAAATCTACTTGAGAAAAGATAAATGGGTCCATTCCGGAGAAAACCCATGTGCCAAATTTTTTAGATTTGTCTTCGTTTGCTCACAATATGGCCTGGAAAAACGCCTGTTAGTTGAGAACGCGTTTTATGTTACTTAGCTGAGAACGAAATTCATAGTAAGATTTTTCTTCATCTAACAACTCCAGAATCATAACAATATCCTCCAATCCAGCCACGAATGCTCCTTTAACCTGCATCAACCCGAAAATCTTAAATGCGAACAATTTTTAATATTGCGATTGAACTATATTCTATTTTCCACATCAATTGTGGAAAAAGAGATTTATGCAAAATGAAAGCATAGAATATTAACTGAATCCTTTTCCACGTCATGTTTAAAATGCACAATAAAACAATAGAATTATCATGAAAGAAAAATGATAGAGAATCAGAAACTTCCCTTTTACGCTGGACGTGGTGTAAAATTCCCGTTCCTTTCAACAATCCGGCGATAACCATAATCTTCACCAACAAATTTCAGATTGAGTCGAAGTGGCAATAATTAGAGATTGTTTAGCACCGTGCAATGACATCTAAACTTCTCCGCGATCTCGTATAGCTCAGCAGATTTGGGAAATGATTTCGCACATAATCAATATTATTTCTTTCCTTCCGGCGAATCTACCTCATTGATAGATTATCATCAATTCAACAATCGCTCACGAACTATGTGATATCTAATACAAATATTCTTTGAGATCGCCGTGAGGTTGATAATATAACAAAGCAACGTGACTGTCGATCTAGCTGTGTTGGTGATTTATGAAAACAAGATATGGCATCCTGGTTTTATTGAAATCGTTGAGCTAGCCTCTCGTACTATCTGTTTATAGAGGAAAATATTGCAAGATAATCATCCCATAATCATTTCATAGTCGACGGTCGCCTTTAAACCAATTATAAAAATCATTATTACATTATGATAATGGTAAGGTTGTCGGGAAAGTAAAACAAATCAAGAGTTGGAATTTTCCTTCCGCCAAAATGTATACACTTTGGCCCCAAATATATCATGAATATATATTCCTTGAATAAATTAATTTTTGGAAACATCAATAATTAATGAAAACACAAAAATTATTTCGAATTATAAGGAATAGTCTCACACAAGTAATTTAAGCCATGTATAAAATGTGACCATCATGAATATGTAAAATAATTTGGAGAAGACCTTCATACATAAAGGACCAAAAGCAATAACATATCAACCTTACTGTATAATAGTTTCAACTTTCAGGAATAGGAGACATGCTACGCAAACTAGAGATCCCATAACCCATAGTATCAACCTCGACGTTTACATGCAATAATAAAGATGACACATGAAGCCCATAATAAAGATCAAGATCAAATAATAAGGTTTTGTTATGCGTTATTTGTAGATCGAACGAAAATCCTTGGGAATATAATTCGAATGAACTTTGATAATGTGCCAAAAATACAATAATCAACCTTCCAATTTCAAAAACTCATTAATATTTACGATAACAAAATCACATAATAAAATCAAATGATAAATATTTGAATGAGGTTTCAAAATTAGGTTATGACAAATTATTAACACTTATCTCTTGATCTTCAATGCAAATCCACTCAAAATAATAATTTCAAAGTAGTGATTTTGTCAACTAATCCATAGTTTGCAAAGGTTTTCCTTAAAAACATTTAATTTCATTGTTTCAGTAGCTTCTGGAATGTCACCATTTCAGTAGCTGTCAATTCTTTAGTTTTGCTATATGAAATTCAAACATTTCATCAAAACAAAATACAATTTTGTTTGATGAAATAATGTTTTTTAAGGGTGTTGAGCAGGGGTACAACAGATGGCGACTGACTGGGCGAAACAGTTATCTGTGCGAAAACATGAAGTATGACTATATATGTAGCAAGATAAGAAAATTTTTATTTAACTCAGATTAGCATTTTCCTGAAGATAAAAGAACTGTGCCTTATGATAAGACTAGATTTCAAACTAATACCAGATTCGATTCTTTTATCATTATCCAGAGATTACCTTAAAAAATGATACAAATTTTAAGTTTATTCAGAAAACATAAGACTCCAAAAGAAATTAGTCCTGGGAAATACAACACAATTTTAGATTTGACCAGTTTTTTAAGATATGATCCCAATGCTACAGTCATGACCCTCCTACCCGTAGGCATCCATAGCCTCGAAAGGGTTGACTTTTAACAATACATCCTATTTTTCTAGTCCCAAGATAAGATAAAACACGAATATTTAGAACTTCTCAATTTATTAATGGGTAAGCTGCATTGGAACCTCTTCATGAGTGTGGGATGACCTCGGATTCTTATAGATTTTTATATATATAACAATTTATGATTTGGAATCCAAGTATGTCACAGACGGAGCCCTCCTGCCTGCAGGCGTCTATAGCCTCGAAAGGGTATGTCTTTTAACCCATTCTACCCAACGGCTTATATCCCAAGTGTTATGTCAGTAATTTTTCTCTCCATTTTGGTTTGTTTTCCTTTATTTTGGTTTCTTTTAGTTTCACCTTCAATCATAGGTTTTATTACTTCTCAGTTTTGGTTTTTCTTGGAGAGTCTTTTGGTGATTTATTAGTTTTTAATAGTTTTTGAGCACATTTTCTTTAGACTTTATTTGTCTTTTTAATAGTCTTTTTTGATTTTTGAAAGGGATAAAGAAGGTTTATATTCAAAGGTTGAATTAATAAGATGTTAAGAGATCAAGATAACTTTTTCTTTCAGCCTAATAAAGCTCTGAACCTTCGACAATTTATCAAAAAGCTGTAAAATTGCGATAAATTAGCACAGGAAAGATTCTTGTAGCGCTGGCGAAAAAGTTAGTGAAGGCAGCGCTACAAGAAAATCGTGCTTCTCTGTTTTTCAAATTTTTTGCGGTTTTTTCATCATGGGTATCAGCTAAAAGTGATTGATGGTCTTTTTCAAGGTTGTTTAACACGTGTGATGGCAGTTAGACACGCATTTCAGTTGATTTCAGTCACTTAGCCAAAAACGGGTTCATAATTGCTAAAATCGTGGAGTTAGTTGGGTAAATCATCAAATTCCGGTTTAAACGGTCCACTTCTCGTCCCACATGCGATTGTATAGGAAAGCTAGTTCGTGCAGAAGAACTAAATCGCTACAAAATTGGATTATGTCCCCATGAAGGAAGATGGCTCTCGCAACACTAGCAGGAAAGTTAGGGCTTCTTAATTCTGGCATTTGTGGTCGAAGAGATGAGTTGGGGACACCTGTGCACCTGAGGAGAGACTATTGCTGCATCAAAACCAAGCCTTAAGCTCCTGTATTCGAGAAGTTGGTAGGTACCTCATTACAAAACCCTTATAGCTCTAAACTTTGTTTTTTATGGTTGCGTGGTGAGTTAAAAGAATGTACTCGGAGGAGAGGGTAAATTATGTTGTAGGACAAAATTTCCACCTCTAAAATAGTCACCAAGAGCCATTGCAAAGAGTTTGAAGGAACAGAGCAGCCAGGAAGTCTTGAATTGAAAGCATTCAGCCTGTAGAGTTTAGTGATTGATTGAAGGAAGAGTACATATAATCAGTCCTCTAATGTATTTGATACTTTGGTGATGATACTTAGCGTTGTAAGGAGCTGACTGAAGGGTCTTTTCTCAAAACCTAATACACCAGAAATTGCAAAAAACAGCGTTCAGAAATTTCACAGTTTTGCTGGTTATACACAGAGGTTGTTTTGGTCAATATATTTGGGTGGTTTTAAAAAGCTGTGAAATGCTCATAATGTGTGAAATCTTTGCTGGAAGAATCATACCCTAATGATGGCAGAACCTATAGGCTAAATGTACCAGAGTTGGTGGCAGTTTGTGACTTGAAGAAGTTTGTACAAANTAATGTGTGAAATCTTTGCTGGAAGAATCATACCCTAATGATGGCAGAACCTATAGGCTAAATGTACCAGAGTTGGTGGCAGTTTGTGACTTGAAGAAGTTTGTGCAAACACTGGTGTATTTGTCCTTTCTTTTATTGCTGACAGTTCAACTTGACTCTATGAATGTATGGCTGACCTTGTATGAAGTACTGGGAGTATTAGGGTTTCAGATGAAGTTGTCTTGATGTTTTTGGATGCAGGCATTTGAGTGAAGCCTTAATGTACCATATCAATATCTATTGACAGTTTTCCATTTGCCTTTAAAGTACTCTGGACATTGCACTACCATTGTGAAATGTACAAAACAGTTTGTCATAAGAAAGGAGTTTCTGTTTCAAGACACAGAAGACTGTTTGTACTAAACCCTAAAACCAGGAATTTGATTAGNTGCACTACCATTGTGAAATGTACAAAACAGTTTGTCATAAGAAAGGAGTTTCTGTTTGAAGACACAGAAGACTGTTTGTACTAAACCCTAAAACCAGGACATTGATTAGTTCATGTACCCTAACAGTTCGAAATGGTGCATGAGGGTGCAGTTTGAAATTCGAGCAGAGCTATATGGTCCTTATAACAGCTTTCATAAATGTTAAACTTGATCTCATGCTGTATTTATCCATGAACTGAATTATACGATTGACACAGGTTAAAACTGACACTGCAAGCCTGTACAGGGATACCTAGCAGAGTGAGAAGGTGGTCAAACAACAGCAAGCTAATTTCTAAGCATTTCTGGAACATTAAACTAGATTGTTTTCTATCAGTTGAAGGGAAACTATGGGAAAAAGTGGAAAGATAAACAGAACAGAACCCTCAGACCTAACTTGGGTCCAAAAACTTCCAGACTGTGCAGAGATGTTTCAACAGGCAGGGTGGTTGAGCTTTTTCAAGAAAATTGATGGTTTTAATTCTCAGGTTTCTTGCAGGTTTGCCAAAGGACTTAAGGAGGATATGATCATGATGGATGCATTGAGATTTAAGTTAACTGTGGTGTTGATATCAGAAGCTACTGAAATCAAGAATGAAGGAGAACATTGGTTTAAGAAAACTCCTTTTGAATTTGACCCTCAAAGATATTTACTGCCTAATGTCATTCCTAACTGGAGCAAAGGGATCCCCATTCAAAACTTTAGAAAGGAGTGGATTGAGCCTTTAAGAATCCTTCAAAGTTATGTGACTTGTGAAGGAAGGTACTCCTTTGTCTTTAAGTACCATTTCAGATTCCTGCAGCACTTAGTAGGGGTGTCTAAAATGAATTTGCCTTTCTTTTTCCTGAAAAGCCTGCAGAAGATGGCAAGCAAAATAAAGGAGCAAGATGATCACACCTCACAGTCACTGTTTCATCATGGCCTTATTAAACTAATTATTAATACAGTGCTACAGCAGGAGGGAAGGAATTGGGATTTCTTCTTATTTTGGTCTGACATTCATCCTCAAAAAGAATACCAACAACCCAAAAGACAAACTGACAAAGGTAAGGTGATGATCAAAAAGCTAGGTCATTCAATCACATCTACCAGCAAGGGTGAGATTAAGGTCAAGAAGGTGACTGAGCAAGTCTCAGAACATGTACAGGGTGACAGTCAGTTCAAAGTAGATTCAAAGTTTCCTAAAGCCAAATATACATTGTTTGCAGATAAGGAGGTACAGCCTGGTTTGACTATTGACATGGAAAAAGCTGTTACTTTTGAGCAAGCTGGCACTGTTGACATGGAGAAAGCTGCCACTTTTAAAGAAGAATTACAAAATAAACCTAGAAGCCCCCTTACCATCATATCTGAAGATGAAGGGTATCTATTGGAGGATGAGCAGTAGGTTATCATGACTGAACCAAGTACAAAAGCATTAGAAGATTTACCTACTTCAAGGAGCAAATCAGTAAAACCTAAGAGGAAAAAGAAGAAAAGTGTCACTACAAACAGAAAACTTAGAACCAGGCCTACAAACAAATTGAGGTGGAACATGAAGAAACTCCTCAACCCTAAACTAGATGCCAAGCAAGAAGCAGTGTTAATCAATTCTTCTTCCAGTGAAAGAGCAGAAAGTTTTCAGCAGGACAGTAAAAGAAAAAAGAAGACATCTGCTAAACCTTTTTCTTCTTCTAAACCTGCAGGTACAGAAAAATCAAAATTAGCAAATGAAGTATGCCAACCTGCTCCTAAGCTATCAGAAATAATAGTTGAAATAAGAGATAAAATCATCAAACAACAGGAAGAAGAAAAAGCAAATGCATGGGACTTTGAAAAACAGGGATGGGATGAAGAAGATGAGGCCATACTGAAGCAAGCAGGTATTATAGAAGAAGCCGTTGTTCAGGTTGATCATTCAGATCTTTTGATGCAGGAGCCAAAGGTACTGGAAAACCCTAATGAGGAAGAAAGCCTACAAGGAAAAATTCAAATATACAAACAGCAGGTGAAGCAGCTTCAGGAGACCAATGACAATCTGTTCAAGGTCAACAGGGAGCTGGTGGAGGAATTGCAGGATGTACATCAGCACTTTTTACAGTTATCTGAAGTATCTAGAGAGGTGTTGAAAGGGAAAGTAGCTACTGACAGGTACACCATAGAGCTAGAGAAAACTGTGGAGCAGCTGCAACAGGAAAATGAAGCTTTGCACCAGAAGATAAGCAGGCTAGAGGAAAAACATGAAGGAGCTAGAAAAAGGCCTCGAAGGCTTGATGGCATTGATTTGCTTGTAAAAGCATCAAAGAAGTTATGAATCAGTTTTTAGTTAGTGATTAGTTTTTGATAAGCAGTTTTGTTAAACATTGCTATTTTTAGCAAGTATGTAATTTTGTAAAAAAATCACTTTTTACCTTACTTACTTTAGGGATTCGATGGAGGCAGTTTAGAAGAAAAAACCTAACTGTTTTTTGAGGAGGATAGCTATTTAGGAGAGTTTGAAAGACATTGTAAAGGTTCTAATTTTTTTGGAGCATCAGGAGGTCTGTGGGCTATCATACTTTTAGGCTTATTCAAAGATAAGTGTTGTGACTCTCTGGTACATTTACTGATGAAACTATGGATATATGACTCTTTACCCTACTTTTGGTTTGTGTTAGCTTTACTGTGAGTTTGTTTCANTACTGATGAAACTATGGATATATGACTCTTTACCCTACTTTTGGTCTGTGTTAGCTTTACTGTGAGTTTGTTTCAGCTTCTTAATTGACAATTTCAGTGCTGGTTAATGTGTGTTTTCTAGCAATGCTTGTCCATTATGTGTAAACTTTAATACAGGCTTTTGGTTAGTTTTTTTTTTTTTTATGATATATATGCATCTTTATCAGTGATTGTGTTTGATTTAGTTGTTGTTTATCTGATGAATGTATTCCCTGTATGCTCTTGATGTTTATGACCAAAATACTTAAAATAAAAACCCTAAAACCCTAGTTTGAATTGAGATTTTCTCTTGAGATTGTGTTGGCTTGTTCCCCTAGCCTTAGGAACAATTTCTGGCACAAACATCTTTGGCACCGTTGCCGGGGATGNAAAATACTTAAAATAAAAACCCTAAAACCCTAGTTTGAATTGAGATTTTCTCTTGAGATTGTGTTGGCTTGTTCCCCTAGCCTTAGGAACAATTTCTGGCACAAACAGAACCTATGAGGTCTTTTAGTCTTGAAAGTATCATTGGGAGCTACATGTCTCTCTGCATCCTACAAGGTATCATGAAGCCATGTTAACTTCAGTATATGACTCATTGAATCTGAAACTTTTGATCATCACTGTGTACTATTCACCATAAGAGATATAACTCTCTCTCTACTCCCAAAAAAACTTATTATACAAGGAATATTTATCTTGCTTGTTGACTCCCTATTGATCTACGTCTCCTTGTGCAAATCATTCAATTCCTTGGAGGTGAATTATCCTTCATTATCTGATCTCAAAATATTGATCTTCTTTACGGTCAGGTTCTCTACCTAAGCCTTGAACTTATGGAACTTACTGAAGACTTTAACCTTTGTATTCATGAAGTAAATCACCAATCATAATCATATAGTATAAGACATCATACATAGACAATACTGTCATTGGTGCACATATACCTAGAGTGCACTAGAAGAAATACTCATTTCTGAGTTCATCTACAATCTCATCAAGTTTGTCTTCTTTTGTCTTCTTTTATGAAGGTTCATCAACACTAGCTATTGATGCATGTTTATTTCCATTCCTTTTATTTTGAGTACACTGATAAGCATAGTGACCAAATTTTTGACAATTGAAACATTCAATTTTTTAAAGATCCTTCTCTTTTTGTCCTTGAGTTGGAGTTGATATTCTACTTGTATTTCTCTTTCTAAAGTTTCTTCTCCCTTTTCCTTTACTTGCATGAGCTAGAAGAGCTTGATTTTCTTCTTCCCGAGGTTTATGTAAACAATTATTGGATAATACTTTGGCATCCTCTTGAACACAATCAACCCATAGTCGATCAAACTTGGGTAACTCTTCTCTCCCGCATACACTCTGAATAAATGATTCCCATGAGGAAGGAAGTGCATTAAAGGTTACCATAACAATTTTTACATCATTAATATTGTCTCCAATGGATTTAAGTTGATCCCCCAACTAGGATACCTTCATAAAGTAAGTAGCAATAGAATTCGAGTTGGTCATATTCATGCAACAAAGTTGATTCCACAAGGCTAGCTTCCTGCTAGTGTTTTTGCTTTTGAATAATCCTACTAAGGAATTATACATTGCTTTGGAATTATTCAATTTTGAAATATGTGGAACCAAGTGGTATTTTACAGAATCATTATTAAGATGCTCTTGTCTTTTGCTTCATTTTTCTTATATTTGGATTCTCCCCATGATCTATGAGGATCATCTCATAGTAGATCGGAATTAAAGTTTTAAAAATGTAAATTAAAGCTTACAAGGTGAAAGATATCGTCAAGAGATTTCCAGCAGTGCTTGTTTCATCAAGTTATCAGTGTTTGAAGTTTCGACATGAATGGTTAAAAAATGGAAAAAAAAGGTATAAAAGTTGGTTTACTAAAATTCTTGTGGAGCCCATGGGATTCAATACTATGACCTCCATGAGCACCGAAAGCCTTAAATAAGCCCTCCTAGGCAGCACACCACATGTTGATTCTTAATAACCATATGGAAGAAAATTTATTTAAGTTTGAAAAAGAAGGGGGGAGGGTTTAGCCTTCGACCCCATGGCCAACACCGAGGCCCCCCTTATATATATGTTAAATAATATATTCAAACCAAGACCGGAATATATGCCAAACCATATCATATCACAACAAACCATAGTCCACGTATAATATATCAAGCCATAGTTTCAAACAACCATAGTCCGCCAATGTACATGCTAACAAAACCATGAAATCAGAAGAGGTCCACGGGCTTGATTGAACCCGCAACCTCCTCCACTCCTTGCCAATTCCTTCAAAATTGCACCATGCACTCCATTGGTTATGGGAATTCCGCACAATACAGTTTTAACTTTATTTGGATTTGGAGCCCAAATAAAGGGGCACATGGCCATACATTCGGAGCCCAAATAAAGGGGCACATGGCCATACATTCGGAGCCCAAAACCACTATAAACACCATGTTCTGGCACAAATTTTGACACAGTGAACACAACCATTTGCATAGAAAGCGAGGCCATTACAGGGAACACTTCCCAATGTGGTATTGCATAATTATCGAGGTGGTATTGGTACGCTTTCCAAGGTGGATTTTGCATGCTTCTCGAGACATTTTGCATGCTTCCCAAGGTGCTTTTTGAATGCTTCCTGAGACATTTTGCATGCTTCCAAAGAAAATTTTGCACAGAGTTTGAGGCAATTTTGGCACAGATCCCGAGGTAAAATCTATACAGAGTCCATACAATTTGTCTTTTGTGTAGAATTGTAGTCTCGAATTAGGTGCCAAAGGAGGCCTCAGGAAAAGGTATTCGAGTTTATACTCATTTTTCTCAATTTTTCGAGAGGAATGTTGTGGTATAGTCTGTCTCTGCGTCTAACTAACATAAATCATAAGTGTTTCCAGAACAATCATTTTGTAAGCTTTTGAAGACTAATAATATCAGTCTTCCCATTGGAAGTGGCCCAGAGACGTAGCCCAGGAGGGCTGAACTCCATTATCAGCTGTTGTCTTCATTTTATGGTTTGAATATCTATTTTATTTGATTATATGATTGATTTAAGCATTAAATTTTTCATCTTCTAAGCATGGTTATGAGTAATTAACATATAAATTTCACATGCAAACTAATGGTTAAAAAATATCCTGAAGATTTTCAGATCAAGTTTGGTATCAGAGCAGTTTAACCATTGCACTATGAGTTTATGTTAACAAGATCTAGGCTAAAGTGAGGTGAAGGTGTACTTCAAGATTTTAATCCAGAGATTGGAAGTGCACATCGAAGAGAGAAAATGACAGAAGAATACTACCGAGGAGAAGATGAGAAGGCCTTTTGTAAGGCTTTCTATCAGATGGCAGTGTTAGAATAATCAACCCATAGTTACCTACCTTAGACATTAATTAAATCATTTTTGTCTTATTACCTAGTCTCCTAGATTCCACTCTATGCTAGTTGCATTCTACATGTCATAGAAGTCAACACTTGCTAAAACTGAGTCATGGAGCACTTGGGAAACCTCCTGGAAACCATATTTAGCATGTCTACTTTATTCTAGATTGATCCGGATTTATGCGTGAACGAAATGAAAGAACATATACAGAATCATAATAATAGACAATTTGCAAAGATAACAAAGATACAGTAAACACATATTCTATTAAATGGCGGAAATAGAACAGACTGTAATACAATTGCTAGAATGGTGGTAGCAATCTCTGAGAAAAGAAGTGGCTGCTACGCTCATTCATGCCAAGCTGAATACAAAATGAGGCCAAAGGGGCCTATTTATAATAAGAATGAGGTGAGAACCCCAAAAGTCCCAAAACGTAACCCTAGAAGATGAACCGTCATAAAGTTTGCGGCCCCAAGGTGGTAAGTTGAACAGTCAACTTCCCGGGGTCATAACTTTTGCATACGATCTCCAATTTGGGTGTTCGATAGCTTGTTGTAAAGGTCTATCTAAGATTTACAACTTTTGTTTGGCCAAATGCATGCCGATGGCAACCATTTGGCCCCGAATCTCCAAAAAGCGTCGTTTAAGGCCTCAAAACGGCCCCGAAAGTTTAGGACTTGAAAAACTGCCGAAAAATAACTAGGAAACTGCCACAATGGACAATTGTTTTGAGCCAATGGAATAGGTGGGTGGCCACCGATCTCCATCTAGATCATAGATCCTCCAAAGTGCATATCTGCTTTTTCTGCAAAGTTGCCTGTTTTATTGAGAATTAAGGCAAAAGGAAAAGATAGACTAGGTGTAGTTGACTTGTTTTTTTCCCACATCGTCCTCCATCCTTTTCTCTTAATAAAAGCATGTATGAGTTGTCTTTCCATCCCTTAATAGCTTGCCTACTTGACTTTGTCAATTCGTGAGCATCTTAGTGCATTTGGAAACTGCTAGTATGCACCTATAGGGGATATGACTAGATTTAATAAGCCTACTTTTTGACTATTTCGAATGGCATCCTTATGCATTCAAATCTCTCATGTAATTATATATTGCAGCAGCCTATTACTTCACAATGTTGGCTATTGTACACTTATTCAATATAGATTAGTGTTATGCTCCAATTTCAGTCTCCTTTAATGTTAATTTTGCATGTTTGATTAGCAATTTTGTGAGTGTAATTGTTCTATCTCTTGGGTTCAATTTCCACATGATATCGAAGCCTTTGTATATCGATTTATCTCCTTCCATATTGATATTTTAGGTTCGACATCTTGACTGGGAGTATTTTCTACTGACTAAAGGGCACAGTTTCTGAGCTACGGACCAATCTCAGAATATCATCTTGACTCCATTTAATTTCTTTGAATGGAAAGATGAGATGGAGATATTGTTGAGAGCGAAATGTCTCTACAGGTTTACTATGGCAACTGAGGCAGATCCCAATGTAGCTGCAGAGAAAATCAAATGGCATAACAAGAGGGATGAGGCCTATGGTCTTTTGTGTCTGAGCATTTCAAGAGACCTCCTCTTCCATCTTGATGGATTGACATCACCTAATGAAGTGTGGGAGAATCTTGTAGAGATTTTTGGTAAGACATATGAGATGAGAGGACATCAAATCAAGAATGAGCTGGTCTCAGCAGCTTCGAATCCTTGCAACTCTATTTTTCCAAGTTTAAAGCCCTTGTTTTGCAGCTAAAACAGTGTGGGATTGAAAAGAAGGAAGAGCAACTAGTTTTGGCCATACTCTCGAAGCTTGGACCCGACTATTCAGTGTTTTTTTCAACCTTCCATGCCACCAAGTTGATAGCTCGAGCCTGGAAGATGCCTAAGCTTGCAGAGTTCATGGAATCCCTCACATAGGAACGAGATAAGTTGGTGATGATGGGCACCATCAAACCTTCCAAATACCAAGCTTTGGTTGCTGGAGATTCAAAGGTGGATTCAAAAAGTAAGAAAAAAGATAAAAAGCCACTTGAGCAAAAGAGAGACAAGAACAAGTCTCAAGAGGAGCCCCAAGGCTCCAAGAAGAACTTCTAGAAGAAGAAGAACAAAGGAGAAATGAGCATGTGTGCATACTACAGTAAGGGCTATCATCCTGAGAGCTCTTATATGAAGAAGCAAATTGACATGTTGACCCAACTCCTAGAGAAGAATAACATCTCCCTTCCTGATTTCTCAAAGAAGAGGGAAGGAGAATCAAATTCAGAAGACAGAGAGAGAGTACATCCTTTGGTTGCTAGCACATCAAGCTCACCTTGCTTCATCATAGACTCTGGAGCTTCTAGACATATGGTTTCGACAAAAGAGGCATTATCCTCTCTTGGCATGTCGAAAGGTCCACCAATAGTTTTGGGAGATGACTCTCTCACTGACAGTTTGGGGAAAGGAAGGATTGATATTGATCATGGTAATTTCAATAATTTGTTGTATGTTCTAGGTCTTGCCTCTAATCTCTTGTCAGTGTATCAGATGAATCACACTGGGTCTCCAAAGAAGGTCATCTTCTCCCCTGATGATGTTGAAATCACAAAGATTTCGAATGGTAAAGTCATAGAAAAAGGTGTTGTTGATCACACTTCGAAGGTATACATGTTTTCTCATTTTCTACCATACTCAAACCCCTTTGCTGTTTTGATTCATGCTAATGAGGCAAGAAAGCTTTGGCATGAAATATTTAGCCATCTTAACTACAATTATATTTCTGATTTGAGTGAAAAATATATGGTCATAGGGTTCCCAAAGATCAAGTTTTCCAAGGGAGTCTGTCAAGGTTGTGTTCTAGGAAAACACCCAAAGCACAAATTTGAGAGAACTAGCCATGAAAGAACCTCTACACCTCTTGAGTTGATCCACAGTGACATTGCTGGTCCATTTCCTCATATGTCCAAGAGTCAAGCCAAATATGCACTGACCTTCATAGATGACTTTTCCAGGTATTGTTGGGTTCACTTCCTAAAGCATAAGTCTAAAGTTTTTGACCTCTTCAAAGTATTTAAAGCCTTGGTTGAAAAACAGTATGGGAGGAAACTCAAGATCCTCAGATCTGACAATGGTGGTGAGTATGTCAAGTCTAAGTTCATTTAGTATTATAAAGATGCAGCATTTGATCCCTTACACACCACAACAAAATGGTGTTGCTAAGAGAAAGAAAGGTCACTGAAGGAGATGGCAACCTGCATGATGGAGGCTAAGACTTTGCCACCAAAGTTTTGGTCCGAGGATATAAACTATGCATCCTACATCCATAATAGGGTGCCTCATAATCAACTTGATGGTATGACTCCTTTCGAAGCTTGGAGTGGGCACAAGCCAGACGTGACCCATTTCAGGATTTTTGGCCCAAAGGCTTGGGCTATAATTCCAACTGAAAAGAGAAAGGATTTGCAACCCCAAAGCCAAGAGTGCCTATTTGTTGGGTATTCTAAAGATTCAAAAGGGTACAAGCTGATCAACTTGAGCACTAACAAATCCTTCATTGAAAGAAGTGTTCAATTCCAAGAAGAGCCTTTAGTAGCAGTTGAAATTGGAGAGTGTTCTTCACCACCAAATCCATTGATTGTAAGTGGAGAGACTAATGAGTTTGCTGATTCGGATATGTCTGATAATGATGATTTGATTGCAGATCCTGACAGTCCTACAAGACCAAAATGGGCAGAAAATACCATTCATGCAGCTGGGGAACTAGCTGGAAATCCTAGTGACACTAGGAGGACTAGATCTCAGTTTGAGAGTGCCCTGTGCATGAAAGATCCCTTATTTGCTGAGAAGTGCTATATGATGGTTGAATCATATCCACATACATATTAATATGTAGCACATGATTGAATATGGTAAACACCCATGAAAGAATAATTCAGCTCGCTCTAGAAGAACAACACTTGGGGACTGGTTGATCTTCCCCCAGGAAGGAAGCTAGTTCAATGTAAGTGGGTTTTCAAGACTAAGTTTGTTGCTGATGGTTCACCTTTGAAATATAAGGAAATATTGGTAGCTAAGGGATACTCACAAGTACATGGTATTGACTACAATGAAACCTTTGCACCAGTGGCAAAGATGGACTCCATTAGGCTAGCCTTAGCCATTGCAACTTCAAAGCGATGGGAGGTACATCACATCGATGTGAAGTGTGCTTTCCTAAATGGAGATCTCACTAAATGGATTTACATGTAGCAACCTGAAGGGTTTGTTTCTAATCCATCTTTTGTGTGCAATTTAAAGAAATCATTGTATGGGCTCAAGCAAGCCCCTAGAGCTTGGTATGCCAAGATTGATGGCTTTCTGCTGTCATTGAGTTTTGTTTGATGCAAGTCTGATCCTAATGTTTATTTGAAGTTGATTCATGGTTCTTTGATGATTATTGTCTTGTATGTGGATGACCTTCTGATTACAGGAAGTTCAAAGAAAGAGATTGCCTCCTTGAAGGATGCAATGAACCATGCATTTTCTATGACAGATTTGGGATTGTTGAGCCAATTTTTGGGTCTCGAAATTGCTCAATCCCAACATGGAATAAAAGTACATCAGTCCAAGTATGCCTTATATTTGCTGAACAAGTTCAACATGAAATATTTTAAGCCAAGCAAGACTCCTTTCCTTTCAGGAGTTAAGCTTGAAGAAGCAGGTTCTTCTCCTATGGTAAATAATACATTGTATAGGCAGTTGATTGGGTGTTTGCTTTATCTTACACACACTCGACCTGATCTATCTTATGCAGTTAGTGTGGCTTCAAGATACATGGATCAGCCTCATGAGATCCATTGGAGAGCAACCAAAATGATCCTTAACTTTGTTCAAGGAACATGAACTCATGGGATCTTCTACAAAGCTAAATCTGACCTTGATTTGATTGGGTTTATTGACAGTGATTGGGCGGGTAACAATACAGATCGAAAGTCAACATCATGATATGTGTTCATACTTACAAAAGGACCAATCAACTGGTCAAGCAAGAAGCAGAGTGCCATATCACTCTCATCTACAAAAGCAAAGTACAGAGGAGTTGTAAATGCAACAACTCAAATTTTGTGGTTGCGGGGAATACTTGGAGAATTTGGCTTCGAATAAGAGTTTTCAACTATTATCTACTATGATAATCAGAGCACCATTCGAATCTGCAATGATCCAGTTCAGACACAGCAAAACAAACACATTGAGATCCATATGCACTACATCAGATAGCTTGTGCATGATGGCACCATTCATCTACTCTTATGTGCATCTTCAGAACAAGTAGCAGACATCTTCACCAAAAAATTTTGTGAGAAGACATTCAGAAATCTCAAATCACTACTAGGGATTGCTGATCATGCTGTGAAGTATGATTGATGACAAGATTTTTAAATTTTGTTTTACTGTCCATGTTTAAGGGAGGATTTTCGCACTGGGTTTTTGCTTCTTTTCTTGGTTGTATGGACAAGCAGTATGTAAAGGGTGACTAAGCCTTGTTGCTAGGACCTATAGTTTTCTGATATTTACTCATAAAGTTAGGATTAAGGGGGGGTGTTAGAATAATCAGCCCGTAGTTACCTACCTTAGAAATTAATTAAATCATTTTTGTCTTATTACCTAGTCTCCTAGATTCCATTCTATGCTAGTTGCCTTCTACATGTCATATAAGTCAACACTTGCTAAAAATGAGTCATGGAGCTCTTGGGAAACCTCCTAGAAACCATATTTAGTATGTCTGCTTTATTCCAGATCCTCCAAAGCGCATATCTGCTTTTTCTGCAAAGCTGCCTGTTTTATTGAGAATTAAGGCAAAAGGAAAATCTAGACTAGGTGTAGTTGACTTGTTTTTTGCCCACATCATCCTCCATCATTTTATCCTAATAAAAGAATGTATGAGTTATATTTCCATACCTTATTAGCTTTCCTACTTGACTTTTCCAATTAATGAGCATCTTAGTGGATTTGGAAACTGATTTATGCACCTATGGGGGATTTGACTAGATTTAGTAAGCCTACTTTGTGACTATTTTGAATTGAATCCTTATGCATTCAAATCTATCATGTAATTATATATTGCAGCATCCTATTACTTCACAATGTTGGCTATTGTACACTTATTCAATACAGATTAGTGTTATGCTCCAATTTCAGTCTCCTTTGATGTTAATTTTGCATGTTTGATTAGCAATTTTGTGAGTGTAATTGTTCTATCTCTTGGGTTAAATTTCCATAGGTAGACATAATAGAAAAGATGTTTGCAGATTATCAAGAGAGATTGGAAAAGAATAAAACGAAGAAGGATCTAGCAAAAGATAATGCTTGGGGAAAAGGAAAATACCCTTCTGAACCTTCTTCTACATCTTCTTCTTCTTCTTCTTTTGAAAGCTCCAGTGTTGCTTCTACAACTCCAAAGAAAAAACCTGAGAAGGCTAAGTCTGATTTACCTTATTTAAAACACGATATTAAGTTTGAATTGACCACATATAATGGTGAACTTAACGCAGAAAAACTAGATGATTGGATCAGGAAGATTGAGGTGTATTGCAGGATTCAAAAGCTTGCATACGATAAAGAAAAGATCCAATTGGATACTTTCCGTCTTGGAGGCACCACTCTCATCTGGTGGGAAAGTAAGACGCAAGAAGACCTCCTTAAAAAAGGTAAAATTATTTCTTCCTGGTATAAATTTACTTCTGCGTTAAAAAAACAATTTTATACATTAGAATACATACAAGAAGCCATGATGGATTGGAAAAATTTAAGGCAAGGTAAAGGCCAAAATGTACAACAGTACACTCATGAATTTAGAAAAAGAGCTTTGATTTTGGGCATACCTCTTTATACTTAGGAAACTATTCTCAAGTTTATTGGAGGATTACATAGTTATTTTCCTCATGCAATACTTATGTTTAATCCTACTAACCTTGACGAGATATGTGTGCAAGCTACGCACATTGAATCCAAAGGGAAGAGTGTTCATGATGTTTCTTCAGTTGAATCTAGCTAGGAAAAAGAAGGCAATGCAAATGGGAAAGGTAAGAATGCAACTACAATGAGGAAAGGTGAAGAGAGACCTACATGCTCGCATTGTCAAAAGAAAGGGCACGAAGAGGAAAAGTTTTGGGTACTACATCCAGAACTAAAACTGAAGTGGTTTAAGGATAAAAAAGGGAAGCAAAAATCCACAGATATCGTTGAGGACCTTGGATCAGATTTCGAGGACAAAACAAAGATAACAATCGTAGGTATGAAAGGTAAATATATTGTTGGTAATGATTCTAACATTGGTTCTTTATGTGCTTCTACTTCTAAAGATCATATCTGTTCTAAGGATAAAAAGAGGAATGCATTGTTTCATATAAGGGTGATTATGAAACAAACTAAAATCGACACACTCATAGATAGTGGATCCCTAGCTAATCTCATTTCAGAATAATTAGTTAAGCATTTTGGATTATCAACAAAACTACACAAGAAACCTTATCCATTAGGTTGGGTGTGCAAAGATAAAATATTACAAGTAACAAAACAATGTGATCTAAAGTTTGCAATAACATCTAAGTTTGTACATGAAGTTGAATTTGATGTGGTTCCACTAGATATATGCAGAATTGTGTTGGGTAGTCCATACTTATATGATCGAAAGGAAATATTCTATAGAGAACATAATCAATATCACTTGTTTAAAAAAGGAATTGAGCACATAGTGCATTCACATACTTTTAAAAACGACAAATCATTCGACACTACACAACAATTAAAAATGGTTGTTAATGCAAGTTAGAATTTGGCACTTATGTCTACGCAATGTGTGGAGAAAAAGAATCCTAAGCATGAAAATGAAGTGTCATTTCACTACAACACACCTGTTATGGTTAATAATTTTTATGGTCAAAAGTCAACATGATATGGGTACAATCTCTTTCAAATGTTCAATGTTGTTATTCAACTTATTACTGAACAACTATATATGGTTTGTTCCTGCAATATTGAATGAATATTTTCTGGAAAAAGGGATTAATGTACTTAACAATGTTAGTGCAGTATTGATTTTTGTTATGCCGAGTCAGATGTATAGGTTCCAGGAAGAATGGACAGGTGATATGGGACAAGTGAGACGAACATGTCCTCATTTGAATTCTGGATGAAAATATGCTTTTGGTGGTCCAAAAGCTTCCTAGTGGGAAGGTTTGATCCAAGAGGATCATCTCATAGTCGATCAGAATTAAAGCCTTCAAAATTTAAATTAAATCTTACAGGGTGAAAGATCTCGTCAAGGTATTTCGAGTAGTGCTTGTTTAATGAACAAAGACCTCTGGATCCAAAAGTTATCAGTGTTTGAAGTTTCGACATGAATGATTTAAAAATGACAAAAAAATATATAAAAGTTGGTTTATTAAAATTTCTGTGAAGTCCATGGGATTCGACCCCATGACCTCCAAGATCACCGAAAGCCTTAAACCAACCCACCTAGCCAATACACCACACGTTGATTCTTAATAAGCATATGGAAGACAATTTATTTATGTTTGAACAATGGCTTTCCAACATCGAGGCCGCCCTTATATCTATGTTATATAATGTACTCAAACCAAGACCAGAATATATACAAAACTCTTGCGCCAAACCATATCAATCCACGTATAATATATCAAGCCACTGTTTCAAACAACCATAGCCTGCCAATGTACATGTTAACAAAACCATAAAATCAGGAGAGGTCTGTGGGCTTGAAACCATGACCTCCTCCCCTCCTTGCCAGTGCCTTCACCAATGCTCCATGTGTTGTGTTGGTTATGGGATTCAACATAATACAGTTTTAACTTTAATTGTATTTGGAGCCCAAATAAAGGGGCACGTGGCAATACATTCAGAGCCCAAAACCACCATCGAAACCACTATAAAAACCATGTTATGGCACATATTTTGACACAATGAACATAGCCATTTGCACAGAAACCGAGGCCATTACAGGGCACGCTTTCGAAGATGGTATTGCAAAGTTATCAAGGTGGTATTGGCATGCTTCCAAAGAAAGTTTTTGAACGTTTCTTGAGATAGTTTTACACGCTTCCCAATGCGTTTTTGCATAGATCTTGAGGTAGTTTTGGCACAGATACCAAGGTAAAATCCATACACAATCTGTACAGCTTGTATTTTGTGCGGAATTGTTGTCTCGAATTTCATGCCAGAGGAGGCCTCATGCAAAGGTATTCAAGCTATTACTCATTTTTCTCGATTTTTCAAGAGGAGAGTTGTGGTACAGTGTGTTTCTGAGTCTGACTAACAAAACTCAGAAGTGTTTCCAGAACACTCATTTTGTAAGCTTTTGAATACTAATAGGATCATCCTTCCCATTGGAAGTGGCTCGAAGACATAGCCCAGCAGGGGTGAACTCCGTTATTAGCTCTTGTCTTCATTTTATGGTTTGCATATCTCTTTTATTTTCTTATGTGATTGATTTAAGCATTAAAATTCTCATCTTCTAAGCATGGTTACGAGTAATTAACATATAAATTTCACATGAAAACTAATGGTTAAAAAATATCCTGAAGATTTTCAGATCACCCCAACATCTTCTAGTTATGAAACATCTTTCTTTACATAATATTGGATCTCATTTTCATCCAAAATGAAGATTATTCTTGTATTCTAAGATCTGGAATTTGAAGCACCATCCAAACTGTCTTCTACTTTAAGACTAAACACCATCTTGTCAAGATCTTAAAATCTGATCTAGAAACCCTAAACTCTAAATTAGGTCAAATTTGAAACTTGTCAAAATTGAAATACAAATCCAAAGATAGATACCTCCTCCTTAGTTGACCTCTAGAACACTATTTTTCAGTCCGGTCTGTTTCTAGAAGAATTAAAAATTGGAATCCTTAATTCCTTGATTCTGATAGAAATTATCTCAAAATTAAATTTTCACAAAATTGATATTTGCTTCCATAGATAAGTGCACTCTCCCAGAGCGAGCTCCAAAGTGATATCTCCAAGTCCAATTTATGGAGAGAAATGTCCAAACATGGAATCCCTAGTTTCCACACTTATGGTAAAAAGTTGTTAGATGGTTATATTTCAAAATTGTTGTGATAATTCATGTCCCCAATTAAATAATTTCCAAAATAAGACTATCTGCAAATAATGTTTCACCAGCCTACTAGTTCCCTAGGTTGAGATGGAGAAATAAATTTTGTAATAAGGGGCTATGGGACCCAAAAGGACTTTATTTTACCATATTCACATTTAAATGGGTCACATAAATGATAAATTATAAGAAAATAAGGTGGCATGGGTTCATGAAGACACTTGGAAGCTTGTGGAGCCTTTGGGTGACTATATTCCCCGCACACTTGGCATGATATTCATCCAAATTCAAACACATGGGTAATGTAAAGTTATTGGAGGGTGATGTGGTTTCAAATAACATGTAATGAGCCAAGGAATTTGAATTGGTAAAGAAGAGTAACTCCCATGGAAGAGGAAGAGACTAGAAGAGAATGTGTGCCACTTGGAAGGAGATTCGGGTGAATCCGCGGACCTGGGTAACACTTTTTGGCAAGCGCATTTCGGCAAAAACAGAAAAACACACCTCGGTCGAGGGCTTGTTAAACCCTCGATCGAGGTCTTAATATCTCGACCGAGGTTTTATGAAGCCCTCAACCGAGGTTTTGTTCAGCCCTCGACTGAGGTATTTAAATACCTCGATCGAGGTTTTTGTTCGATCAAGGGCTTTACAAACCCTTGGTCGAGGTTTCGTTAAGACCTCGACCGAGGTATTTAAATACCTCGGTCGAGGTTCATACCTCGGTCGAGGGCTTAAGAAAATAGACTTAGCCCACATTCAAACAAATGAAAATTTTTCTGTGCCTTGTAGAGGTGTACACCGTG
>LPNX011209919.1:189339-200730 GCA_001517045.1 Pseudotsuga menziesii | reverse complement strand
ATTACTCTACGTGGACACGAGCCACTTATTAGCTTCTTCAAATTTTTAAGGTCACACAATTCATTAAATGAAAAAATTCACACATTAAATGACATCGAAATATTTTTTTTTAAATATCACCATGAAGCCAACATAATATTCTACAATTTGTTTTTTTACTGCAAGTCAAAATTCACATGGCATATATGCGTTTTAAGGGCTTCTATCTAGCACATAAGTAAAAAATCAGGTTTTCATCGCCAAATTTGGCCAAAAAGTGTTACCCATCTTCATGGAATCACCCATTCCATGCACTCTATGATAACAAATGATGAAAGATTCTATGACAAATTCAGACCTGATTGCAGACATATGACAAATATGACATGACAGGGCTAAAAATAGCCACCAAGAGGTCTAATTTGGAGTTATATGCAGCGATTCAAATTAGGGAAAGAATTGGAGCATGAAGAGGAAGACAAGTGCCATGAGAGTTACTAAACCACTAAGATGAGTTGGAGGAAGCCCATGGAGGAAAATTCAACCTTAGCAGGCTTGATGAAGTTAATAAAAGGATGTCATGAGGAAGGATAATGGATTTTTATCATTTTTTAAATATGCAGCGATTCAAATTAGGGAAAGAATTGGAGCATGAAGAGGAAGACAAGTGCCATGAGAGTTACTAAATCACTAAGATGAGTTGGAGGAAGCCCATGGAGGAAAATTCAACCTTAGCAGGCTTGATGAAGTTAATAAAAGGATGTCATGAGGAAGGATAATGGATTTTTATCATTTTTTAATTGTCATTTGGAATTTTGGAGAGCTTTTTGCTTGTCCATTACATGGTGAGTGTTCACTCTCCCTTCTTGTGAACCAATTTCGAGAGAGTTGGATACCTTTCCAAGTTCGTTGATGGAGAGACAATTTAGAGCTCTCATTAGATATTAATGAAGGATTTTTAGTTGCATTTTGAAGTTCCATTCATTCGAATTCTCATCCATCTCCCTATTATCACATTCCTTCTTCTCCATTCCCCCACACTCTCATTTGATGGTGCACTTATTGGAGTGGTGCTTGCACTTTACTGCCATATATTTGATGCCCAAGCTTGGGTATATGATGTAAGGATCTGTACACTTATTTCCATATTCTATTTAAGTCTAAATATCAAGAATACATATGTTATAGGCTTGCATTCCCATGCTCTTGAATAACTAGTTTTCATGGATTTGGCTTCAATATTGAAGTAGCTTTATATTAGATTTGTATGAGGACATTTCTATGAGTTTGATGATGAGTTGTATATAATATTTGTATGAAGGAATTTGTATGATGTTTTATGCTTTTGGGGAAGATATTTGAACTATGTTTATTGTATTCATATTTCATGTCATTATCTGAACCATTTAACCTACTTTTCATCCGTCAAAACCGAGTTATTAATACCATTTCCCCTTAAGAAAATTCATTGAAAGTTTACATATAGATGTTTCACCTCACAACCAGTTTTAAAAGCTTAATAACCATGAATAATTACCAGAATTGATTTCTCATATGCATCCCCATACTCTATTCTGAAATTTGGGAGGGTCGTACTGCATTTTGAGAGCAAAAATTGTCTTATACCCTTGGGGGTTTTAACATCGATTTCCTAGTGTCTTTGTCCTTCTTTACCTATGGATAAAAGAAAGTTCAAGAAGCAATTAGAAAGTGTATGAGAAGTTATAATATGAATTAGTATTCCATAACACACCTCAATCTTTTCCATATAGAATTTGAAGTCATTTGGGTGCATTTGGGTCAACTTGGGTTTCACTAGTCTCCAGCTAGAAATTGGCCAAAGTTGTGCAAACTTGAGTAACATGTCAACCCAAATTTATGATTTGGCCATTGAGTTTATGAGGTCTATTAGTATGTGTTAAATCCCATAGGATCCTTCCATAATCATTTTGGAAAGGTTCGATGGTGTTTGGGACAAAACCAAGAAGGACTAGTTGACCGCATTTTCCTAGTAAATTTGCACTTTCTCTCATTAACCCCATGTCACGTCCCCACCCTTATACCAGAGGGAGGAGGTGACGATGCTGCTATCGATCTGGGAAAACTAAGCCCCGTGAACATAATATGAAATGCATTGAAATTAAACATACACAGATGCATAAATTATTAATATACAGCGGAAGAAAAATTCATTCATTCACAACATTTAACATGTTCATTAATTCATAAACACATATACCGTTGCAGAGATAAAATAGATAAGAATACTTATCTTGGAATAAGCTTGTCCTGCAACTAGTTATGTCGCTGCAATGTTCCACCCAACCATAGTCCAGTGTGCTCATCAATCACTCAGCAGCACTGCCACCCCTGAGTTGGGGCATGATTCCCATGAGGAATAAGGGAACACTAGCAGACTCACACATAGCCAAGGATACAACAAAAACTCAGCCAAGCCAACACAGTTGGGTTTATCAGGCTACAAAGGAGCTGGAAAGGTTAACTCCTAAGCTGGTGAGCTCAACCCCAGAGCTATGGAAACCTGCACCAGATCTAGCCTGACTTCTAAAACATCTACACACCCAACACAAGGAAGCATCCCCTTCTCTGCTACACAGTCCCTCAGGATATGCCTTCCCTTCCATTTCTATTCAGGGTGTGTAAAGAAGAAAACCAACCCCCTAGATCTGTCTGTGAGGTTCATTTTCACACTAGGTTTATCAAGCTAGTCAGACCCCATTTCCACTCCCAAACCAGTTCAAATCAAAGCAAAATATACACACACAGCAGAATACAAAATTCTGGGTTGAGGAAAAACGGTTTCGGCAACAAAACGAATTATCAAGATGGGTAAAAAAATCCCCTTAGCAGCAATTCAATTTTCAGAATCATTTATGTCCAAAACGAACTCAACAACACCCAAAAATCGTGGGTCTCTTCTCCCACTCGTTGTGCAAACCAAAAACGTTTTTCCCTGCCGGGTAATGAGGAAAACAACCACAAAAACACCCAGCAGAGATCCCAGCCACTGACTGTTAGAAAAACAACTTACCAGCCATGGGGAAAAAACATAGGAAATTGCAAAAACGTGAATGAGAGTGCCCAGGAGCTCCAAAAATGTGGATGCATGAAGGAATGAGCAGCATTTTTGGGCAATAACTTGCCCCATAAGTCAAAATAGTTTTCCCAAAAATGGGTGTTTCCCCAAATTCAAATTTGGACTGTCATACCTTGACCATCCCATGCAATAACTAACTCAACCAATTTCTAGTAGAATTAAATGATTGGGCACAAGAGACCAAATGGGTAGTTGATAGTTTGATGGGTTCTCCCTTTGACATTTTGATTTTCCCCATTGGCCCCAAAGGTTTGAATCCCCCCCCCCCACTTATCCTTAGGAAATCATGCCCCCGTCTCATTATTTGTTGCATTGACATAGCTAGTTGTGGGTTTTTAATTAAATTGCATGTTTACATGATGTCCAAAATTATAATGTGTTGGCTAGCACAAAATACCATCGGCAACGATTTTTAATCGCCGAAACATAAAATGCTAAATCGATGGTGGTGCTTTTTCCTTTGGCTCCACACCATGATTAAATACAATATATACATCATATACATTTAATTCAAACGGGGTCAAAACCGAGGTGTTACACCCCAAAACAAGGTTGAAAAGGTATAAATTCAAATGCTAAGTGTCCATAAACCACCTTGGTATTTTTTAAGACTCATGATACCATATCCTTTTGAATTCAAAACCATTTGGATTAAGTTGGAACCCTCTAGAGTTATGACTAGTTAAGCTCTAATTTTTTTCCTATCTGTACTTTTCTCCAAAATTCCAAGTAGGGACATTGCAGTGGTATCAGAGCATGGTATTGGCACCTATTGAAGTTTTTTATGATAGGGATGAATTTAAGAAACTCATGAAGTCGTATTTTGATGATACAACCAAGCAGATTATGTAAGGGTTCAAATTGGTGGCTAGCCAACTTAGGGGTACGCTGGCAGCATGGGGTAGTAGTAGTTTCCATCATGGAGAGACACATAATACCATTATTTTTTAATACTTTTATGATTGGGTGTATGAATTTAGGCACAAGAAGGAAACTATGAGCTCATTAAGGAACAATCAACAATCCACAAGTATGGAGGAGACTGAGGAGCCACCTAGTCCTGTGGGTGATGAAGCAAAAAAAGCATTACATCAAGAGGATCGAAAGTCACTCCCAAGTGACTCTAAAAAAGATGGAGAAAAATCATATGAGAATGAATAAGATTCCCTTGAAACTATTGGATATCATTCCAAGACACATTATACTATTGACATAGACCAAAGAGCATCTATTGAGGAATGTTTGAACTTTGAAGGAGTGTTTGTTGATGGGTGCTCACAACTCTATGTTGGTGACATAGAGATCAGATTTGAGAATATTGCTGCAAGAAAAATTTCTCATGAGCATGAATATTAAGACCTTGTAGCAGCTAATGAAGAACAANTGAGCTTCAAGAAGTTGATCAAATCAAGAAGAAAGAAGAAGAGGAGGTTCACTCCCATGAACCATCCTTCATTGAAGGGTATTTGAAGATGAGTGAAATGAATATACATGAGGCCCTTAGAATAATCCATGACACTAAAGCATTGGTATCAAATTCTTTTTGGAAGGTTTCTTCATTGGAGGATCCATCCTTCCTTGAAGACATGGAGAATATTCAAAGAGCAATGTGCAACATTGAAGGTAATTTCATGTCTTTGCTTTTTGATAGAGACAATTTGGTTGAGCTTAATGAATGGTTAAATGAAGAATAATTGAATAATATTGAGGATATTCATAAGCTCAAAACTAAAAATGAGAAACTTCTTAAGAGGTTGCAATATACTTGTTCTTCCTCCTATGTTTCAAATTGTCATATGGTAGATTGCTTGAAGGATTGTCATGACATGGTGTATCATGAGAAGCATGGAAAATTGCAGGTTCTTGATGAGTTTGAAGATGATATTGATGTTATTCAATCACTTGTTGGGGTGGGTGAGGAGCTTTAGCTTCCTCTTGATAATGGTTACACACTTTTGGAAGCAGTGCATGATTCCACTACCTTGGAACCAACATATGAGGAAAGTGTCCCACTTTTGAGGGAGACGCATAATCCTACCCATATGGAGCTTTCAGATGATGAAATTTTTTCACATTATAATCCTTTGGGTGGGTTGGTTCTTTCTCCTACATCCTACACTTCCATGTTTTGTAGGGTGAAAGATTTATTTTTGATGGTGCCACATGAAGAGTATGGATTTCCTATCTCTCCTTTTGACAATGAAATGAATAGAGTGCCATCTTATTTACATTTTCAACAACATCTTTTGTTACATTATGGTGATATACATATTCAAGGGTGTATTGATGAGCCACTTGAAGTCTTCATGTTTTCTTTGCTCCTTATTTGGTTCAAATTTTGGTGGCGGTTCTTCATTCACTTCTTGGATGAAAGAACACATGGTTGATTATTATTTTGATGCATCTTACATTATTTTGGAGTAGAATTATAGGACATGGGATCCTCACCTATGTTATGGGAGAAGTTTTGATATTATACTTGATGCTTGTGTGTATGGGCCACATAATGATATACTTGGATGTACAGGCACTTTCATGATCCTTTGATGAGGTACCTTCTTGATGTACAATTGTATGATGTGGTTATGTACTTTAATGATCTATCTTTTGTACTCATGATGTTTGGAAGGGTGCAATACAAGCAATGGGATACAGGTATTGCTTGGTTTCAATTTTTGAGGAAACAAGAAGTAGGGGATATTGAGTCACCACTTGAGAAGGTGATTGTAATCAAAGTAGAGCAGCAATAAGCATGGTGGTTCCTCTTTGAAACTTTATTGGAATCTTGGAAATTCAAGTTTGGCAACTCAGTGCCAACTTCAAAGAAATATACATAAGCAAAAAGGGTTGAAAGTTCATAAAAGGTTTCCAAAAGATGGAGGTAAAGATTATTTGTGCAAAATTTATTTTTAATGGGTTTGATTAATCCTTTTGGTGTTAGTGTTGATTTCACATGATATATCAATATGGAAAGATCTGCATATCTTTAGTTTTACAAACACACAATTGTAATACATAAATGCCAATACTCAAATTGCAACTAAGGTAGAAGCAAGGTTTTCGAAGGAAATAAGTTTATTCAAAATCCATGTTTGAAATTGCTTGAGGACAAGAAATATTGAGCGGGGAGGATTGTCATGTCCCAAATTAAATAATTTCTAAAATAAGACTATTTGCAAATAATGTTTCACCAACCTACTAGTTCTCTAGGTTAAGATGGAGACATAAATTTTGTAGTAAGGCGATATGGGACCAAAAAGGAATTTAGTTTACAATATTCACATTTACATGGGTCACATAAATGATAAATTATAAGAAAATAAGGTGGAATTAGTTCATGAAGACACTTGGAATCTTGTGGATCCTTTGGGTGACTAGATTTCCCGCACACTTGGCATGATATTTATCCAAATTCGAACACATGGGTAATGTAATGTTATTGGAGGGTGATGTGGTGTCAAATAGAATATAATGAGCCAAGGAATTCGAATTGGTAAAGGAGAGTAACCCCCATGGAAGAGGAATAGACTAGCAGAGAATGTGTGCCACTTGGAAGGAGATTCGATGCACTCTATGAAAACAATTGATGAAATATTCTATGACAAATATGACAAATTCAGACCTGATTGTAGACATATGAAAAATATGACATGACAGGGCTAACAATATCCACAAATAGGTCTAATTTGGGAGTTAGATGTAGCCATTCAAATTGGGGATTGAATTGGAACATGAAGAGGAAGACAAGTGTCATGAGAGCTACTAAACCACTACGATGAGTTGGAGGAATCCCATGGAGGGAAATTCAACCTCAGGAGGCCTCATGAAGTTAATAAAAGGATGTCATGAGGAAGGAGAATGGATTTTGATCATTTGTTAATTGGCCATTGGAAGTTTGGAGAGATTTTTCTTTTCCATTGCACAGTTAGTGTTCACTCTCCCTGCTTGTGAACCAATTTCGAGGGAGTTGGATTCCTTTCCAAGTTGGTTGATGGAGAGGCAATTTAGACCTCTCATTGGAGCTTAATGAAGAAGTTTTAGTTTCAGGTTGAAGTTCCATACATTCAAATTCTGATCTATATCCCTACTCTCTCATTCTTTCTTCTCCATTCCTCCACACTCTCATGTTTATGGGGCACTTTTTGGAGTGGTGCTTGCACTTTTCTATAGATATTTGATTCCCCATTATCTTGAATAACTACTTTTCATGGATTTGGCTTCAATATTAAAGTAGCTTTATATTATATTTGTATGAGTAAATTTATATGAGTTTGATGATGTTGTGACATACATATATGATGTGTTACTCTGTAATTTCATGTACATATGATCTGTGTGTCGAAATACAAGGAATTCATATGTGAAACTCTTGCAATTCCATGTTAACCCCAAAATGCAAGGAAATTGGCCAAAGCTGTGCAAACTTGAGCAACATGTCAAAATGAATTTCTAATTTTACCATTGAGTGTATGAGGTCTGTTAGTATGTGCTAAATCACATAGGATCCATCCATAAGAATTTTGGAAAGGTTCGGTGGTGTTTAAGACAAAACCAAGAAGGACGAGTTGAACACATTTTCTTAGTAAATTTGCACTTTCTCTCATTAACCCCGAAAAAAAGGTTGCACAGGTATAAAGTCAGAGACAAAGTGTCCATAAACCACCTTGGGATTTTTTAAGACTCACCATACCATTTACTTTCAAATTTGGGACCGTTTGGATTAAGTTGGAACCCTCTAGAATCATGACTAGTTAAGCTTGAATTTTGCCCAATTTGTACTTTTCTCCAAAATTCCAAGTAGGGACATTACATGATACCATGTTTAATTTTAATCCAATTTTCATTTATTGATAATTAATTCACAATGGTTCTACAAACATTTATTTCATCCCCACAATTTCATTGATTATTTGTGCATTGGAAATATCAACTTCAAATTGCAATTAAAACAAGGAGCTTCCTCTGGAGTTTCTTCATGCTATCCGAGACTTCTTCAATGGTTTGTATTGTTTTATTGATTATTTATTCATCATATAAATTTTCTCTTCGTTGATTTCCATATCCTCACATGCAGATCAAATTCACACATAGAGCTCTAATGTTGATTTGACCATACTCTAAGAAGTCCTAGATGCTTCTTAGAGCCAATGTCAAATTCAACATTAGATTAGAATTTGTCTATTCCAAAAGGGGATGAGATCCCTTATCAACTAGATAATTCAACTCACTCTAATTAGAATATATCACTCCATCATGAGCACTCCCGCATAGGGTATGCAATGCGACCACTATCCTATCTTCACTCTTAGTCAATCCACATGACTAGACAAGGCTAAGAATCCGAGCCTTGTACACATAGTCAATACACATGACTAATAATAGATATGATGGGGAAATTAGTGGGAAATTTTCTACCAACTAAATAAACATGACCACTCAGGGAGAATGATCTGTAGAATGTTTGTCCAATGCTAAAACCATGAAGAAACATCAACAAAATAAAGTAAAGTCCATACTCCTTTTGAGCTCCTATACAGTCAATAAGTTGTAATGCCTATTGAATTAGAATCAACTTCCCTTAGACTTTCTTAACAAGCTCAAGATTTGAATTCCACTAATTTTCCTCAAAGACTCAATGCCATTTTATCCCTAGAACACCAAAGAAATCAAGCCCTTGGCAATCTGAAGAAAAGACAACAAGCTGTCAATAAATATTTTGATAAAAGGTCTAAGAAAGTGTCTTTTAAAGTTAACCAAAAGGTGTTACTTTGGGATTATGCTCATGCTGATAAGGTAAGCACGCAAAGTCTTAGAAGTTGTCGCTGGGTCCTTACAAAATTTCCTTTGTTGTTGAAAACAACTCATATTTATTGAAAGATATGGAAGAAAGGTTGTTTTCGTTTACTACGGATGGTTCACATTTAAAAACTATAACAATATTGATTTTGTGTTTAACTTTTTGCTTTATATATATATGCTTTTTCCCTTTTTTGTTTGTTTTGTTGATTTTCTTTCAAAATAATTGTCAATTTTAGTAGTTTTCTTTCATTTACCAAGTTGAGTCAAGCTAGACCGGTCAAGTTGTTAATTAGTCATATTTTTTGCAAAAGCAGTTTTTGTTTGCATAGAAAATAAAAGAACAAAAACGAGTGCATTTCCTCATATGCATAAATACTTTTGCTATTGCCATATAGACTAGAGTCAAGGGACATCCAGGATCTTCGACCAAATAATGAGAGAACCATCAACATGTATGAATCTCACTGGTGTGATAATGTTGTGTGTGTTAACCCTAGGATCACAAGGTTTTCATATAGTTGGGATTTAATCTTTTGTTTTTATGACTAATATATAATTTATTCTCACATGTTATTAAGCTTGAGAGAACCATCAACCTGTATGAATCTCATAGGTGTGATAATGTTGTGTGCGTTAACCCTAGGATCACAAGGTTTTCATATAGTTGGGATTTAATCTTTTGTTTTTATGACTAATATCTAATTTATTCTCACATGTTATTAAGCTTCAAGTCCAAACCAAGAACTGTGCCACATCAAAAAGGATGTAACAAAGGGCATCACTCAGAACCAGCATTGACAACACATATATCATGCCCAAGCCACAAGGAAAGAAATGGCCTTCAAGGACACGCTTGATTCCATGGGAGTAAGCATTTTGAGACCAAGGTCTATGTTCATATGGCACACCAAGTATCAAGCACAGGTCAAGAATAGCAATCGACAACACACATATCATGCCCAAGCCACAAGGAAAGAAATGGCCTTCAAGGACACGCTTGATTCCATGGGAGTAAGCATTTTGAGACCAAGGTCTATGTTCATATGGCACACCAAGTATCAAGCACAGGTCACGAATAGCAAAAATGTTTTGGGCTTTGATCATGTGTTCCCGCCACCTTGGAAAACAATCAAAACCACAACGTTGTCACCAAAGCTCGAGGCTGAGGCATCATGGCATCAAGGGTCACAAACGAAGCCATAGGGCAGGGCACCATGCGCCACTAATGAATGTGGGCACTTGTGTAAATGAAGTATTGTGATCGTAAAGGACCTAAAGCATATGGGATAAGTCCCATAGCATTAAACAAGAAGACTAAAGTGCCCACAGGTATTTATGCAAGCATTCAACACGTAATTGTCAACAAAGCATTAATATGAAATGCCTAGGGCTATTATACCTTTGATCAACCACCCAAGTTGTTAGAAGCATTGAATTGCAAGAAACACGGCATATAAATTGCAGTCATCCAATGGCTTGCATTCTTTTACAGCAAAAACTTCATATGTCCCTGCATCGTTTTACTGTGCAAAGTTGTTGGTTTCCATTTATGAATTGCTGGAGGAGCCCTAAGGAATTTAGAAATGTTGGATGCATGTAATTATGGTTATCATTTCCATCCAGATGGCTAATTCCAACAACAAACTCAAGTGTCCAAATTTCCAATGGTTGATCGAAATTAATGGCGTTCAACGCATGAAAGGAGATGGATGGTCGATATTGTCTTCCGCCGATTCAATTAGCTCGATGATTATCATTTTAAGGTGGTAGCGGAATTCAAACCATGGTTTTAAGTTGATGCTATTTGTCAACTCCGAGTTCATTCTTCTAACTTAAGCGATATGGATTAATACCACAGTCTACTAGCTCTAAAATGCAACGCATTTCAAAGGGATTCAAAAGTGACGTCATTGGAATTGAACTTGGTGTCGAATGATGTGACTGATTTCACGGTCTTGCAGCAGATGGAAACGGAGTGGGCTACCGACGCGACGATTTTGCCCGGCGGCAACCGTCGCGCCGGCGCTCCGACCACCGCGAGCGACCCCTCCTCTCCGTTGCCGACAGCCGCTTCAACCCCGTCGCCGTTCCATCAACCTCATCATCATTAACGTTATCGCCGTTCAGCTCCGTTAAGCTTCGACGTAGCCATCAATGCGCCACCAACCACATTTCAATTCAAATGACGATCCCACTGCTCCATTGCTCTGTTTCTCGGTCGCGGCTCCATTGCTCTGTCTCCGAAGTCTGCAACATGATCCGCGACCGCTGAATGCTGCTGGTTCTGTCCAGGAAGCTCAGCCTCCACCAGTATGTGCCTCACTCTGCGTCTGGGACCGATTGTTGCCATTCTTACAGCCAATTCCTGAAATGCCTAATCCATTTTGTCTTGCTCCGTCGAAAAAACGGTTTCTAATCAACATATATCATCTTATATTGTTGTTTTTGGAACATTTAAAAGACCGAAGTTTCCAACCATGATTATCAGTTTGATT
>LPNX011209919.1:165992-188989 GCA_001517045.1 Pseudotsuga menziesii | reverse complement strand
TTAGTAAAGCAATACTTCGTAGAAGGTGCCCTGCGTAGAACAGCAGTACACGGGATATGCTGAGGTCGAGCCATGCTTCTGCCATGGCGAGGGCGAGCGCCAGAAGCATGGCGAGGGCGAGCGCATAGGCATCGAGAAAAAGCAGAGCAAGGCGTGCAGAGAAGAGGCGGGATGGTTCGTTTGAATTGTGCAGCGAGGAGTTTGGTGCCAAATTAATTGGATGGATGGGGACGGTGACGGACGGAGGGAGACGGCAGGGGCGCTAACGACGATGGAAGGAGTGGACTAACGGGGTGACTCCCAACGGGCGTCCGGCAACGGAAAGTACGATTCGCCGGTGGTCGGAGCGCCGGCGCGACGATTGCCGCGGGGCAAAATCGTCGCGTCGGTAGCCCACTCCATTACTAATGCACCCAGAATTTGATGTTTGAGCTGTGTGTTTGGATTTTGATGTGGCTTGTCTTCATATGGATTCTGGTGAACTTAAACATTTGACATTGTGCACAAAATATGAATCGATAGGATTTTGCCTTAGTTCTCTAAATGAAGTTTAACACTTGGTAATCGGGATTAACGCTATTGAGCATTTAATATTTGTACATTTGGATGAACGCTCTTACAGTTTATGCATTGGGAACATCCCACATGCATGAGAAAAAAAATAATTGGTATGCACCAACCTTTTCAACAAAGTACAACGTGTAGAACATAATACTTTGTTCGTGGGCTCCCTTGACACTTGTTGACTTGTGCGCATGGCACTAAGCTTTAACTTGACTTATGTGCTAAGATCGACAGCAATGAACTTGGATATTTTCCCCTTCGGGTGTTAACTTTTTTTATAAAAATAAACCTCAATGTTATAAAGAACTCGAGAATATAAAACTTACCATAAAAGCCAAATTTATTTACCATGCATTCTTTATAATTATTAAATTTTTCCAAATTTAAATTTGAAATATTATCTTTCAAAGAACAACGTCAATCACTAGTTTTGACATAACCAAATCCAGGTACTAACATTGACTCTGGCCGGGGATAGATTCCTCCCTGTGAGGCTCTAAGAAATTTAGACCAAATGCCTTATATCCATCACCGCTCACAATACCTGCTCTGCAAACTGTAAGAATACCCTGCTTACCATTTACTGCAAACTGAAAATCCACAAGTGTATAGTGCCCTATCCATTGGGTGATGGAGTCATTCATATCTCAAACTTCTGCAACTTATTCAAAAACTTCCACTTATTTAAGCAAACTAACTGATTCACCTATCGCAAACTGAAGGAAAACAAATAATCAGAAAGCAAGCTTATTTCCTATGCTACCCTATTCTAACCAGCTCTCCAATTTACTCAAGTAATTGCGAACTTCCATAGTAACCATTCAAGCAACTTCATGATTGAAATAATCTCATATCTGCCACTAAGCAATAGAAAATATCAGAAATACAATAGAGGTGATAAACTTCTTCAGAGAATCATACTCACCCAAAAATGTCGGTGAAATGATAAAATCTGAAATTTTCAGAAAATATGAATGATATGAATCCAACAAGGCTGCTACTAGATCCAAAAAACGATGATCGGGAACATGCTGATCCAAAGATTATAATTTCCCATGCATACATTCCTCCTTGCTTAAAAGTAGATGTCCTTCTTTTCCTTCCATAAGCAACTCTTGATCATTAAGAGTAACAATTTCGTTTTCAGAATGATCATGGGATAATTGTACAGTAGGATTTAAAGCATACTGATAATGATCAGCTAATAATATGTAATTATCTATACATTCATATGTTACCATATGCTCAACATGATTTGAAAACTGATCATAAGCATAACATACATCCCTATCCATAGAAAAATATGAAAACACTGAATAATTCTGTTCCAAATCTAAATCATACTCGCAATCTTTTTGTTGTTCATGCACATGCATATTTTCAAAGTATACCTGATCTCGAATACTCTTGCAAGGTTGGGTATTCTCCTTGATTTATCTAGCATCCAAGTCTGGTATTTGCTGCTCATAAACTTGTTCGTTCTTAGCTTCATTTTTTGCCTGTAACAACCCTTGACTGAAATTTGAGAAGCTGGAATCCTGAAAATCATTGAAAGTTAAAAATGGCAACTGCTTTTTAATACCAACAACAAGACAATGAGGAACAGTTACTCTTTCTGAGACAAAAATATCATCATTCTCTGCATACTCTTTCTCATGATAATCATCATTTAAGAATAGAAAACTCTGATCGATTAACTTCAAAATATAATAAAGAAAAATCTAAAGGAGATGGATTAGTATATTGAGGAAAATGCAAATCCAAATCATATTTTTCTAGTTCATATTCTTCCTCAGATTCCCCTACGTTTAAAACTGATTTTTGTTGTCTATAAACTTGTTCTTGTTTCAAATCTTCATCTCTATTTTGAGTTACAATATTTCCACAAGCTCGTAAATTGTCTTCAACCTCTTTGTAATTTGAAAACATTTGTTGTAAGGAAGGTGGCTTCCTCTCTCTGAGACAGAGGACTAACTCAGGATGTTGATGAGTTAATGTATAATATAACATGGCAAGTATTTATGATGGTGTAATGTCCCCGACCCTCCGACCGGCGAAGAGGATGCTACCATAACACTATCTACCAGGGAATTTAACCCCATAAAACGTAAAACAAAATGCATTGAACCAAGATACAAAGATGCATAAAGAATTAACATTCATCGGAAGCAATTACATTTAATTCAAGCATTCAACACATTTTAACATGTTCATCGTAATTCATATAAACAATACACTTGCATGGGTGATTACACATGAATACTTATCTTCAAATGAAGCTTCCTGCAACTAGCTATGTTGTTGCAACGTTCCACCCAACCATAGGCCGGTGTGCTCCTTAATCTCTCAGCAACACCGCCACCCTCAAGCTGGGCATGATTTCCCCAAGGAAAAGGAAACTAAGAAGTCTCACACATAGCCAAAGATATGTCAAGACTCATCCAAGCCAACACAGTTGGGTTTATCAGGCAAACAGTACACAACAACACATAACCAGGCCAACAACTTGGGTTTATCAGGTTATCAGGAGATGGAAGCACTGTCTGCTAAGCTAGTGGGCTCAATGAAGAGCTAAGGATACCTACACTAGAACTAGCTTGACTCCTAGGACATCTACACACACCCAACACAAGGTATCACTCCCTTCCCTGCTACACAGTCCCTCAAGACATGACTTCCCTTCCAGTGCTATTCAGGGGGTGTAGAGAAGAGAATCAACCATCTAGCTCTGTCTATGAGGCTCTTGCAAAACACTAGGTTTTTCAAGCAGAATCCTTTCCACTCCTACACAGTCCAAAGACCAATTGCATACATAGAAATATACACCATTTCTGGGTAGAGGAGAACAATTCAGCCACAGAATTAATTTCCACAGAGGGTAAGAACAACCCACTAACAACAGGTCCTATCCCAGGGACATTTTGGCCCTAACATGGCCAAAAATGAATTCATCAACAACACTCAAGAGGATGTGGTCTCTCCTCAAAATCACTGGGCAAAACAAAAATGATTTTCATCTTGGTAAAAATTGGGGAAATGCAACAGAAATCATTGGGGAAGAACCCAACCATAAGAACATCACAAAAACAAAACTCTTAGACTCCAGAAAATGAAGAACGACTATCCACATGAGGAAGAAATACACAGCAATCCAAAATCGTGGATTTCACACTCAAGAAACTTCCATTTGTTTGAGAGAAGCCAGTATGGATTTTTGAAGATGGGGGGAAACATCCAGGAGTCCAAATCGTGAAGGAAGAACACACAGCCGACAAAATTGTGGAGGTAAAACAACTCCTAAGCTTCCATGCATGAGCAAAATGAAGAATGTGGGTGTATGTTAGAATGGCATACGTTTTTGGGCATTTTCCTTGCCAAGGAAGTCAAAACATGTTTTTCAAAAATGGGTCCTCTACCCAATTCGAATTTATGCCCATGCTTCTCCCACTCCATGCAATAACTAACTCAACCACCTTCTGGCAGAATTTAATGATTGGGGTAAAAGAAAAAATGGGAAGTTGAGGGTTTGATGGGATCTCCCTTTGACATTTGGATTCTCCCCATTGGCCCAAAGATTTCAATAATTCCCCTCCCTATTCCTTAGGAAAATCATGCCCTTTTCATTATGGTTGCATTGACTTAGCTGGTTGTGGGGATTTTTAATTAAAATGCATATTTACATGATGCCAAAGTTATAATGTGCCCGATAGCACGATATACCATCAGCAACTATTTTAATCGTCAGAACATAAAACATTAAATCGATGGTGGGCCTTTTTCCTTTAGCTCCAAACCACCATTAATTACAATATATACATCATATACATTTTAATGCAAATGGGGTCAAAACTGGGGTGTTATATTCCCCTCCCCCTTCAATAGCACTGTCCTCAGTGCTTTACAAAATTGAACAAAATGCTACACTGGTACCGCCTCAGTGCTTCGCAGAATTGAACAAAAATGGGTTGTCAATTGCATGGCATCCTCTAGCTCCCATGTAGCCTCTTCAGGACCGTAGTGCTCCCATTGCAGCTTTACCTGCCCTATGGCTCGGTTCTGAAGCATTGTGACCTTCCTGTCGAGGATGTGCATTGGCTCGATTTGGAACTCTCCCTTGGGTTCCACCTGAATCACATCCCAATTTATCACATGGTTAGGATCATGTACATATTTCTTAAGCAAAGAAACATGAAAAACATTATGAGCTCTAGTGCTAGCAGGCAATGCAAGTCTATATGCAACTGACCTTATTCTTTCAAGCACTTCAAACGGTCCACAATATCTAGGTGACAACTTGGCACAACTCCCAAGCTTCAAGTAACTCTTCTTTGCCCTCACTCTAAGGTAAACATGATCCCCTACACTGAACTCTCTGTTCACCCTATGCTTATCTGCATAGCTTCTCTGTCTGTCCTGGGATGCTTTTAGATTCTGTCTAATCTTTACAACCTCATGCTCCATCTCCTTGAGCAATTCTAGACCAAGCACAACCCTGTTCACTAGATTATCCCAAGTCACAGGTGTCCTGCACCTTCTACCATACAAAGCTTCATACGGAATCATCCCCAAGGATTCTTGTTGTCCATTGCTATAAGAAAATTCTACAAAGTATAAATAATCTTGCCACTTGATTGGTTTATCCATCACATACATGTGAAGCATGTCTTCAAGCACCCGGTTGACTCTCTCTGTCTGACCATCAGTCTGAGGATGGTAGGCAGTGCTGAAGTTCAACTTTGTACCCAAATCTGCAAACAACCCCTTCCAAAAATTGGAAGTGAACTTGACATCTTTGTCAAAGACTATTGCCTTAGACAATCCATGCAATTTGAAAATCTCTTTCATGAAGATCTTTGCAATGTCATCAGTCTTATGCGTAGACTTAATTGGTATAAAATGTGCTGCGTTTGTCAACTTGTCCACCACAACCATGATGGAATCATGTTGTCTCCAAGTCATTGGCAATCTTGTAGTAAAATCCATGGAAATAACTTCCCATTTCCATTCTGGAACTGGCAAAGGCTACAACAAACCTGCGGGATGTTGATGCTCAACCTTTACTTGCTAACATTTCATGCATCTTGAAATATATTTAGCCATGTCCTTTTTCATCCTTGGCCAAGAGTACTGCTTTCTGGCTGTGGAAATTGTATTCTGATATCCTGGGTGACCAGAATATGGAACTTGATGGATTTCATCCATAACAACTCTCCTCAAATCTGCTACATTTGGAATATAAATTCTGCCTTTATAAGTAAGAAGTCCATCTTCTTCCAATTTATATCCCTCATACCTCTTCTCAAGACTTTACTGCTGCAATTTGTCTTTTACCTGGGCATACATTTCATCTTCAGCATCATTACTAACAATCTGTTGTCTCAAATCTGATTGGAAAATACTAAGAGATGCCACATGCATTTCCTACACCTTCCTGCTGAGCGCATCAACTACTTTATTCTCTTTTCCCTTTATGTGCTCGATTTCAAAATCAGACTCACATAAAAACTCCAGCCATCTTGCTTGCCTAGCATTCAAAGTAGGCTGATCAAACAAATACTTCAGACCACAATGGTCTATCCTTAGCTCAAATATTCTTCCCATCAAGTAATGCCTCCACATCTTGAGAACATGTACTATGGCTGCAAGTTCTAGATCATGAATGGCATAGTTCTTCTCATGCTCCTTCAGCTTTCTTGAATCGTAACATATCACGCGGTTGTCTTGCATAAGGACTCGTCCAAGCCCTTGTCTGCATGCATCGATACACACCACAAAATCTTTCTCTGGGTTTGCAACTTTTAATATTGGTGCACTGGTGAGAAGATTCTTCAACTGCTAGAATCTTTTTTCACACCTTGATGTCCATTCAAACTTTATCCCCTTCTTTTGCAAAGAAGTGATGGCATGTGCAAATTTGGAGAATCCTTCAATGAATCTCCTGTAGTATCCTGCAAGTCCCATAAAATATCTTACATCTATCACATTTCTTGGAGTAGGACAATTCATAATGGCTTCAATATTTTCAGGGTCCACCGATATACCCTCTTCTAAGATAATGTGACCCAAATACTGAATTCTATCTCTACAGAAGTCACACTTCCTTAGCTTTGCATATAACTGATGCTCCCTGAGCAATTGCAATGTCAATCTCAAATGCTCTTCATGCTCTTCCTCATTCTTAGAATAAATAAGAATGTCATCAAGGTAAATAGGAACAAACTTGTCCAAATACCTGCTGAAGACACTATTCATAAGGCACATAAATGTAGCTGGTTCATTTGTGAGACAAAACGGTACCACTACAAACTCATAATGTCCATACCTTGTTCTGAAGGTTGTCTTATGAATGTCTTCATCCTTGATTCTCACCTGATGGTAACCAAACGTCAAGTCAATCTTGGAAAATACCTTTGCTCCTCTCATTTGATCAAAGAGGCCATCAATCCTAGGAAACGGGTATTTATTCTTCACAATAACCTTGTTCAATTGTATGTAATCAATACACAACCTGAGTGTACCATCTTTATTCTTTACAAATAGAAATGGTGCTCCCCAAGGAGAAACACTCGACCTGATATACTTCTTCTCCAACAACTCTTGCAGTTGCATATTCAACTCTAGCATTCCTGGTGTACTCATTCTATAGGGTGTCTTGGAAACTGGTGCTGCTCCTGGCACAAGTCCAATTGTGAAATCAATGTTCCTCTTTGGAGGAAGCCCTGGAATCTCATCAGGAAACACATCCCTGAATTCTTGCAACACATGAAATTCCTCCAACCTAGGAGTTTCATTCTTTGTTTCCTCCAAAATATGAGCTGCATACAAATGGCAAACTTTCCTATAGAACTTCTTCAATTGCATGGCTGAAAACTTCCTCACAGAAATCACCTTTGGAATACCTCTTACAACTATGGGGTTCCCTTCTTCATCCATACATTCGAAAGTCTTATTATAACAATCAAGCTTTACTCTGTGAGCTTCTAACCAATCCATTCCGATGAGAATGTCATAGGAACCAAGTGGACAATTTTTACGCATGTTGGGTCCTCCACATTTCCAACATTGGAGAGGTTCTTTGTTTTGCTGTGGATCTCTAGGATTTTCTCCCACCACTCCAACTGGCTTACTTGCAGCTTGGGATGGATGCTTTTGTTGATTCCTGAAGTTAGAAGGTTTGAAACCTTTCTTTCTCTGGTCATCTCATTCTTTGATGTACCTGACATACCTCAATAGTTCCAAGAACTTATTTGCATACTCTTCCATGGTCTGTTGTCCAAATCTTAGCTCATGGAATTCTTTAATCGTATCATCATAGTACCTGTCAGAGAGGTACTTCTGCTTGAAGTATTTCTTGAATTGTTTCCACACAATTCTTCTTTCATTAACCTTCTTTACTTGCATATGGTGTTCCCACCATATGGATGCTCTTCCAGTCAAATTGAATATAGCTACCCTTGCTTTCATATTTCCAGAGTAGTCTTGAACTTGGAAATACTTCCTCGTCCCAAGAAGCCAAGCCTCAGCTTCTTAACCAGTCTTGACCTCACCATTAAAAGTAGGAGGCCTTGCCTTTTTTAATTCATCTCGTGAATTGTTCTTGTAACGTCTCCTCCTCTTATTCCTGCGAGATGGAGATCTTGAATCCCCACTGGGTTTTTCAGAATCAGATGACCCACTGGTAGTTCATTCTGGATTATTCCTTCTGTCCCTGGAAGCCCTCCTGGAGACATGGGACCTTTTACAGGAATTTCCCCTGGCACTACTCCTCCTTCTTTTTGGATTAGCTGTCTGATGCCCAAAGTTTATCTGTCCTTGGATGTCTGTCAAACTATGCAATATAGTTGCATTTATCTGATTTTGATCTTCTTGAGCCTTAAGCATCCTTTCATTTTCTTCTCTACAACTTTGCAACTCCACCCTTAGGCTCCTCATGGTGGCTGCAATATCTAGGGGGGTATCTTGAAATCTTCTCCCATTGGACTCTGTCTCATCATTCCCAACTCTGACATTTTATCCCATGGCATCTTCCTCAAACTCATAGGGATCCTGTGCATCATTCATGTCGTTGATCCTCATCTTGGTCCAACCAAGAACGAATTTTTGAAAATTGTTCTATCCAGAATGCTGACCCTGAAGGTGACTATAGTTTTGCACAATGTGTTAATAAACACAATTGTTAGCTGCATAACAATATCATGAGTTCATAATTACTTACTTGCATTTGGAAAATACTATATTGACAACTTTGTCAAAACACATAATTTTCTTTTCACCAAGAACTACAGTCTTAGGGGGACAATGGGGGTCAAGCGGGCTTTCCATTTTTCACCATTTCAGCACCTCTAAATCCCACTGGAATCCTACTTTTCTACTGAAAAACTCAGTTTTTCCATCCAATCGGATCCCTTCCCAACTAGTCATCCAATGTATCGGGTCACTCTTCCTCTATCTTCCGATGCCATATCGGGTCGATCTTCCTCTGTAATCTGATAGCATATCAGGTCGATATTCCTCTGTCTTCCGACGCATCGGCTGATTGATCTTCTATTCTTTTCCAACGCCTTAGATCGATCTTCTTTTCTTTTTCGAGATGCCTCGTAGGGCTTCACCCGAGAACCATCGGAAAACTTTTTCCGAGATTTCCTATACTTAGAAAAAATTGCAAATTTTTCCTCTCGTCTTCCTCTCTCTGCTGCCATGTCGGCTCCCTTCCAGTGAGCCTTGCCGACACCTCGGCTCCGCCTAGCCGAGACCTTCGAAAAAAAAATTTCAAACTAAGACAATTTTTCAAAATTTTCTCCACTTGGTTCCTTTACTAGATGGACTCATCATAAGTCCTCTGACGTATCGGATGGACTTCATCCTAATTCATCCGACGTATCGGATGGAATTCAGCCTAAGTCATCCGATATTTCCCATACTTAGAAATTTCTTTTGAAAATTTGAAAATTCTCCCTGATTTTTACATTTTTCCTCTGCTGGGCAGAGGGTAACCTGCCTCTGTCACTACTTCTTCGTGGCCCATTAAGGCCCATGCTACAATGAAGCTCTGATACCACATTGTAACATCCCCGGCCCTCTGACCAACGAAGAGGACGCTACCATAACACTATTTACCCGGGCATTTAGCCCCATAAAACGTAAAACAAAATGCATTGAACCAAGATACACAGATGCATAAAGAATTAACATTCAGCGGAAGCAATTACATTTCATTCAAGCATTCAACACATTTTCACATGTTCATCGTAATTCATATAAACAATACAATTACATGGGTGATTACACAAGAATACTTATCTTCAAATGAAGCTTCCCGCAACCAGCTATGCTGCTGCAACGTTCCACCCAACCATAGGCCAGTGTGCTCCTTAATCTCTCAGCAACACTGCCACCCCTGAGCTGGGCATGATTTCCCCAAGGAAAAGGAAACTAAGCAGGCTCACACATAGCCAAATATATGTCAAGACTCAGCCAAGTCAACACAATTGGGTTCATTAGGTGAAGAGTACACAACAACGCATAACCAGGCCAACAACTTGGGTTTATCAGGTTATCAGGAGATGGAAGCACTGTCTGCTAAGCTAGTGGGCTCACTGAATAGCTAAGGATACCTACACCATAACTAGCTTGAATCCTAGGACATCTACACACGCCCAACACAAGGAATCATTCCCTTCTTTGTTGCACAGTCCCTCAAGGCATGACTTCCCTTCCAGTGCTATTCAGAGGGTGTAGAGAAGAGAATCAGCCCTCTAGCTCTATCTATGAGGCTCATACAAAACATGAGGTTTTTCGAGCAGAATCCATTCCACTCCTACACAGCCCAAAGACCAATTGCATACACAACAATATACACCATTTCTGGGTAGAGGAGAACAATTCAGCCACAGAATTAATTTCCACAGAGGGTAAGAACAACCCACTTACAGAAGGCCGTATCCCAGGGACATTTTGTCCCTAACATGGCCAAAAACGAATTCATCAACAACACTCAAGAGGATGCGGTTTCTCCTCAAAATCGCTGGGAAACACAAAAATGATTTTCAGCTTGGTAAACATTGGGGAAATGCAACAGAAATCGTTGCGGAAGAACCCAACCACAAGAACATCACAAAAACAAAATTCTCAGACTCTAAAAAATGAAGAACGACTGTCCACGTGAGGAAGAAATACACATCAATCCAAAATCATGGATTTCACACTCAGGAAACTTCCATCCGTTTGAGAGAGAGCCCAACGTGGGTTTCTGAAGATGGGGGAAAACATCCAAGAGCCCAAATCGTGAAGGAAGAACACACAGCCAACAAAATTGTGGAGGTAAAACAACTCCTAAGATTCCCTGCGTGAGCAAAATGAAGAACGTGGGTGTATGTCAGAATGGCATGCATTTTTGGGCATTTTCCTTGCCAAGGAAGTCAAAACACATTTTTCAAAAATGGGTCCTCTACCCAATTCGAATTTCTGCCCATGCTCTTCCCACTCTATGCAATAACTAACTCAAACACCTTCTGGCAGAATTTAATGATTGGGGAAAAAGACAAAATGGGCAGTTGAGGGTTTGATGGGATCTCCCTTTGACATTTGGCTTCTCCCCATTGGCCCAAAGGTTTCAATAATTCCCCTCCATATTCCTTAGTAAAATCATACCCTTTTCATTATGGTTGCATTGACTTAGCTGGTTGTGGGGATTTTTAATTAAAATGCATATTTACATGATGCCAAAATTATAATGTGTTGGATAGCACGATATACCATCGGCAACGATTTTAATCGTCGGAACATAAAACATTAAATTGATGGTGGGGATTTTTCCTTTAGCTCCACACCATGATTAATTACAATATATACATCATATACATTTTAATGCAAACGGGGTCAAAACCGAGGTGTTACTGATGGTTTGGTCTCCATAGGTATATTGACATAAAAGCTTTGAAACCTCCAATTAAACTTAATAATATGGTCATCCTCTTCCCTTTTCATGGAAAAGAACTCATAAAGATATTGCTCCAAATATTTGGTCTCACCCCAATACCTCAAAAAGACATCATGTAATTCTTCCCATGATCCAATTGAATCGGCCTTTAAACTTCGAAACTAGGACCCCGCTCTCCAACTAAAGATTTAGAAAATATCCTCATGACAACATCCTCATGTACAATTTCAACATTATCAATGAAATTATGAAAATATCCCAAGTGATTCTTTGTTGTGATATGGTCTTCTCCAGTAAACCAAGGAAGATACTCAACAAAATTGGGAGGGTAAGGATGTAAGTAAGATGGAAACCTAATATGTTTGAACATCTTATGTCTAATTCTAGACTAAAATTCAGTGGGAGGAGAGTGATTTTCAACAGGATGATGGAAAGTTTCAGCAGTAATGATACTAAAGTAATGGATCAACGTTATTATCTATAAGATGACAAGGATGATCAGGTTCAGGGGATTTACATATCTGTACATCATCTTTATCATGGATTTCAACTGAAAATATAGGATCAAAATATACAACATATGAAGAATGTATACTATCGTCTTCCAAAGAGGGATATATAAATGAAGGTTTATGATAATCAGAGTAAACAAAACAAAGAATGAATCTTTTGACATGTCATGGGAAAGGCAGGAAATAAATGATAAATAAGAACAAAAGTTCGTGGAGGAAACTAACAAGTTGATACCTGGTATTTCCATTTGGCTTCTTCATTTTTTTATTTTTTCAATGGGTTCCTTCCTCCAATGTAGCCTTCTAATCGTGGAGACACCCGGTGAATATTTTGCAGACAGACTAATTTCCACTTCTTGTTCACCATCAAGAAGAGGATCTACTTAATGTCAGAACCCCGAGGAAGATGACTTCGTTCCTTCGCTCCCCAGTATGGTCACCAAAATATGTTTGTCCTAAATTTTGTACCAACTGCTTAGTAAAAATTTTAGGCAACTCGAGTTGAATGAATCTAGATTTTAGGATTGGCTCTGTAGGGATCAAGAGATTAATTCACATGGAGAAAGCATAAGATAGATAAAAACATCAGCTTCTGAGAATAAAAGGTACTTAGATTTAATGACAGAGAGAACCTAAGACATAAAATACGAATTCTCATATTTAGATTGCAAGTTTCCAAAGGAAAGTACAAAGTAGCCTCTCAACCCTTCTGCAGAAACTCACAGCCTCTTGGCTAGAACCTCCTCCCGCCTTTTATTAAAAAAAATGATTAAACTTATAGAAAAATATGTTCAAGATTTGTTGCTACCTATCCGGCCACCAATTATACAAATAAATTAAAGAATAAATATAATAGAAATTTTCACGAAAAACCTTGGAACTACTAGATCCAAGTGCTCCTTGATAAAACCTCTGGAGTGCTACCTATTTAACAACTTCTCGGGAATATGGAACCGAATACCACATCATTTCCTGAAGAAGTGGATCTGGATACTCTTCCTCCTAAAAATATGGGAATTTAGAATTATTTGATATTGATTTGATTTTGCGTTAATATATGGATTTTAATCCTTTGACCATCGCTTGAAATTTGAGATATTTTCCAAGAGAAATAAGCAACCAATTCACCATTCAGTTTATTATTCTAACTCATAACTTCTCCAAAAATGTGATTTGATGGATTTTTCAACACATTAAAAGATTCCTTTGTTTGAATAAGATCACATAATCATCTCCCTACCACCTTTATTTCTACAAATGATAATCTACATCCTTCACCAAGAACTGAATTCGACAATCAAAACTTTAGCAATTACTAATGCACCCATAATTTGATGTTTGAGTTGTGCGTTTGGAATTTGATGTGGCTTGTCTTCATATGGATTCTGGCGAACTTAAACATTTGACATTGTGCACAAACTCTGAACCAATAGGATTTTCCCTTAGCTCTCTGAATGAAGTTTAACACTTGGTAATCGGACTTAATGCTATCGAGCATTTGATATCTGTACATTTGGATGAACGCTCTTACAATTTATGCATTGGGAACATCCCACATGCATGAGCAAAAGAATACTTTGTATGTTCATATGTACCAACCATTTTAACGAAGGATAACGCGTAGAACATAATAATTTGTTCATGGGTTCCCTTCACGCTTGTTGACTTGAGGACATTGCAGTAAGCTTTAACTTGACTTATGTACTAGGATCGACAACAATGAACTTCGAGATTGGCCCCTTCAGGTGATAACTTGTTTTATAAAAATAAACCTCAAACCTGTAAACAACTCGAGAATACAAAACTTACCATAAAAGCCAACTTTGGCCTAATAAAAACATTTTTTTTTAATTTTCCAGGCATTCTTTATAAGTATTAAATTTAGCCAAATTTAACTTTGAAATATTATCTTTCAAAGAACGACGTCAATCACTAGTTTTGACATAAGCAAATCTAGGTACTAACATTTATTATAAATTATTATTAGTTCATCAAATCTATCAAATATTTTAAGTGTCTTTAACTCTCCACAAGGAAAAAAGGGGTCCAAATACACACCTCCACATACAAGGACCAAAACCATGGCGAAACTAAAATACCAAATCGAAAAATTAGAGAAGAATATCAAGCCCTTGCCGCCAACCAAAAACGTTAGAAGGAAGAAATGAGAAATCACAATGCAATGCTTAAGAAAGAAATCAAAGACGAAGATGTTTTGGTATTAGAAAGAAGGCTAGATGAAAAATTGAATGTCATGAATGAGAAACAAAAATACTTAGATGAAAAAATGAGTACCATGACACAAGACATAAACCCCATATAACGGAACTTGAGCACCATGACACAAAACCATAATGCATTAATTGAAGTGTTACAAAAATTAAAGCCTAGTACAAACCATGTCAGCAGTCCAGACATGTTAGATGCCACATCTCACGTTTCCACATAGGAAACACTCGCCAATAATCAAGAATATTTGGAAAAATAAATAAAGATTAACAATGTGACTGTTAAACAAGATATTGAAACAAAAGTACTTCTAGATATGGAGGCATGATTAAAAAACAAAATAGATGATATCATTAAGATAATAGAGAAGGAAAAGACTAAAAATCACCGCAAACAACGAAGCACTTCAAATATGCCAATTGCATCATCTAGTAGCTCTGAGCCACCATAAAGAAAAAGCAACCAATATCATCCTTACATAGTGTACCCACCTAAGGAAAAAATAGAGTTCCTGAAATACAATGGAAGTGAAGACCAATGTGTTTCCTGGTTAAACAAAGCGGAGGATTACTTCGACCTCTGCAATATTACATCTCACGAAGAGAAGGTGAAATATGATTCAATGCATATGGAAGGGTACGCCTATAATTAGTACAGGTGGTGGAAGGGAGACAATTTTTCCTACACCTCGAACTTGTTCAATTTTTTTTTTTTAAAAAGGTTTCAAGGAATCGCAGAAGATGATTTTTTCATAAAGCTTACCAAATTACAACAGGACAGAAGTGTTGAGGAATTCACACATCAGTGGGAATCCCTATCGATACGAGTATTTGGGTTATTTGATAAAAAACAACACAAAACCTATTTTGGAGGTCTTAAACCATACCTCCAAAAATAATTAAAGATGCATTACATACCAAATGTAGAAGTGGCAAGACATAAAGCAAAAGAAGCAGAACAAAAATTGGAAGGAATAAAAACAAGAGGCAGTAACAATTATCGACAAGAAAAAGAGACACAATGTAGATATTGTGGAAATAATTGGTCACCATGTCATCAATGCCACAAACCTCAATCATATTCCTATAAAGTTGAAAATAGGTCGAAAATGTCTAACAATTACTCTGGTAATAGAAAAAAGAAGAAAAAAACATCTCATCGATGCGGTGGTGACTAGATCCTAGGCCATAAATGTAGGGAGCGTCATACAATACATTGCAAAGTCATTAAAGGAAAATAAGTACAAGTCTCCGTAGAAGAAATATCGTCTGATTATAATACTAACACAGAATTAGAGTGAAGAACGACATCATAAAAATAAAGCTTTGAGGACAAAGCTTTCCTAAGGGGAAGGCAATGTTACGAAAAATAGAAAATAAAATAATAATTAATAATTAACAATAGTTTAGGGTAATTAATGAAACATTAATTGAAAATATGAGGATGTGACTCTCCATGTAAAATGGCCAATCCTATTTAAAAGGTGTCCTACTCATTTATGAATCATCCATCAATTATTATATTCATAATTCATTTCTTCAACATGGAAGTTGGATACGCTTCTTTAAGTCAAACAACTGGATACAATTGTGACAATTTCTCCATGGGGATTTGGAGGAATAGAATTATATGTAGTAGCCACAGGGGTATGAGGTCAAAGGGAAGGATAATTTGGTTTGTAGGTTGAACAAGAGCTTGTATGGTATGAAGCAAGCTCCAAGACAATGGTATATGAAATTTGACAAGGTTCACTGTGTTTATTTCAAGAGGCTAGATAATGGAATATATATTATATTGTTATTGTATGTGATTGACATGCTTGTTGCAGGGTCTAACATGCAGGATATCAATGTGCTCAAAAGGAAACTAGCTAAATCATTTGCGATGAAGGATTTGGATGTTGCAAAGAAAATACTTGGTATGAGAACAACTAGATACAGGAAAAATTGCAAATTAACATTGTCTCAGGGTGAGTACATAAAACATGGTGTTGGAGAGGTTTAGAATGTAGAATGGAAAACCAATTAGTACACCTTTGACCAGCCAATTCAACTTAAGTAAGGAGATGTGTCCCAATACACAAAAGGAGATGGAATACATGTCTAAGGTTCCCTATTCATGAGAAGTTGATAGTTGGATGTATGCCATGGTGTGCATAAGACCAGATATTGCACATACAATTGGATTTGTGAGAAGGTATATGAACAATCCAGGTTAAGACAATTGGAGAGTGGTACAATGGATTTCCAGGTATTTGAGAGGTACTGCTTCTCACCACTCACCTCCATGCCATTTTACAATGGAGCCTCCTCAAGCCTTATAAATACTTCCTTACATGCAAACCATGGGAAAGTACCATGGGCCACCATATACCATTGATCACCAAGTAACATGGAAAATACCATGGGCTATAATAAACCATGTGTTAGACCTCAACCACCTTTGACTCATTCCCAAGTCAAGGTTAACATTAACATGCACCATCATCTAATCAACCTAGGCCATCATGGAAAGTTTTGAAATGGGCCATAAAGACACTTGAAAGTGGATAGAATTAGTTAGGGTTTTGGTTCCACTTCGTGGTCTTCAAAGGTTATGGAATCAGATATATAAATATAATGGGACAGTTAGAATAGGGTTGATAAGGTTGTGATGAACTGAATGATCTATTGTCTATTACTTTTGATAATGATCTTGTTGATGAGGAATAATTTTGTAGCCGATAGGGATCGATCTGTAGGCTTTGTGCACAGATCTGTAATGCTTTGAAATATAGAAATATGGATTTTGAGGTTGGGTGTGTAGATCTATACCGAAATGCTTGATATAAAAACATTTATGAATTCCAAGCATTTCCATGGTTTTCTCTCATTTGGGTTTACACATAATATCTCTAGTGTTGTGTGAATGTGTGTCTATGTGATTCTTATATATCATTGCATAAAAATGGTGAATGATAATGATATTAATCTATGCTTGTTCCAAGTTATAATATTACTGCGCAAATGTTTAATCTATGATATCTTAGTGGTTTAACTGATGTTTGTCGAGGCATTGGGAATGGGTTTATTGGTATAACATATTTACATCCCCTTCACTGCTACATAAACATGGTTCCCGCAATACCCATAGATACTTCACTTGCTTGCAGGTGATGTCGAAAGGGCTAATATCTTGGTATTTATTGGTCTACTATTAGTGAACCTGGGCTACCCATATATGAGCCAATACCTCCATTATTCATGTCAATCTTGGAATATTGTGCAGATACGATCAATGGCCAACATTCTTTCAGGACCATGAAATTTCATGAGATTTAATCTAATTAGCATGACCTTTAAAGGAAAAATACATTGTTGATGTCTCACTCTCTTATGTATTCAAGCCCGTAATAACTGTTTTCATAAACCACTCAACCATAGAGTTTGAAACCACTTACATATGATAAGCGGTAATATGATGTGGGTTGGCATCAGATGTGCACGAATGATAGTGTAATGTCTCGTATATTAATCCCATAGACATAAGTAATATGTTGTAAAATTGTTTATTATTGTGGCACTAGTTGTCGGGACAAGGGTCTTTAAGGACAAAGAGACATTATTATTATTATTGTAAATAATTAATTAATAAAAACAACTGGCACACTGGAAACTACAAAATAGTATGGAATGCCTTGATCCACAGTGTGAGGTGGGATGAGGACATTCCTATAATTTTAGAATTTTTGGGACTAAGTTGTCTATCCTAGTTCATATTTATGCTTTGGTGACATTATTAGTTGATAGTCACCCAAACATTGTACAATGGACCCAAATTTTGATTATTTTGGCCTTTGGAGTTATTTTGACACCTTATGCTTGGCTTGATTGGTTCCACTTATTGAATATTACCCTTTAGTGGTTTTGTAACTTCTTTTTGGGAGGTTATACTTGGTTTTGTAAACCCCACTTGCACAAAGGCATCAGCACTGTCTATTTTTAGCCAATGCATGCGAGAAATGTAACTCCTCCTTCATTATGACTCCTTTTTTATATTTGGGGAAGATCCTTGGTTTGTGTAACTCCTCACCTCACTAATTTGAGTTCTTGTCCATGGATAATGTGTCCCCACATGAGTTGGAGTTGGGTTGAGTAGTTTGGAGCCACCCTCAAAATTCGAGTTACTATGTAAGGATTCGAGTTAGCCTCTTTTGGTTGAGTTGATCCCCTTCAAGTGACTCAATTTGGCTTACATTGGGTCTAATTGACCTCCTTGGGTTTAAATTGAATCTTTTGGTCTATAAATCCTTTTTTGATCTCCTTGAGAAGGGGGTTTTTTCTTGGATGGTTGGTTGATGGTTGTTGATCATACCATTCTTGCTAAGAGCTTGGTAATCCATGTAGGCTCCGCTATGTGTGTGAATTGTGTGCGTGCAGCACTATGATATTGTGTTGTGTTTGAAGTACTCCTGAGAAAATATGGTGTAGTACATCCATGTCCACTGCTTGTCTTCATCCTATACCTACACATGAATCCTGATGGTGAATGGCAATGTCCCAAGGGACTTGGGTGGTGAAGGGATTACCATTGCACCTAATAGTGGTGTGGAGAACAAAGTAGGAGGTGATGAATAGATTTGTGGCTTCTCAAAATGATATTTTGAACTATTCTTGATTTCACATCTTCTTATGGATCTGTGGCCTCAGCTCAGGGGTGGCCTGTCCAAGAATATTTGGCTTGGGAGTGCCTAAGGCTGGGGGGTATGTGGACCTGTAGATGCCAGTTGCACATTAATAAAATAAGTGACTTATTTTATGTGGATTATTTTGAATAGTAGTGTTGTCATTAATGTCAAACCTGTACTGTCACATGGAAAAATATAAAGTAATGACAAATGTTGTACTAATTCACAATATCATGGGTTGAAATATTTTTTTTTGTGTTTGGTATTTACATCCTTGAAACAAAACAAATGTGTAACGTAGCACTTAACAAGTCTACAAACAACTTTACAACATAGGACAAACATGCACAAATACTACTAAGATATGATACTTATGTAAGAAGTTAAAATAAGATTATTAAAGAAAAGGATGCGCACAAATACCACTAAGATATCGGGATTATGTGTGAAAATGCCACATGTGTGCAATAACCCACAACGTTGTATTGCGAAAGGTTGCACGCCAATGCAAGAGAAGATTAAGAGGAGATCTTGTTGTATAAATAAGCAAGTTGGGGATTCACTGAGTTTAAGGCACCCTAATGTGTGGACACATACATTCTACTAGAAATAGTATAAACAAGCAAGAGATGGATGTGTTGAAGTGAGCTTGAAGCTTGAAAAATGAAGAATTGAAGAGAATCTACTTTGTGACAAGCTTCATAATTCTGGAGGTATCAATGGCTCGTTAATAGAAAAATAAGCATATACTGCATAGCCAAATGATATAGGTCAGTAGAGGGTGAATTGCAAGAAGTGCACATGATAGAAGGATACCCAGAATCAGGACGTGCAAAGATTTTTCTCAGAAAATAAAGCATATTGTAAAATCGTAGAAGTGAATGTGTGTGCAAAAGCACATATATTTGAGGTTCGTAACACTGAACAATGTAGGAACATAGATTGTATAATTAACTCAATGTTCACATATTTCTGAATATTGTGTGATACAAATAAATTGGATAAATCATAGATATTGTCACACGTCCTAGATAAGGCAATTAATTGTTGTGACACAAATAACCAAGGAAAAGACAGACTAGAAGATATACGACAGTTGCAGTTCGTTGAGTCACGCATCACAGATAAGCTAAACTGCATATTTCAATTATTTTTATACACAACTATTCTATTTTAGTGAGGCAGGAAGTGGCAAGAAAAAGGGAGTTGGAGCTTCCTTCCAATAGGTGTTGGTAGAAGTTTTCAAAGAGGTAGGAAGGGGCAAGGAAGAGGGAGTTGAAGCTTCCTTCTAGTAGTAGCTGGTAAAAAAACTACGGAGTTATAAGTTCCTTCCAGTTGTAGCTGGTAAAACAATGAAGGATTTGGAGCTTACTACCAATCGCAGCTGGTAAAATAATCAGGGGGTCAGAGCCTCCTTCCATTCAGAGCCGATAAACATAATTGGGAGTGGGTGCTTCCATTTTGTCATAGCTAAAGAAATAATTGGAGATCACAGTATTCCATGGGTTGGTGCCCGGTTACTGCAAGTTGTAGCTTGTGCACAAAGACAATCTATTCAAGTTGGTGCCTAAATTTCGTGAGTTGGTGCTTGCATAGATCGAAGCCTTTACAGATCAGTGTTTATAATTAAACTAGTATAAAAATGGGTGATAAATTACCAAGCAACTAAAAACCTTGGTCACTAAGTGAAATAAATGACTAAACCACACAAAAAGTTGGTCACCATATTGTTTTTAAGTGAAATATGACCAAATTTCAGCAATTTTAAGTGATCACAACTAAAAATGACTAATTTAGTCATGGATCAAAAATATGACTAATTTAGTCATGGGATACAAAATATGACTAAACAATTTAAGTTAATAATTATATAAGATGTCCATTGTTAAAATTTACGAAATTGTAATAATTTTACTACAATTTCATAAATTTTGATGTTGCAAATGGATTTAGAGACCCCTTTTAAATTTCATAAATTTTAACGTTGCTTATGGATATAGAGACCCCCTTTTATTAAAAGAGGGTCTCTAAATCCATCTATAACGTTAAAATTTACGAAATTTTAAAATTTTATTGTCAAAATTACATTTTCCCATGTTCAAACAATGGATAATTCCTTCTTCAATAGGATCTGCTTTAGATATTGTTTTTATTATCGAATTTTAATCCTCAATTCTAATTTGTCTAAGGAGCAATGTTAATCACTAGTATGAAAATGGGTATCCAAATGAGAACCTATTAAACGTTGTCGCAAGGCCATTCCATCTATACTTATGTATCCAGGGTGATGTGCTTTCGTGTCCATACCTTGTTTCTTTATTTTCACTTCTATATGATGCCCCCTTCGTCACACTTGTAAATTTTCATCTTATGTATCATCATGTGTCATGTTGAGTCATGTCATTGAGTTAGTCATTTCTTGCTATAAGTATCCTCATGTCATGATTTTTATAGAATTGGATTCGGCTCGTCATGCCAGTCACGTCCATGTTTCATTTGATGAAAATTGCCACCATTTGACCCTTTCAACAGTATGTCAAAGTTTCGACAAGTGCAAGTATTTTGACTCATGATCGCCAAAAAATTGTTAATTTCTCATCCTCCATTAATTTACAAGGTATAACCGTCCACCATGATTGTCACTTCGTCTAAGCATAGAAAGTTAAAAATCCCCCCCTTGGCTATCTCCATACATTTGAAAGCATCAATGACCCTATTTCAAGAAAAAAAATTCTCCTCCTTCAACATAGTGTGGTTGAGTCGAGTGCTGGATTAAATAAGCAAAATAATTGAATTAATGCATTCAAAATAGCTATTGTCAAGAGCTAGTATGTTTTTAATACGTTTTAATATTAATATCAATATGGATATTAATGTTAATGTTAATGTTAATATTAGTATAAGTATTAATATGTTTTTAAAATTAATATTAATATTAATAAAAATAAAAATATTAATATGTTTTTTGATATTAATATATATGTCAAGTGAAATAACTCCCCAATTCATATTATTTCTTCATAGAACGCCTTTATTTATACATCTAATATCACTCTTAGGATCACACATCCGACAGTCTCTTCATATTCCTAATATTTACAATAACGTATAATCCCAACAGATTATATTCCAACAATCCCCCCCTTAATCCGAAGGGGTGTTAGTAAGTCCGAGCATGTTTCTGAATATTTCAAACTTTTCTCGTCCAAGCGCTTTGGTGAAGATGTCTGCAACTTGATCATATGTGGAACAATGTCGAAGATGGACTGTCTTGGCCTCTACATGATGTCGAATCAAATGATACTTTGTGTTGATGTGTTTGGTTCGATCATGGAATCTAGGATTCTTAGCCAGCTTGATTGCAGAAGTATTGTCAATCAATAATGGAGTGGAGTTCTCTTGTTTTTCTTGCAAATCTTCAAGTATCTTCCTGAGCCATAGTATTTCTTTCGTTGCTTCAGCTGCAGCCACATATTCTGCTTCTGTTGTTGAATCTGTCGAAACTGACTGTTTGCGTGATCTCCATGAGACAGTTGTTGATCCAAGACTCATAGTGTATCCAGAAGTTGATACTCCTGTCTCCTTATCGCTATCAAAATCTGAGTCTGAGTACCCAATAAGTTTGAAGTCATCCACCTTAGAGTACTTGAGTCCAACGTCTTGAGTCCCCTTTAAGTATCTTAGAACTCTTTTTGCAGCTGACCAGTGTCCTTCACAAGGTTTATGCATGAACCTTGAAAGTATGCCAACAACATAAGAAATATCTGGTCTAGTTGTTGTAAGGTAGATAAGTCTTCCTACAAGTTGTCGATACTTGGTCGCATCCTCAAATTCTTTTCATTCGCTTGATGTGAGCTTCATTTTCTATTCCATTGGAGTAGAGATAGGGTTGCATTCTGTCATGCAAAATTTGTCTAGTAGTTCTCCAACATATTTTCTCTGAGATAGGAATATGTACTTAGGATGTTGAGTGACTTCAATTCCTAAGTAATAGTGGAGATGTCCCATATCTGTCATTCAAAGATATTTTTCAAATCTTTCTTTATGGATGCTATATAGCTTTCATTGTTCCCTGTCATCAAAATAT
>LPNX011209919.1:105005-165601 GCA_001517045.1 Pseudotsuga menziesii | reverse complement strand
CAAATGATACATCCATGTCATCACCTGAATTATTTGCTTCTCCTCCATCTTCATGTCTTTTTGAACTTCTCGTTCCCGTCTTTCCAACTTCATCCGAATGGAAACTTTCAAGTGTCTTTGTGGCCCATTTAGGAATCTTCTGTGATGGTCCTGGTTGATCAACTGGTGGTGCTTCATTTCCTTCAAGGTTGAGTCTTCCAAGTCTCTCAATCACATCATCCAGTTGAATCTCTTGTTTAGGTGAAGTAGCAGGAACTTCTTCATGCAGGGGAGTTGGTGCTTCCTATGGAAATTCCAAAGGTCGATCCAGAATAGGAATCCCCCCTTCAAGGTTTGGAATTTCATATTCATTTTCAGAATATTTCTTTGGATGAGGATATTTTTCCAAACGATCAAGCTGTCTCTCAATGGACTGGTCATTTTTATTAGTCTCAAGAAAAATGACATCTCTGGAAATAACAAACTTCTTGTTTACCTCATCATACAGACGGTATGCCTTGGAGTTTTCTTCGTACCCCAGGAAAATGCATTTTATGCTTAGATCACCAAGCTTGTTTCTTTGCTCCTTTGGAATCAAGGCATAACAGGTGGAACCAAAAACTCTGAGATGCCTGACTAAAGGGAGATGGCCAAACCACATTTCATGTGGAGTCTTGTTATCAAGAGCATTTGAGGGACTTCTGTTTCTCAAATAGGTTGCACATTTCACTGCATCACCCCAAAACATTAGTTTTACATTCTTAAAAAACATCATTGAGCGTACCATATTCATTATGGTTATGTTCATTCTTTCTGCTACACCGTTTTGTTAAGGATTGTAGGGAACTGTAGTTTGATGTGTAATTCCATGTTGGCGAAGATAATCTTCAAAAGCATTTGAAGTGTATTCTTTCCCATTGTCAGTACGAAGTGTAACAATTTTAGATTGTGCTTGTTTTTCTATCAATGCATGAAAGTCCTTGAATGTTTGAAATGCTTCTGATTTTGTCTTTAATGAGTAAATCCAGCACATTCTTGAGTAGTCATCAACAAAGGTCATAAAATACTTATTCCCATTGGCAGAAGGAGTTGGCATTGGGCCACATAAATCAGAATGCACTAATTCTAATTTCCTACTTGCTCTAAAATTCTATTCATGGAATGGCAGCTTACTGTGTTTCCCTAATATACATGCATCACATTTGCTCTTCTCTTTGGGAATGGTGGGAAAACCAAATACACCATTCTTTCTCAACAAACGAAGACTGTTATAATTCAGATGACCAAATCTTGCATGCCACAATAAACTTGATGACAAATTACCTTCTTCATGCTGAGAGAGGTAGGCATAGTTCTGAACCCTTGCAGATGAACCCTTCAGCTTCAGCAGCTTCCCATCTTCGTATCCAATCATGATGACTTGGTTGTCAGAGGACTTTCTTATTTCTACGATTCCATCAAACATGTGGATGGAATGGCCTTGCTGTCGAATCTGCACTAAGGACAGTAGGCTTCTCTGCAACTCTGGAAGATAAAGAACATTCTTCAACAAGAAATCAAGGAATCCAGGCATCTTCAGCCGAATGGTGCCCATTCCCTTTGGTTTAAGACGTGACTTATTTGCAAAGTAAACAATTCCATTTATTGTTTCATTAAGTTCTTCAAAACAGTCTTTTCTAAAATTCATGTGTGATGTTGCACCAGTATCAAGTAGCCAACAATCTGTGTAAGATGAAAGTGAAGTCATTTCATTAATACCAAGATTACAATGTGCAACAATACAATGAGCAGAATCTGAAGATTTAGTAGCATCTTGGTTCTTATTGTCATCTTTCTTCTAGTATGTCTGTGTTTGATGGAGTCCCACGAAGCCCAACACTGATCTGCTATGTGTCCAATCTTTCCACAACACTTGCCCTCCAAATCTGATCTTTTGCTGGAGTTGTTTCTGCCTCCTCTACCTCTGAAGTTTCTTCTTCCTCTGCCTCTCTTGCTGCTTTCTCCTTTGGGATGATCATTGGATTGGTCTTTGGTGTGGTTCTTTTCTTTTTGAGCAAAGCAAAGTGATTCTCCAGAATGCCTGGTTGTCTTCTTACCAAAATATTTCTCTCTGTCAGCTATCTTCTCTACCAGGGTGTCAAATGTCAGTGATTTGAACTTGTCACTTGCTTGCAACGACTCAAGATAGTTGGAGTGAGAAGGATACAAAGATTTTACAAATGTTGCAAGGGGAAGATCTGGTTTCATACCAGTGGCTTGAATCTTGTGCATGATAGCTTTGATTTCAGAGGAAAGTAACATGGGATCATTGTCTTTTACTTCTAAACTGAATAGTTTTAGCATTAGTTGAATAACTTCCATTTCAGAGTGTGAATCATACAGATCTTTTAACGTTTTGAGTGCTTCAAAACATGACTTTGTAGGCAATATGTGCTGGCTCACCTCTTCACTGACTGTGGCAGTGATTACCGCTAAAGCTTTCTTGTCTTTTGTTTTCCAAATGGCCTTCTCTTTCTCGGATTCTGGAGGTCATGGGTCTCTGGTTATGGGCCCTCCAGCTTCTGTCTCTATTGTGGTGCCTTCGCAAATACCATCCCAAAGGTCATTGTAGATGAAGGCAAATTTGATCTTCCTCCACCATTCTGGATAAGTGTCTTTGCCAGTGAGAGTGGCACCAACTACAGATGCTATAGATTACATCTTCTGTGATTGAATCTTGCAACTAAAACAATAGGAGAAAAAGAAGAAAGACTAAAGGTGCAGGTCTAAGTCTCTGCCACCTTCCTCAAGCTTTACAAAGGAGCAGGTCGCTTCAGCAGCACGCTTCACAATCTAGTTGAACTGGTAAGAAGTCTTGTGGTCACGGCAATGAGACTCCAACACTAACAAAACAAGATAGCTTGCAACAGTAACCGAATGAGGAGATCAATCCTCAATTCTAAGCTTCAACACTTCAGTCCTCAACGCAGACCATGTCAACGCTGCAACACTCTTCAAAATACAGACGTACACCAACAATCTTCTCTGGCAATGTAGTCACAGTTTCACAAGGAAGAGAATTGCTTCAGAAAAGAGAAGTGCAACATGCACTTCTTCTCCAACGTATCAACTATTAGTCACAAGCTCATCAAATACACAGCAAATAAATTGCATGCAGTTCTTCAACGCATACTACAAAACCTTCATTTGTTCAAGCTTCACTTAAATGATGTAATATCGATACCAAAACTCAACGAAATCCACACATTAAAAACACAGTTACGTTGGATCGCAATTCTGTTGGGATGATGGAGGCCACAACTCTCCAAATGTGGTGGAGCTCTTCAAATGGAGGTCGCAATGCTTTTAAATGGAGGCCGCAACTATTTTGTATCATGCAGTCAATACCAACATCATTGCAGCTTTATCCACACAGCCGTATCACGGGATATTTCACTTCTTGTATCACGCAACTTCACCCCAAACACGATGCAACAATTGTCCTCAACTCATAGCAACAATATTCAGTTCACAATCCACGATACATGAAATATAGTAGTCTTCACTCATGATATGCACCAGTCTCCAACACAACACCAAAGAGCACCAAAGAGTTCAATGTTGAAAAATTAGGGTTTCAGTACAACTCCTTCACAAAAAAAAATGCAACAGTGCAGCAAAGGGAGCCCGCAAAAAATTAGGGTTTACGTCGGTGGCAGACTTCAACAAAATCTCAGCCTTGGTATATTACAACTCCACGTAAATGTAAGAATGAATGGTTTACGACCCTCTAGGATAGTTTACAGACCATAACACAAAAGGAAATCGACCACAGGTGGAGAAGGTCTCGACACTAGCATAAAGAGAGAACGTAGTCACACCAAAAAACAAGATTTAAGATGTGACTGTCAAAAGCAACCGTTTGAGATTTCTATTTGGCATCGTGGATTGCATGTAGAGGGAGTCTATACACGGACAAGATAAAGCATCTAAGTGGATGCACAATGGGTGGAAATGGTGAAAGGATAATTGCAGCAACAGAGTGGGAGTGGAAATGAGAATACTATACTCACTAGCAGAGTGAGACCAAGCCCTCAATCCATAGCACAGGTCAAGGGAGTAACGCTAGTATTGAATGCATGTAGGCTAGCAGGAGAACGGACGAGCGACTAGTAGATAGGTAGAATAATTTTGCATGAATGACGGGGTGAATGAACGTTAGAGCATCCAGCGCATGCACCAATGCATGCAATCTGCAGACTGAGGAAAGCCCAGGGTGCAGATAGCAGCAGAATGCAGACTGTACATGCAAGAGTTATGAATCGCTCTGATACCACTGTCAGGTGAAATAACTCCCGAATTCATATTATTTCTTCATAGAACGCCTTTATTTATACATCTAAGATGACTCTTAGGATCACACATCCGAGAGTCTCTTCATATTCCTAATATTTACAATAACGTATAATCCCAATGAATTATATTCCAACAATATAGTATATTTTAAAAATTATATTGTACACAATATAATAATATTAATTCATTTAAAAAAGTTAAATTGACAAGGCAAGAATCAGAGAAAAAAAATTGGGGGTTTGGGGGGTTTTGTCGGTTAACATTCCTATTATCTAACACTACAAAGGATCTGTGAATTGGCTCATCTCTGAATGCATATCTGGCAGTTCTTGGTTCAAGTATGGACTTTGATCTCCTTGTATTTCCTTCTTAGTATCCAAGTTTATGTAGCTTCCTCGTAAATGTTAAAACTTTTATCCATTCTAGATTTGTGGTGCAAATCAACTGGATTGTCATTTTGGAACAATTCACATGGTCGAGAACCAGAAGGTGGTGAACCGAATACAGATTTAATGGGTAGTTTTAACATTTTTACTGATCCATAAATGCAAGAGAAAGTGGTTTCATTTTTTGCAACCCAACAACCCGTAATCGAATTTATCTTTTCTTTTTCCTTTGTTAAAGAATAAGATTGCTTCATCCTTACTCACACTGTGATTCTTTGCTCATGCATGGACAAATGAGAAAACCATACCATAGTGTATCGGTGAGATGAAGATATCAAAGACTCAAGCCATGGAATGAGTTGGAACCGCAATAAAAGGTCCAAAAACAATTCCCTACTCTCAAGTCTGGTAGATCTCACTCCATGACAGGTTTAAGGATGCACTATGTATGTAGAGGTACCACACTTGGAAATGCCTTGTATGTAATTTCCCCTTCCTATGATAATATGGAGACACTCCAATTACCCATTAGGTTCCCATGGGTTTAAGTGAAAATTAATTCTACTTGGGAATTAATTAAAATTACAATAAAAATTGCCTAGTAAAAATTGTCAAAAAACATTCAAAGGAAAGTTTGTCTACTTATGGATTGGGATAAAAAATAGGTGCAAAATGGATCCCAATGGATTTTATTGTTTTAATTAAGTGTTCAAAAGGATAAGTAAGCATTGATGTCAAGTTTGAGACAAATTTGGACCATTTCCATAAAACAAGGAAATTCCATGATTTAAGGGAAGAGGTTTGAACTCGTCATTTGGGGCTTAGAAATAAGTCCCTTGAGATGGTTATGAGTTTTAATGATTAATATTTATTCTAAGGAGGTATAATTTATACTTTTGTAGCCTTAGGTGACCAAGGAAAGTGCACTTGTGGAATTTATGGAGGAGTTAGGAAAATTCAATGCATGTTTGACTATATCTATTTTAAGAAGTGGTTCGTGGTTGGTGGTAGTGGGGGAAATTGGTTTCTTACCCCCCATGGTATTTTCACAGGGTTTTGAGGTATATTTTAATCTATATAAACAACAACAAGCACACTCCTTAGGGTTGTATATTTTGATTATTGATTTCTATCGAGAGTTTTCTTAAGCAAATTCCATGCTTGGGAGATGTGCCCCTTGCAACCATTGAGGGAGATGTGCCCCCCATATTTTTTTTGAGGAATGAAGTACTTAGATCCATTCATATGTTTTATTTATGACAGTAGTGGTACCTGTTTTTTGTGTGGTAGTGGAAAATCATATGTCAGATTTTGGTTCTCCTTGAATTTCTATGTGCTTTTGGGTGATTTGGTGAAGTGAATTTGTTGTAAAATATCCATTAATATCCCTTGGATTTTCACTCACCTATATGGTGTATTTTTAATCTCTTCATAAATATAAAAATAAATCTTGAGTCCTGATACTGACATTAAGTGTCTTTTGTGCATCAATTATTTTACCTATGATCTTTGTGCCTTAAAATCTGACTAGTTTTCACTTTTGATTTGGAAAACTAACTTCTGAGTGTGAAAATTAAATTTGAAAGGTACCTAAAGGTGGAAAATACAAAATATTACCATACCCTACCCTCATTTTATAAATCCGTGTCCCTTATATTTTATTTGGGAATTCTTGGAAATCACCTTCCAACGCAGTCTCGAACTAGTATTTTTCATTTTTGGAACTCCTCTTGAGAAATTAGACCTCTGCAATTTTTTTCAGACTTGATTACTGTAGAAAAAAGTATAATAGATCCTATGGAAACTTATAGAAACCCTCTCCGAGTTCCCAAGCCTTCTTCTTACCTAAAAAGTAAAAAAATAGAGTCTTCCTTGTGTTTTATGAGCTAGTGTACCTAATCCTTAGTGATTTTGGCCTAGGTACATAAAATTATACATTGGGATAAAATATATAGTTTGTATAGATTCAAAACAATATACTTTACCTATTTTAATAGGCCCTCTTTCAACCAAGCCCCAGACCCACCATTTCAATCATTAGCTTATTTCCCCTCTTATTATATAAAGCAGGAAATGAATTGATTCACTTTCTTGAAATTGAGTTGCTTGTTTAATTAATAAAGGTTTGACTACAATTTGTTTTTATTTTTTCCCCAACAACCTTATTCAATGATATATGCCTCTCCAACCAGAGGGAGTGGGACTACCTGTCCCACTTAATCGAAGCTAGGGGAGCTAGAAAAACACTTAGTAAAATGCCTTGTTTAGAGTGGCTTGGAGATGGATGGGAAAAATCTAGTCTCAAAAAGATATCGAAAGGTTTTTCAGAGAACATAAAATATGAGCACTCCAATTTCATAGAACGCATTTCAGTTGTTAAGATAATGAAAAAGATTTGAAGTTTACACACCTATAGTTTTGTTATGCATCTCTAAATCAATGAAAGACATGTTTTTTTCAAAGGTAACTAGAAATAGTAGGAATTCTTGAAAAAATATCTCTATAATGTTATGATATATTCAATTTCTAGTAGGTTCAGATATGCATAATTGTTCCAAGTATTTAGATTAGACCATCACAAACTTATAAGGACACAACCGAAGATATGTCCATATCACTAATATCCGTCACAAGTACAATGAGTGGAACCTGACACTAGTTCCAATTCTTGACACAATACCACGAGGACTTAAAACTCTTCAAATTACCCATGAAATATGCGTTCTTTTTTACTAATAAGTGCCAATGTTGGTACCCTCATGACACAAATTGAGCCACTCACACAATTCCACTACTAATTTATGCAACGCGCACACCTGCCACACACTCATCTGGACGCTTCATTGTCGCAAGCTCATCTGCAGTGCGTGATCCTACTATGCGCTCTTTGTCTGCGCGCTCCCCTGAGTGCTCAAGCTTTTCTGCTACACATTTTCCTGTCGTATCCTGTCGTATCCCGCACGTCCGCAGCGCGCACTTCCGCAATACGCGTCTCTACAGCGCACATCCAAATGCACAATTTCGTCGCCAAACCTAAGCGCGTACTCCGCAGCATCCGTGCTTTCGCAATCTGGTGCACACTCCTCCCAAGTGCACCCGCTCACCATCTTTCGCAAGCGGTTTGGAAGCTCTCTCTTCCAAGCTGACGCTTCCTCTACCTTCGCTGCAACCTGTGGTTTCCCCCAACCTTCAAACCGAAGTGCGCCTGCCAACCAATTGTTGAGGCCTGGAAATTCGCAGGAAACAACAACAAGGGATTCTCCCCATTCAATGTTCCTAATTATCCCGTGACTGTTTGGTGTAGGGAATCCGTCTGGTTTGCGGTTTGGTTACCGTAGGTCAAGTAACAAAAACAAAGGGTTTTACCGGTTGCGGCCCGGTCCACTATGTATATTTTGTATTTTGACTTTAAGTATGATATGCAAGTGCTTATCTAAGATGAAAATTGATGAAGAATGTGAGGAGTACTCACAATGTGATGCGCAGGTTCTTACCTCTTGTCTTAGACTCTCTCGCATCTAAATCACACACAACTGGAAAAATAATACTAACTAAGCGGTCCCTAGGGAGCAAGATTTTTTAATTCATGAGTAATGTAATACTATTCATATGTTAAGATAAATCACAGATAGCTGTTCTTGGAATCAAAACACATAAACATGAATAAAGATATGCACAACAAGATAGCTCGCCATCGGTTAAAATGTTCACTACTCATAGTGGAAATCATCACAAAATAAACCAGAGAACATTCAAATAAGAACATAGGTTCAGAAAGTTAGAACGCTCTCACAATTAATGAAACACAACTGAAAACGAAATAGTTCTCCTTCAACATTGTTCATTTCATCACATTTGGATATTCTACACAACATTTTCTCCAACAGGAAAAATTGTAATTTTATTATTGCAAAACGAAGTAGTTCCTCTTACAACAAGTAGTTCACAAGTTCCTCCGAGAAAAAGCCCCTTCCCTCTCTCTCTTTTTCCGTCTATACAAGAACCAGCCCAACCTTTCGGTTGCCTCACCAATGTTTCAATCTCCAGTCTTGTAGTTTTTGTGAATGCTCATGATTAAATGTTATGTTTTAAATAAATATTTCTATGAAAACGAGCACAGCTAGGTAACTGCCAAACCGCCCAAGCCTGGGACTTTGCTTTGTAATGATTACGTTTTATCATTCCTCGGTCCCCTTTTGGCCCTTTAATAATTTTCTTCTTTGAGCAACGGATCCGTCACCTTATGCTCTCGCGTGCTTTACCCTCCAACTGCATCTTCTTTCCCACGAAAATCTTCAAAAAGGGATCTGAGAAACTGCCATGTCCATCTGCAACCAAACAAGAATTTATCATTTATCCCGACTATCTTTAAGAAACATAAATTATAATATCAATGAACTGAGAACTAAAGAAGAGAAAACCAGAGTTGGGTTTTTTATGTGTGAATTTCAACCTAACACAAGTCACACCGGTCTCTTTCGAAACAGTTACGATCTCCTAACAATCGGCGGGAAAACGATTAAGAATGGACCCATAAAAAACCCCCATTGGCAGATCGGAACACTTCAACATCGGTTCGTCAACGGGCTACGCAGCCGTAACAGTGGGTAACCTACAACCTAGGGGTTCCGCCATACATCAAAATTTGCGCGATCAAGCATCGGGGGTCGGATCTTCTACAGGCATCGAATAGTTAGTGTACTACATAGCTGCAACGGTGGAAGATAAAAGATCAAGGAAAACCACAGACTGGTCAACAGGACATTGGTGAAAAACACAAACCGTTCGACGGGAAGTTAGCCTATTTGGGGCCGCAACAACGGATCTCATTCATCCTTCGACTTCCGATCCAAGTCAAAACACTGTCCGAAAATCGCAAAGCAAGGTCTTTTTCAAAATAGACCCCAGGTTCAGCGAAATACTTTAATTATCAGCACCATGTCTAACTGAATTTCGAAAGAACGACAACTGAAAAAACCACTTTAAACTTCAAAGATAAAACAGCGTAAAACCGGTTGAGCCTTAAAGTTCGCAACATGCGTAGACCCAAACGGAATCCTGAATAGCAAAAAGAACTGGCCTCAAACAATCCAAACATGTAGCAGAGTAGGGACTAAAGGCCTTCAATAAAATCAACAAGGAGGGTCCAAAATTTTAAGAAATTTGGGAAAAGTTACAGCTGCAACACCAGTCTAATGACGGTGGTTGCGGTGACACTTCCTTCACGGTTTCGGCTAACAGAAGCTCCCATATCTTGCAGCACTTCCATCATTTTCTCTATGACTTCGGCAGACCTCTCATCTTGAGCATCTCTTCTGAATAACTCTGATACCACCTGTCACAACCACACTTCGCAAGCGCTCTTGACTTGCCGAAGGTGGTGTGCGGCATTGCCTAGAAGTCTGTTGAGGGCGTGGCCAGCTCAACAACCCTCCGGTAGACTATGCCTTAACCTACAGATTCCATTTATTTTATAACACTTAACTTCTTAGCAATTTAACTCTGTTACATTAGCCTTACGGTACATTCAACACTTAGCTAATAAAATGCAGAAAATATACAGCAGCAGTAAAAGACACCAAGAAATAAGTGTGGGTTTCCCAACTAGAAGATCCCAAATATTTTATAAAAGAGCAAACTATTTACATCAATGGATTTTCCCAAGGTAGAGATCCAGGTGAAAGAACACTAGACACTACACCCAAATATACAAAGAGATACAAGTGCGCGAGACTATCCCTAGCTTAGGCGACCAGTCATCTGCTGATTCCCCGACTTGCTACTCCCTCTCTTCGTTTTCAGCTTGACGCCTTTGTCACAATGCCTTAGATTTATTTATATGAGGTGAGCATCCTTAAGTGGACCCCCGCTCACATTGCTTGCCGCCCAAACTACTCCGTCGGTACACGCGCTAAGGTGAATTGTAAACCAAGTAATGTGGTGAAGCACTCAAAGGTGTCGCGCTAAGGGGTGAGTGCCCACACCAAAGGTGGGATGCCCACACCCTTCTTCTGTGCTCATGTCCAATGCTCCATCCGTCCATTTGCCCAAGCACCCACACTCTCGCAACCACCCGCCACCTTGCTGACGTTGCGTCTCGTCCGTTTGCTTTTCGTCTCTTGTGCGCCCAGCCAACGTACAACCGCTCATTCACTTAGGCTTTCACGGAGGTGTGCCAAGGTGCGTCCCGCACCAAGGTTTCATCCCAAGGGATGTGCCCACCCCCTAAGGCATCCCAGGAGCACGATTAGCGCTCTTAAGTGGTCGTCGCGATGGGGCCATAACACATGTGTCTACAAGCGATGGTGAAAGAGTCTCTCATAATGCATTGAATTGGGCCTTTCCTATTGTGGGCTCAACTTCGCACGAAGGATTGCACATGGGATGTGTGTTATGGAGGGCACGATACCCATGATGAAAATTTGGTCCATTACCCACGACCCAGGGATATCGAAATAGCCTCATCAATTTCGTTCGAAGAGATCTCTTCCATCAGTAGGTAGAGAACGAAGACAAGTGGCATGTTCTTTATCCGATCTTGGTCAAATTGGTTAAGTGTAATATATATATATATATATATATATATATATATATATATAAGGTGTTGGTTTTGTTGGTAAAGGGTTTGTAGATTAAAAATGTATTGTTCATCTTGTGGCTTGTTTGTGTTGTGTTATTTTTCTCACCATGTTTATAATTTTAATATGATATTAGAGCCATGCTTGGTAAAGTAAATCTCTCTCGTGAGAGAAACCCCAAATTGTTGGCTTTAATGGAGATGTATTGATATGAATCATTGGTATAAAAATAACATAGAGGATAGTGGACAAAGACATTTAAGGAGTGTTTGATTTAGGTCACTATTTTTGGGGCAAAGATGGATATGGGTAAAGAAGTAGGTAGATGTTTCAAAATTTGTTTCCTTGGGCATATAGTGGCAAGATAAGTATTTTGTTTATGAAGTTGTATTTGGAGTAGGAGGAATGCAGACAATGGAACATGTTGATGTTTTATATCATCACATGCTCATGCATACGATTGTAAGCATTTCTAATGGAGTTTGAGTTAATCACATCTATAAATGGGCATATAGTTGTAAGATCGATTTAGGCATGTGTACCCCTATTTGTTGGTTTACTAGTGTAAGGTCTAGATGTAGACATAGGTTACAAAATTAAGGGGTACTTGTTATAATTTTAGATACCATGTTATAAACTTTGAGGGGTATGGTTCTACCCCAAATCAAGTTTAAATGGAATTGACTCAATAAAACAATAGTTATAATAATATGTATTTATTCATTGACGGGTTTACTATTGGTGGTTTATGGGCCCATGCTATTGGATAATCCATGGTATTTACTTGTCCTAGTTGATGTGATACATCCTATTTAAAATCTTCGAGAACTCCATTTTAAAGTGACTTGTTTTTTGGCTGGCTTGGATGGCTTGGTTGAGGGTAATCAAAGATATAACTTGGTATTGGTTTTCCCATTAAAGGCTTTACAATGTAAAAACATTAATGTTAATATTGTTGTCAGTGTTTTTTTTTCTCTTGCAATGCCAGTGAATTTAATAATCACATGCCTAGTCATAAAGGAAGGTAGTCGACCGTAGGATGTGTAGTACGACCTAGAAATATTTGGAATATACCTATCTAAATAATGGTGTGATTACACATAGTAATTTTAAGACTCAAATAATTTTACATCCACAAACTAGTTGTATATTCATGGAATTATTTGTTGTTGGTTCCACACTTGTTCATGTTTAAATGGAGTATATTATGTTGCAGATGAAGGAGGAAATGGATATATGTATATAGACTTACCTCCCTTTCCTCCCTACTATGATCGCGAATGAGAAGACATAGAGACCCATATCCCACCTGATGGATGGTTTCTTTTATCTAGGTCACTCTACTTAACTCACACTCACACTACAAATTAGGGATTATTCATCACTACTAGCTAGTTTTTTAGACAACCCTTAATTTTTGAGTGAGACTTGTACACTCTAGTGACACTTGGACTTCAAATGGTTTTACGTTGTAAATTATAGTAGTTGGCTTGATATTCAAACAATTTATGTGTTGCCAATCCATTTCATCGAGTAATGTAAATATGTAATCCTCCATGTTCTTTCTGTATGAGAATAGAAATTGAGGTCGATGTCGTTCAATATTCAATAGATAATATTGGAGTTATCTGTCCCAAATATCTATCCAAGATAGGTTGATTCAACACCTTATCTAGTATTGATGGGACGCTAGTGTTGAATGAGTTACATAAAGACATTGAACTAAGACATTAGTTGAACCAAACAATTAATTAATGCATGATTGGATGGACCTTTGCATCATATAAGGATAAATTTTCATATCCATAGCATTGATAATGAGGAAATCTCCAAGGAACAATTCCATATCCATATAAGTCATTATGAATGCCTCAACATATAAACTTGCACTCTCACAGTAGGTGATATTCATAAGGTTGCATTAGGAGAGATAGAAGGTTAGAAGGATGCATTTGAATTCCATGTCATCGTCCCATAATAGTAGTTATTCCCATGCATAGATCATCAGATTCATAATATTTTATCCATGTGTGTTCCTTAATTCGAGGGACAATTTGCCACATTCTCAAGGTGTGACCCTATTCATTGATGTCTATAGACATAGTGCCTCATTCCACACTCCATATAAATGGATAGTACCACAATTAGGCCAAGCATTTAATAAGGAGGTTCACTTCATGAATTGTTTTAGCTAGACAACACATTATTCTTCGTGTTGGTACGTGGGCAAGTTGATTTAGTGAACTAAAATATGATTATAATAAAAAATATTTAGGTATAAACATCATTTGGGTAGAGATTTCCCTTGTTAGAAATTTGAATCAATATGGGCATCCCCACCCTAAATTGCATTTTGTTCTTTTGGGCCCTTATCTTCCAATAATTAATAAGGAGTGAATATCATGAGTTGCAAGAAAGTGATATTTTACACCTAAGCAAAATCGGTTCTAAGAAGTATGAGAATATTGGTTTCTCTTTTGATACTCTTCCAATTCTAGCTTGAGAGGCCCTTCACTTATTTAGTATAGTGCTTACTAGTGCTTGATAGGGCCAAGCATGTCATTGTTGTGGAATACAAATTGGTGAAGTTAAGCAACAATCAATTGATATAGAATCCTAGATTAATTTAAGTTTATGTGTACAATCAGTTTACTTATTCAAGTAGTTGATGGTATTGGTGCAAATGATGCAAGCTAGACTAGAATGCAACCTCCTTATATGGCATCCATCTATGGTTCTAATACAAGGACCTAGTGAAGGTATTGATTTGATTAGAACAATTCATGGCCATATAGTTGTGGATGAAAGTTACAATGTAACTTGGGTGTACATTGTTGACACATATAACAAGAACGTTACTCGATATTGCTACAGACATGAATTTTAATTATTATGTTTAGTTTATACACTTAATATTATATTTTCACTGTAATTCATTGTCAATGTTAATGTTTATTGATCCATCGAAGATTATGGAGGAAGATTTCTTAGATCTACTCATATTAATAGCACAGGAAAAATTAAAGTTTTTGTTTTGGTAGACGATAACCAAATCCCCATGAAAACCAATAAGCTTACATGTATTTAAGAAGTATTTTCAATATTATGTATAATTCAATAGAAATTTATATATAATTTTCAATTATTTCAAACTAATGATACTATCGTTTACAAGAAATGATGTATTTTATGGACCCATGAATGATCTCTCCTTGGATATCTTTGGGTCCACCATACGAACAAGGTGGAATTCCCAAAGTTTCAAATGAAAGGATGAATTTATAAACAAGTTTATCGTCATGTTCAATGAGTGTACCTTCAAAAAAGTTGGAGTTGCCACAAAAACATGATTATATTTAAGATATATTTGTGACCAACATAAGGTTCATCTTAAAGACAACCATAACTATGAGCACCCTCCATTGATACCAAAGATGGAGTGGAAGGCCTTAGTTTGTGATGCACAAAAAAAGGTGCTCCGAAAAGAAGGCAAGACACCACCCGTACCAAGAAGGTATGAGGCTCTTTTGATAATGTACTTATGATTATTTATCATCATTGCGAGAACTAACTAGGTTTTTAATATTTTGAATATAGGCTCCCAGATACATACAAATCCACCAAGGCTACAATATATAAACATGGGAAGCATAAAATTGGCCCATGTGGTTTCTCGAAAGAGGATGCACGATTTGTAAGTATAGAACAAAATAATTTGCATCCAAATTATAAATTGTTAGCAATTTTAATTCAATATCTCAAAAGAAGCAAAATTCATGCCCTTATGCATAATTACAGGGTGCATAATTCAAAGAGGCTCCTACAGAGGAATAAATCATGAATTCCTACTACCACTACAATAAAGCCTTGGTTGAACATAGGAGAATCTTGGGGCAAACACAGCCTTCTAGCACCCAACCTGACACTCATGTAAATAAAAGCAACGAAGCGGATTTATAATTTATTATTAGCACAATCTAATATTGTTTTTTTTTTGCAAAAAATTAATGTGTTTGTTTCATTTAACTAGATAGGCAATCTAAATATAAATTACCCAAGTACTGGACTAAGGTATGTTTATTGACTTGACTAAGGTCCATTTTGTTTCATTTATTGACTTGCCTCCGAGAGGAAATATTTGATCAGAAAGTTAAAATCTGAGTACAGGGAAGGCTATTCCCATCAGGTAAGTCATCAGATACAATTTTGACATCTAGGAGGCTTTTTGCCTTGACTGTGTGTTAAGTTGTTTTTGTTTCTTGAATATTATTGCTGATTTTGTTTTACTGTTGTATTATTTTGTGTTTATGTTTTCTAGATTGAATTATTTATTTGTATGTGAGATTTAGTGTTACATGTGTTTTCCTTAGTATGTTTTTAGGTTGTCTCTTTTATGTTGTGTTATTGTTGAAAGAACTTGTAGGATAGAACCTAAAGATATTTCTTTATTAAGTTTTCTACTTACTTCTTTTCTTAAGTTTTTTAGTTGCTCATAAGTTAAGTTTTCCTTGTAGCCTAGTTTCCCATTTGAATAGTTAATTGTTGGTTGTATTTCAGTTTAAAGTTTATTATCAATTATTTAGTTTACTATTCTGTCTCAGTTTACTTACTTTAATAATTGCATTTTTAGGAGTTTGAATCGGTTTTTCATTTTGAAAGATATTTCGATCTTTTGTTTATTAAAATATTTACACGACACCCTCTACCTTTGCATATATTTTGTGTCAACTCTAAGCTTACCAACCTCGGTTGATAATTAAAGAATAGGTGGATTAATTTAGATATTATAACACCCAACACTTTAGGCGCTATTGCCGGGGAGTTGTTATGTAAGGTAGAATAGAATTATTTATGAAGTTTAGTAATAGTTTGGTAGCGGGGGAGCGGTAAGACGAGAGATAAGAACCTGCGCATCTGTTATAACAGGCGCTCCCAAATCCAACAACAGTAGTAGCATAGGTTTTCTTTAGTTTAAAACTTTTTCATCAGTAGAATTAGAGATCCTCAAGGTAGATTTGTCAAGACCAAAAAAGTTATTGAAGTCTATACTAACTATGGTAGGGGACGTAATTCCCCAACTACTAACTCACCAGAAAGGTATCGAAATACGCTTATAGGAAGTAGTTCTACCCTGAAAACTAAGGAGTGCCTCTTAGAAGATCTTACTTGAGAAGCCATAGAATGAGAAGGAACCTTGGTAGAAGGTCCTAAGGACACTATTCCTGAGGAAGTTCAAGTGGATCAACCATTAGAAACCTCTAGCCCTCCACTAGATTCGAATCCAATTAACACAACATTTTCACTAGTAGGAGATTCGAATTTTGTTGACTTTGTTGATCCTGCTCAAGTAAAAGCTCTATTTGGAACCTCAGTAGATCCAACCATCTCGCAAATTGAAATTTATAAAGTAGAACCTACTATCCCTCTAGGATTCAATAAAACATGGTTGATTAGAGGAAGATCTCTCCTAAAAACGAACGTTGGGACGCTCCATTATCACCTCGAAAGGAGCCTCCTAAGTATATTTACGTTAAGAATCCAGCTTATATGGAGAGACAGTGAGAAAATGAAGATCGTGATGAAGTTAGAAATGAAGAAGGAGAAGGGGAAAATCAAATTGAGGCTACCTTTGGGTTCCCTATCTTAGATACAATGCAGGATGTAACTATGAAAAATATCCCTCCTTCCTCCTTACCTATTTTCTATGGAAAAAGTAATGAGGACCCGAACACATTTTTGTTTGAGTTCGATATCCTTTGTAGGAGCTATAATTATCTGCAAGACGCTCACAAATAAAACTCTTTCCCACTACACTAAAAGATTCCGCCTTGAGATGGTTCATGGGATTAGGAGAATCTACTATCAAGACTTGGGATGATATGAAAAATTCATTCTTGTGAAAATATCAAGAATACTGCAAACATAAGGACTCTCGACATGATATATTCAAGATATAACAACTTGAAAACGAGAACCTAGAGGATTATCTTGAAAGGTTCATTTATACATTACATAAGTCTAAATATAATGACCTCCGAGAAGATGCAGTACGTACACTTTTCCTTAAGGGGATCTCCGAGGAGTTGTTAGAAAGTCTTAATCTCATGGCAGTTGGCGATATTTCTCATAAACCTTTTGCACAAATCAGTGAGATGTGTAAAAATTATTCTAGGAGTAGGGGGAAAGTTGCAAAAAAAAATCGAGAGCCTTTTAGTAGAAATGTAGGAGAAAATGTTCCTAGTTCAGGTGGAGTTACAAGAGTAGAGTTAGGAAACATGTTGGAGACTTTTAAGACTGATATCTTAGGAGAAATGGGTTCTCGACTAGATGATTTGCAAGCCAAGAAGAGGCAAGATGAAGAACGAGAAGCAATGAGTATATTTTTTCCAAGATGTAGAACTAAAAATCCCCAAAGGGAATGTTCATTAAACAACATCTTTGTATGTCACATCTATACAGAAGAGCATCCAACATATAATTTCCCATCTTTGCATGGATTGCAAGCCATCTATAAGAGTGGGGATGTAGCTGAAACATCTAGGAGGATTCCTTGGCAACCTAGAGACCAACCAGCATATCCAAACTTTCCACCACAACCTCCACTCTATTATCCTCTGTATCAACCACCTCAAAAATGGAACAATTCAAGCTAGAAGAATTGGCCACCTCAGTATCCTCCTCCTCAATTTCCACGACAGCAATATTGGTCACCAGGATGGAGAGGAAAAGCATATCCTCAGCCACAACCTGTCCCTGCACCTAATCATCCTTATCCTCAGAATCAAACAAATTTCCAGCAAATTCCTCCTGGATTTATACCTCCAGTTCTTGTTATCACACAGCAACCTCATCACTTTCATAATGCAAATCCTCCTCGACCGACATTATTACCTACGCAACCGATACCTAACTCTAATAATAAACCAACTCAAGCTCTTAACAACATTGAGTTGCAAACTCTTCCATCATACCTTATTTTGACTGTACATGTACATGAAATTCAATTACGATCGGGAAGAGTTGTGAATAATAAACCCAAGTCATCAGTCATCATTCATGAACCAAATGAAAAAAAAGAAGATTCAAGTGAACCTGTGAATGATGCTATTTTGGAGGATGTGAACATTCCAAAGGTTCTAGCACACACCCATCCTCTACAAGAAACTATTCAGGAGCAAAGAATTCCTCCATTTCCAGAGAGACTAGTAATAAATTTGTGGCAATAGTTTATTCTATTAATAAATTTCGTCATTATATAACAGGTTATGAAGTTTTTGTGCATACCGATCACTCCGCCATTATATTTCTAATGAATAAACCAATTACCAATGGTAGAGTGACCTGGTGGCTTCTTTTATTGCAAGAATTTAACATTACCGTCATTGACCGACCTGGTAAAGAAAATATCGTAGTAGATTTCATTTCCCGTATTCAACATGAAGACAATACTAAACCAGTTGACGACACTTTTCCTGATGAACATCTATTTGTTGTATCTATTCAAACCACTTGGTTTGCAGATATTTCCAATTATTTAGCAACTGGGAAAATACCAAACCATTTATCTCCACATGAGAAGCGTCATATCATAGTTCAGAGTTCTAATTATTCTTGGGTTGATAACGATCTCTTCTGCATTGGTCCAGATATTATTATTTGACGATGTGTGCAAGAGGATGAAATGACAGACATCCTCCATGCATGCCATGATGGATCATGTGGAGGTCATTTTTCTGATAAGAGGATGGCATATAAAGTATTACATTCTGTTTATTATTGTCCAATCATTTTTAAGGATGCTGCCAAATATGTTAAAGGATGCAATAGTTGCCAAAGAATGGGTAGACCTACGTCATCTGATCAAATGCCTTTACAAACCCAAGTTATGATTAAACCTTTTGAGAAATGGGCTCTTGATTTTGTAGGACCAATTTCTCCCATGTCTCGTAAAAGGAAATATATCTTATTTTGCACGGACTATGTCACCAAGTGAGGAGAAGCTAAAGCTTTATTTAGAGCCACAGAGAAATCAGTGGTAGAATTTATATATGAAGAAATATTCACCCGGTTTGGTGTACCTAGAGAAATTTCCACAGATCAAGGTACTCAGTTTACTTCTAAATTAATGAAATAACTTACTACGAAATATGGCATTTGACATTGCAAATCTTCACCTTATCACCCTCAGGCTAATGGTCAGGTAGAATCAACTAATAAAGTGTTAGAAGCCATTTTAACTAAGACCATTCACTTACATCATAAGGATTGGGCAGATAAGGGAGATAGACTCCCAGAAGCTTTATGGGCCTATAGGATAACATGGAGAAACACTACTGGACATACCCCTATGAGTTAGTGTATGGAAAACAAGTCATTTTACCTATTGAATTTCAAGTTAAAACATTTCATATGGAAGCACAATTAGGCATGAATTTGGATGAAGCACAAAAACAACGAATATTACATATTAATGAGTTAAACGAAATTAGACAAGATGCACTACAAAGAACGATGTTAATACAGAATCAACGAAAAACATGGCATGATAAATTTATTAAGCAAAAGCAGTTTAATACTGGAGATTGGGCACTACTATTTGATTCACGGTTTAAAAATTTTAAAGGAAAATTAACTACCCATTCGATGGGTCCATACGAAGTAGTTACAACTTTTGACAATGGATCAGTAAAAATTAAAACAATTGATGGCTCAAAAATTTCCTTTGTAGTAAATGGAATTAGACTTAGAATTTATCATCAACCGACATCTAAACAGGATTTCATACAGAATGTTTTGCATCAAAATGAAATGGAATTAGTTGAAGGGGAAGCTATTCCTCCTCCTCCTCCTGATCCTTGAAAAATATTTTGGGTTATTATCACTTATATATATGTAAATTATATGTGCTTGTTGCTTTGAACAAATAAGAGTCACTTCTAATAGGTTGTTTACACAAGACTCTTTTTCTTTTATGCCTTTATGAATAAATTGAATCATCTAACAAGTGGTTTTGCAGTTTGATTACAAGTATATTATCTCTATGATCAGCTAACGGAATATTACTTGGACACAGAAAGTATGCTAAAATACTCATCAGGTATTTTAATCTTTTTGGGGGTACTTTTGAAATTTGTAGCTTATACTGATAAAAAAAAATTATAAATCCTTTGTATATCATACTTCACCAGTTTTCTATGATTCTGTTGCACCTGCAACAATTTCCCAAAATTCTAAAAAAAAATAGGACCCTCCTCTACTTTGATTTAGTGGGTTTTTCTTCTCGATTTTGGTCTATGATTTTTCGGAAGGTTTTACAGCCCTTTGATCTGCTATCAATTGATCTGTTTTACTCCTTTAATACTTTTAATTGATCCCTTCCATTATCAAGCTCATCTTTGCTTTTTCATGTCTTTAAAGTCATTTTTTCATCGGGAGTTGAGTCATTTGTTCTTCCCGCAGTTGCGGAGGTTGCCTGCTTTGTTTTTCACCGTTGCGGATGGTTTATTGTCCCACCGTTGCGGGTGAGTTTCGGTTCTCTGACGTTTCGGGTGGTTTTCTATTTTTCATCGAAAGGATTGAGTTCTCCCTCGTCCGACGTTGTGGACAGATATTCTTTCCGGGCGTCCGCCGTTACGGGTCATGTTGGGCTTTGACTTTATCTTATCTGTCGATCTGCGCTTTGATTTGTCTTCCGGCTGCATATCGGATCCCGTTAGCTTCGCACTTTCTGTCGTTGCGGATGGAATTCAAATTGTGAATGCCCGCCGTTGCGGAGGAGTCCCATTTCTTGGCTTCCGATGTAGGTTCCCGCCAGCGCCCGATCTTTCGTTTACGTGCTCTATCCGCCGTTGCGGGTGAATTGACGCTGGGAACTATCCACCGTTGCGGAAGGTCTATGACTCTCGCCGCCCTGTTCCACTTTCGCTCCACGCCCGATCATTGTGATTCATGCGTTCTATTAGCCATGGCGGGTGAGTTGGTGCTGGGGACCGTCCGCCGTTGCGGACGGTTTGGGGTTCTAGCCACCCGACTCAGATTTGGTTCCGGGGCCGATTTAGAGCTCTCGCGCGTGCAACTTTGTTTATATACAGGGGGCGGGGGTTTTGGTTTTTTTATTGTTATTTTGGGCCCGATTTGTCATTGTCTTCTCCACACTGTTGACCCTGCGAACTTTGTGGAGCTCCGTGCTTGTACCCGCGTCCAAGTGTCGGTTGGAAGCTCAACCATTGTTGCCTCACCAGCTGCGCCTTACTGCCAGGTAGGATCGTTACTGCCTTACCTAGTGCTTTTCAAGGTTTTGATTGGGTGATGTGTTGGGGTTTGGGGTATTACTAGGGTTGTGTATACACTTCCTGTCCTGCCCGCATACTGAGTTTTCCCCGCGGCTAGGTGCCATAGCCGCTTTTCTTGTGTTTTACGCCCGCATAATGAGATAATGTCCGGTTGGGGTAGCTGTTTGCGGTTAGAAAGGGGGGTAGTCGTTTTATTTTATAAATCCCGCGCTTTTATTTGTTTACCTCAGCCATTTTAGTTTCGCCCTGCGCACAGTGGAGGAAGGCGCGGTGCAGGCGGTCGTTATGTCGCCTGCACCTGTAGTAAGGAGGTCTAGGAAGTAGTTTCGATGGGGTTTTTGCTGAGGATCTATTAATTTTCCTCTGTTGATCAGTTTCCCTCATTTGTTTGCCCATTTTCGAGCCCTAACCTCTGCCCGCGCCGCGCAAGTCGTCGTTTTCGGCTGTCTGAAAACCTAGGGCTTTGACGCTGTAGTGTTTACTATTTGAAGATAGTATGGATGGTGGTGCTGATGGGAGCGCCATGTGCAAAAAGTGGTTTTTGATTCCCGCAGTATCTAGCCGCACCGATGGAACTAACATTCCGCGAGCCGCGTAGGCTTTTGCAGTCTGTAACCTTGATAAAGCCATGTCGTCGAAGTGTTTGATATTGTGGACAGTTACATTTGCTCCGTGCATTTTAAAATTCATGCTTGTGCTTTATGGGTTGTCATCTTGAAAATGGCATATTGTGAATTAATGTAGATTTTAATGACAGCCCAATTAGGATTGATCAGGTTGTAATATGATGTAGCATTAGGACATTGTTCACTATATTGCAGTAGTGGACTGAAACCTAGTTCGTGCTGGTAGTCTTGATAGAGAGGACATAGTTGGGTTGTGCATACATGCATTGGTTGCTTTTCTTGCTTGCGCATTAACATGGGATAATAACACATTTCATAATATTACATGCCAGTTCAATTCTTCAGCCTGAAGGGCTTATGTCTGAAGTTCATTTACAATCATGGTACACTTAAGAAAGAATAAACTGATGAACAATGTTCGCAAATTTGAATTTTTTAATGTATACATGGCAGGAAGAAGCCGAACTTACAATGTCCAAGAGGCATAAAAAGAAGGCTCCTATGGCCGAAGAAAAATCGGCAATAGAGGTAGTCACACAGACTGAATACATATACGAAGACACCCAGTGTGTCTCAGGTGTTAAGCCTAAGTATAAATGGGATGAGGTATACAGATTGATTTCCCGCAGGGAAGTCCCAGACATGGGTCTCGAAGAGGAGCCCATTTATGCCAACATAGAGAAATCCGCCATCATGAAGGTGGCTACCAGACCAGCGTTGTTCCCATGCTCTGATGTTATGAGATGGATTCTGCCCCACACAAACAGCAACACAATGATTATAGGAAATGTCGAAGGTCAGGGCTATGCTGCATTTAGCCCAGGATATGTGGCGTTGGCTTACCACCTGCCAGAGCCTCAAATCTTCCTGTCAAATGATTGGTTGGATAACCTCAGGATGGATTTAGTAGAAACTCTGAAGAGAATGCTCTTACCAGAAAAGCTCTATCGACACAGAGCAACCAAGGATTATGATACAGCGAGCTTAAGAGATCCTTACAGATTTGTAGCTCTGATGCTAAACAGGATCTTTGGTAGGGCCAGTGGCAGACTCTTCAAATTTGAATGGGTCCCTATTATGTTCCATGTGGCGACCCAAGGAACAGTCTTCAACTGGGCCAGCCTAGTATCAAGTAGTCTCTCTTCTTGCGTAGCTGCAGCTTTGGGAGGAGGAGAAGCCCGGAAAAAATCTGAATTTTATATGAGTTCCATTTTGATAGACTACATACTATGCAGCCAGCCTTTCCCCGGTCTCAAGTGTGCCTGGGATAGGGAAAGAATGCCCATATATGCAGCTTACAAACCTCTGTGGGCTCATCAGTACCACAGTTATTACAGAGAAGTATGTGAGCATTTCATTATGCCACTATACAAGCTTATCTTCCGGAAGGAATGTGACTGCACGTCGGAAGATGCTATGCAGGTAATAGAGGAGTATGGAGATTATTTCTTGACAGACAATGGTATGTACCTTAGAATGTATGGATGCTCAAAGACACCTTATCTGCTGCCAAAGTATGCAACGGATTATGTAATCCATAAAGAGGCGGTCAGACAAGTGTTCATTGATGGGGTTGGTCATTTCCTGTTCCAGCATAAGAAGGCTGCATATCCCCCTTTACCTTTCAAGTTAGGTAGCTGCAGATTCGCCAATGTGAAACAAGCTGCAGAATTTATAGAGGAACTAGGGAAGTTCCATTTTGGGGAGATGCCTTTCCAGCGCAATGACACTCAAGGTAAAGTGGCTGAGCACTGCAAGAATCATAAAGTGTTCTATGAATATACCCATCATTATGATAAGGATGAATCTATTTTTCGGAGGGCTCCAAACATGATGGCACTCAGCAGAAGATTCAAACCAAAGAACCCCAACAAAGGTGGAAAAGGGGGAGAGCAAGCCAAAGCTGAGCATGCCATAACTGAAGAAGAGGCCAAGAAAAGACAGGAAGAGGCCCAAAAGATAGAACAGGAAGCTGCAGAATGGCTGCAGAAAGGAGATGAAGAAAAGAGGAAAGTTTCCCAAGAAGCAGCTAAGAAAGCTCAAGAAGCAGCTGAGAAAGCTCAAGAAGCAGCCAAATGGGGCTGAAGAAGTAGCTAGACTGGCAGCCGAAGAAGCAAAACGAAAGCTAGATGAAGAGCTTCAAAAGCAAGAGGCTGAGAAGATAAAGTTAACACAACAGTCGACCTCTGAAACACCAACAGGGCAGAGTCAGGAAGAGGAAAACCCTGAGGTGCAAATTCTTCAAGTGCCTACTAGCATCACTCCCGTGACTCCTATGCTCCAGCTAGTTCCCTTCGTCCAGAAGAAGGGGGAAGAATTCCCGGACTTCGGCACTGTCTATTACGACAGGGCCACCAAAAGAATCATGAGGAGAACGGAGAATAAGGTGGAAGCCAAAGATCTATCAGGAAAAATGGTCACATATACAGAAGTCATGCTAGGGACAGACAAAGATCCCATGCTCACGATAAGAGTCGGGGCTGCACTAATTGATGCCTCCGCTGATAATATTAAGAAGGTGATGATTGAATTAGAATCAGAAAAGAAGACCACTGCTCAGCTAAAGGACACACTGAGGCAAGAAAGAGGAGAGGGTAGCAGACTTAAAAGGAAGTATGAACACATGCTAAGGGAAAGGGAATCCACCAAGGGTGAAATCCATGCCCTCCAAGTAGAGGCGCAATCCAAGGAGACAGCACAAGAGGCTCTAGAAAATGTACAATAGGAAGTCCAAGATCTGAAAAATGAGAAGGAACAGTTGAAGGCAAAAGTGGAAGACCTAGAGGCGCAGCAGTATATTATCTATGAATCCAATACTACATACACCCAAGGACTGAAAGAGCAGCTGGCTTCTCTGACTGCTGAACTGGAGACGGCAAAGGAACAGCAAGTCGATCTGCAGCCGTTTAAAGAATATATCCTAGCGCAAAAGGCTAAAATGTTGCAGCTGCATACTTCTTTGGAAGAAGAAAGATGCAAAGTTCTTCAGATGGACAGCAGGTTGGAGGAGATCATAGAAACTTCCTCCTATTTCATAGACAGGTCCCAAGATGTTCTTGAGGTCTTGAACGCCAGAATGAAAAGACCAGAAGATGATGCCGAGATCCCAGCAGAGCTATTAGTCAAAGATCATCAAACTCTCAGGAAAGATCACAACCTGGTAGAGTTTTCCATCAGCACTGCTGAAGACTTTAAGAAGACTGCCGAGAGGACACAGGGAGCATACTCGGAGTATTTTAAAAGGTTCCTCAATGCTTACAACCGCTGCCAGACAGAGGCTGAGCTCAGATTTGAAGAGTTCCCAGATCATGAGGCCTTTGTGGAAGTATTGCAGAAAAGACATCAAGAGGCGGAGGCCAGGACGCAGCAGATTCAATCCATTGATGCCATGGTACTGAAGAACGAAGTGGGCCACGCAGCCATTAGCATACAGAGATTGATTACTTTCGTATCTTTGGATATTCATTGTATGTACATGTACCATTGCAGAAGAGGACAAATTTAGAACCTTCAACATAAAAGGGTATTTTCATGGGATACAGTGAGATTTCAAAGACATATGGGGTGTACATTCCTTCAATAGGGACGAGAGTACTGACGAGGGATGTTCGGTTTAATGAGAACTAAGCCTTAAGGAATTCACTTGAAATCCTTCCAACAGTAGTAGAGGATGAGGAGCGAGAGGATCTGAAGGTTATGGAAAGATGAACACTAGCAGTTGCAAGGACTCAATCTAGCTCCTTCTACTTCCTCCAGGAGGAAGCTAAGATGGCTAGAGCAGACACTGAAAGATGCTCAAGAGCATGTGGAGGAGTATGCATCCATCATGAAAAATAATGTATGAGACATTGTGTCAAGGCCAAATGGAAAATCAGTGGTTATTTCTAGATGGATCTATAAGATCAAACATGATATGGGTGGTAGTGTTGAGAAGTATAAACTGGGGTTCATGGCTAGATTGTTCTCCCAAAAGGAGGGAGTATACTATGAGGAGACATTCGCTCCAATAGCCAAGTATACTTCTATCGGGGCTGGGGTGGAGGATACATCAAATGGATGTAAAGAAAACCTTCCTCAACATAGTGATTGAGGAAGCGATGTACATTAAGCAACATCAGGGCTTCGAGGTGCATGGGAGAGATTTTCATGTGTGCAAGTTGAATAAGGCGCTATACAGATTCAAGCAAGCATCGAGGGCATGGTACTCGATGATTGATGGCTATCTGTTGGCTATGGGATTCATCAAGACTGAGGTGGATCCCAAATTGTATTTTACACTTGTTGGTAATGATCCACTCATCTTGGTACTTTATGTAGATGATGTGTTCCTTACCAATTCAAAGAAGCTCATTGAGATGTGCAAGCGTGATCCAACTTTGGAGTTCGAGATGGACATCGACATGATGCACTATTTTCTGGGATTGGAGGTGTGGAAACAAAAAAGTGATATTTATTGGGACAAGAAAAATATGTTGTTGATATTTTAAAGAGATTTGGAATGGTGGATTGTAGGCCTATGCCTACACCTATGATCACCAATCTAAAGAAGCAAAATGCTTGCGAGTCGAAGTTGGTGGATGCGACATTGTATAGGAAACTAATTGGTTCATTGGTGTACCAAGTCAACACTCGACGAGATATATGTTTTGATCTGAATACCCTAAGCCAGTTTATGGTTAACCCGAAGAGGGTGAATTGGGTTGCAGTAAAGTAGGTCATTAGATATCAATGAGGTGTTGTAGAGTATGGGATAAGGTATGTCGATAGGTGGAGTGTAGTTACAAGGCTATACATACTCAAACTAGGCAGGGAGTGCAGTGGACATAAAAAACACCTCATGATGTTGCTTCAGCTTGGGATCGGCAGTGATTTCATGATTTAGCAAAAAGATAACATCAATGGCACTTAGATCAGCAAAGACCGAGTACATGGCAGCGAGTTTTGCGAGCTGTGAATCTATTTGGATTCGCAAGATGCTCATAGGATTATTTGGTCTAGAGTTGGATCCTATGGTGATCCATTGTGATAATCAAAGTTGCATAAAACCCTTGGAGAATCTAGTGTTTCATGATAAGGCAAAACAAATAGAGATCATATATCACTTCATCCGAGAAAGAGTTTAGAGGGGAGCGGTGAAACTTTATTATATCTCCATAAATTAGTAGGTTGCAAATGTTCTCACCAAGGTTTTGATGAAGGGAAAGTTTGTGTACTTCAAGGATAAGTTGAGAGTGGTGAAAAACACTTTCCTCGCTAGGAGGGAGTGTTGATGATTATAGCTCGAACATGTGCTTCTGCATAGGCTAGGTGTCAAGCATGGAAAAGTTGTCCAATTAATCTCTAGGTACTTGCTGAATTATTGAGTAAAGTTACTTTTATATCTCTTTCCTAAGTCTAACTTAGGAAAATGTTGTCGCCTCTTACGCACTTGGGGGGGAAACGCAGCAGAAATATTCAAGTTGTGTGGTGTGTCCTTGGGGGGAAGTCTCGATTAATGTACTGTCACCTAATCATGACTCCTCTGCTTAGGCTCAACTCCTAATGAAGCTAAGGGGGTAGTTCCTACAAAAAGAGTTTCTAAGGCTCTTAATTGATTTAATGATAGGGTTGTTTCAGGATTTAGAAATGATTTACTGACAAGATATTGCAAAGTAGAAATTAGATCAGCAACATAAAGATATAACATTTATACATTGAGATGACTTCAAGCAAATGATAATAATATAAATTGTGTCAGTGCCAAATTGGAGTCATAACATATTGAAGTGCTACTGAAAAGGTAAAATGTTTTGCAATGTTTCTTGGTCAGTTTTAATTTGTTATGGTGATGAGTGGATTACGAGAAGGGGATTCCCGATATACCAAAAGGTACTTGAGAATATGTCTAGATTTTGGGAAAAAGTGGTTCCTCATAGGAAAATGTGGGCTAGATGGAGTCGTTAGGGGTTGTTCAACACTACACCAACAAGGATGTAGCCTAAAGGGACCCCACGGTCACTTTCCAATTGTTCCTACTTTCTTTGAATAATTTTCCCACTATTTCTCAAATCCGTTATGCCAAATTTTCGTAATGTTTGGTGTTGTTAATTTTATTAAAATGAGTTGATTAATTAGATGTGAAGAATTAATTAGTGCACACTCCCGCTTTTGATATCCCCAAGCTCAGACTAGCCTACAAGGGGTAGTGCATACATGGAGGAGGAAAATGTTTGTTCCAATTTGTAAAAGCAAAGTGCAAAAATATATAGCCATTTTAGGACAGATTGTGTGCTTGAGTTAATAAACAATTACAGAAAAATTAACAAAAAACACTCCATGAAAATATACACTACAAATCCCCCCAAGGGGTATGGGGTGTGGGAATTGTGTATCCCACTTGCTCTTTTATCATAAATTATTACAATGTCATAATTCTTTGTGATCCTTTGAAAAATAGGATCACTAAGTTTACAAATTATTAGAAAATTTTGATTAGAAGAAGGGAGAAGCATCCAGGATTATATGGATGGCTTAAAAGTTCAAATTTTCGTCAAAATGTCCTCCTATATGTTCGTCAATGCTGAAAAAACAGTGAGCTATTAGTGATGAAAGATGCCCAAAAACACTTTAAAAGTGTCTTTGGACAGCCTTTAAAAAAATGCTAAAAATTGACTAAGTTAAACTATGATTAAAGCAAGTGAAGGAACCAAGGAAAGCAAGCTTTCCCTGGGATCTTGGCTTGTCTGTTGGGGAAGCCAATTAAAGCACTTTAATATTTGTTAGATATTCAATTAGAATCGACAAAACTAACTTCTATTTCAAATCTTAAAATTTCACTTTTAAATAACTTTGAAAACTAACAAGTTCGCTAAACTAGATCTATGAAAATATGTTTTAAAATCAAGATCTAAACATGTATATCAGATATGAAATAAACTTAACTTTAAAAAGAGAATTAGATCTGAAAGGTAAGAGAACCGATGACCAAGAAAATTTAATTTTTAAGGTGGAAGAAACAAAAACCAAGCCCTTGCTTGAAGGATTAGAGGACCAAGAATGCTTGCAACACAATAAAGATTAAATGAAAACACAACCAATACTGAAGGAGAATGAGGACGCAATTGAGCTCAAACTCTTCCTTTAGTTTCATATCCTGCGTTGTCACAAACACTTTTAGAGAAAAATCAAATCCAGAATGTATAATTATAAGAGATTAGAAGGGAATTAGTACAACTGAGTACACATGTTGCTTCACTATCTCCTAAGAATCAAACATTAATAAGAGATTCATACTATGAATGTTTACTGTGTGGGCACAAAGGCCTACTCAGCTAGATCAATCCACAAATACTACAAAGGAAATATGATTTGGCAAATATTACCTCAAAACATCACCAAAAAAGCACATCCAATGGGACAATTACACAGCATTTGGTCTCCAAAGCCTTCAAAAATATTTAATTAATGGATGATCAAATGATAAAAGAAGAATTCCAAGAGCAGAGGTCCAATGCTTCATTCTCTAAATAATGGAGCAATGTCTTGCTTATATAGAAAAATATGACTAAGAGGGGAAGGCGCACTTGCCCAAGAGAGACCGCTTTGCTTGAGTTGGCTAAAGGATGACAAAGGAAAAAAATATGTTAACTTCCAATTCACAACTCAACACTTGCTATTATCCACACAAATTTCCATCTTTTTTCTTGAGATGCACCCCACTTGATTTATCAAAATCAACTTGCCTTTATTTACCGAGAAAAACACTCCAAAGTGTTCTAGGAAACTTAGGAATGCTTCCATTTTAATTTTCCAACTCAGAAAATTCACTTTCGTCATGTTTCCTATATTTTATAAGTTTGCCTAATTCTTCACTTTATCCATTTTTTTTTTTTTTTTACCATTTTCGAGTAATAATTTAATTTTGGAGATAAATAATTACTCGAAAACTTAGGAAAGTGGGTTTAGGGGTTAAGTGGGTGCTCTGAGTTAGAAAACGAGCACCACCATGTCTAATTCTTCCTCTTCAACACACTTTTATGCCTTGGTGAATATTTTTAATTAAAACATTAAAAATAAGCTTGATTTTACGGGAAAAAACATATTTTTTTCCGAAAATAAAAAATAAACCTAGGGGACCTATCATATGTTCATATGAATCAAATATAATGATTAGCATGGTAATATACATTGACACCTAGGTTTTAATAACCTCCTAAGGCATAGCCACCAAGATACTTACTCTAACTTTGGAGGAGCCATGGAAAAACTCGAAAATTATAAGTCGTTAAAAACGACATATAATTCTCAAGAAAAAAAACACTAGAGTAAAGTATTGATAACTAAGTCCTAGGAAAGCCAAACCTTTTACATAAATTCATCATGCTAAGTCATTTTATTACAATTCCCCGCAGGGTATAAACATGTTAAAAAAAGGGGGGGCCATTGATTGGCCTAATGGACTTCTGAACTTTAATAATGAAAAATTAGATTGTTCAATCCTTTGGCGGGTCAATGAAAATCCACCTAAGTGCAACTTTTTTTTTCACCAAAAAATCCACCTAAGTGCAACTTAGTGGATATGTTGAGGCCCAGAAATTCGCATGCAACAACAGCAAGGGATTATCCCCAGTCAACGTTCCCAATTAGCCCGTGACTGTTTGGTGTAGGGAATCCGTCCGATTTTCGGTCCGGCTACCGTAGGTCAAGTAACAAAAATAAAGGTTTTTACCGGTTGCGGCTCGTTCCACCGTGTATATTTTTGTATTTTGACTTAAAATATGATATGCAAGTGCCTACCTATATGCAGATTTGATAAAGAATGCCAGGAGTATTCACAAAGTGATGCACAGGTTCTTAACTTTCGTCTTAGAACTCACAAGCACCTAAATCACACACAAAGCAAGAAAAAAAGCATAAGTAAGTTGTCTCTAGAGAGTTAGATATTAATTCATGAGTAATGCAACACTGTCCACGTGTTATGGCAAATCACAGATAGTTGTTCTTATAACCAAAACATATAAACATGAATAAAATTATACATGATAAGATAGCTCATCAATAGTTAAAAAATCCCATTACTCATAGTGGAAAAACATCACAGAATGTACTGGAAAACATTCAGACAAGAACATAGATTCAGAAAGTTAGAACACCCTCACAGCTAATGAAACACAGTCGAAAACGAAATAGTTCTCATTCAACATCATTCATTTAATCACATTGAGACATTCCACATAGCACTTTCTCCAACAGGTAAAATTTGCAATTTCTGGTTGTAAAATGAAATAGTTCCTCTTACAAACAATAGTTTACAAGTTTTTTCTAGGGAAAAAGCCTCTGTAAGTTCTAACTTCCCTATATTTAAACTAAAACCGTTAATCGCTTGGGTTGCTCCCAAAACGTGTGACCTTTCGATCCCTCAAAACGTTTAATATCCTCATTTTTATCTTTTATGTGCACGCTTATGATCCACTTGGTAACTGACAGATCTTTCCAGGTCTGGGCCTTTGTCGTCATTGGTTTTGCCTTCTTTCCTGTTTGCCCTCCTTGGGATCCTGTCGGTTTCAGTTCGATCTTTGCTAACACTACCCAGCTCCCTTCTGCCACTTGTTTCCCAGCTATGCCTTTGCGTAGCAATTATTTGTAAAAGTTTCTTGAATCCATCTGCAAGTAAACAAAATCTATCATTCATTGGGACTGTATTTTCAATAAAAACAAACTACAACTACCCAAATGAGTAATCATCAAGAAAGACCGTGTATTGCATTCTTGCTCTAAAAACCTTAACAAGTGCCAGCACCACTATCTCATCCACACACGGGTTTAAAAAACTCACCAACGACGGGAAAAGAAAACTCATCGGTGGCTTAAAACACTAAACATCAGCCGAGTAGTCTCATCTACAGCCGCATAAGCGAGTCTTAACAGGCGATGGGTACCATGAAACCATTAAGCTTATCGGAGTCAGAAGAGCTAAGACCTAAATTGTGGGCGGGAAAGCTTCCAATCGGTAATCGAAAAGACATCGACGTCGGAAGACAAGTGCTTTGCACAGCCGCAAGGGCGGAAGAAGAAAGGCTACGGACACGCGACTAAAAACCGACACGCATCGGTGGGCGGAGCACTTACATTACGAGTACTTAGCTGCTTTGGCAGCCGCAATGTCTGAATACAAACAAACAACAGCCTCCGATCTAAACATATTATGACGCCAGATCAATAAAAATACTAAGTGTTCGAAACAACCTTAAAATTTAGCAACGATCAAAACCTGTTTCACCTCCGAAACAACGGCTTTACAAAGAATAATTGGTCCGATTCATCTTCGACTAGCAAAAACAAACTCTAAAACCTGCGACCACAGCAATTTCTGAAAACAAGAAGAGAGTTAATCTTCAAAATAATTTGAAATTAAAGCATGACCAAAAATTTCACGGGTCCAAATGATTCAAAGCAGCATTAAAATCATGAGGGGGGGCCAAAATTGAAAAATTTGGGGAAAACAGTTGCAGCTGCAACAATTGGCGACTACCTGGTGAACCTAGATCTCTGGACGATTATTCCCCAAGTGACCGACTGTTTAATAATAAATGTACCTATTGAATTCTTCCAGCTATCTAGATTTCTCAAATAGCAAAGATATGTACCTGTAATCATTGATGATAGCCCGGTTTGGGGAAGTGGAAACTAGGATTTCCAAGTCAAGATAACTCTTTTGAGGCCGAAAGATGAATTTCATTGTTACCTCTGTCTTCAAGTAGCTGCCAGCTTGGACACCACAGGATTGTAGCATATGGTACACAGAAATATTCATTTGTTCCTCATTCCCATGCCATTCTAGCACTTTTCGTGCTTTTGGACTTTTGTCCTTTCATATGAGTCCTCCTGCATACCTTTCTTTCTGAATTTTAATTCAGGCTCCTCTATCCCAAGTGTCCTTTTGTGTGAGAGGTGTATTCACGTTTCAGCGCACGGACGGAGAGGAACTTTTGGTGATTTAGTACTTATATGGTTATATAATGCTTTCATAGGAGTTTTTGACTCTTATCTACTTTTTGGCATTCATTTCTTGGCATGGGATCATTTATATTTAATATACTGTTTACCTTGCTTCTTTCCATGGGCCCTTTGTTGTTACTCCCTGGGACATTTTAAATGTGACATGGATGGAGCCTCAAAATAGTATTCCAGACCCTTTGATTCTGGTCTATTTCACAAGGATTGAGCAGGACTTCAATGTGTACATAGCTATTCGAGAAAACTACTAAAATGGAAGAATTAGATAAACAGCAATACACAGTCTTATACCCAATAACTCTAATCATTCCAAAATTCTGATGTTCCCCATGCAACCGCGGGTTTGCCTCCTTTATTGAAATCAGTAGAATTTAAACTAAAACAAGACTAAACTTCCTGACTCAAAAGATGACCAAGCTAGATTATTTATATACAAGATAGAAGAACACAAACAAAACTCAGGAAAAATAAGGTTTGAGAACTAAGCCATTTACTGGTAAGTTCTCTTTCCACCCTTGTAAATCTTGCAACCTATAAGTTGAAGAGCCAAGATTTGCCGCAATCTGGTAAGGACCTACCCACAATTGCTGGAATTTCGTGTGTTTTCCTTTTTCATCGTGGGGGTGGTCCCACTTGAGAACCAAATCTCCCACTTCAAAGTCTTTTGTTCCTGCCTTGTGTTTATCAAACCATCTTTTTATTACCTCCTGTTGTTGCTTAAAGCGCTCTCTGGCTTTAGATCGAGACTCTTCTGCCTTCAGGAGATTATATATCCTCATTTGTAAGACTTCATTATCTGATCCCCTAGATTCTTGAGCTATTATGGAAGAGGGTAGCATGATATTAGGGGGAAGAATGGCTTCTTTTCCATACACAAGGGTATATGGAGACACTCCTATCGAATACTTGGGGGTGACTCTATCAGCCCAAAGGGCGTTTGGTAGAGCTGACTGCCAACTCCTCTGGTTTTCTATCACAGTCTTCTTTAAAATCCTAATTAGGTTTTTGTTGGTAGATTCAGCTAAGCCATTTCCTTATGGATAATAATTAGTAGAGTAATGCAACTTAATCCCTTTCTCATGAGCAAAAGCAGTTAGTTTCATTGAGGAAAAATAAGTAGCATTATCAAAAACTAAAAAAACTGGAACTCCAAACCTGGTCATAATATGGTCTTGCAAGAATTTTATGACCATCCTCATTTATTTTGCGCAATGGGATGGCTTCGACCCAGCGCGTGAAGTAATCGGTTGCAGTCAGAATATACTTGTGTTGTAGGGAAGAATTCGGTCTTATTTCCCCAATAATATCCAACCCCCATTGCTCGAATGGATCTATGATCATCACAGGCTTCAGTGGTCTAGCTGCTTTAGTCTATCTTCCGCTACACCTTTGACAAATGTCGCACTTCCTAACATGGGCGTGTGCATCTTTGAAAAGCGTGGGCCAATAGTATCCAACTCTGAGAATTTTGTGAGCTGTAGTATCTCCTGAAAAATGTCCCCCAGCAGGCCCGTCATGCAAATCTGTCATTACCTTCTTCACATCTTTTTTTTCTAAGCATCTAAGAAGAACTCCGTCGTAATTTTTTCTGAATAATATTCCTTCAATAATTTGATAGGAGGCTGATTTAAGACGCAACGCTCTTCTTTGCTTAGAATTCCAGTGTTCTAGAAACAATCATGTCTGAAGGTAATGCACAAGATATCGATACCAAGATTCAGGGGCTATGAACAGAGGGCATACATCCATCAGATGTAATTCAGCCTCGTCTTCCCATGCATGTTCTTCATTGTTTCCATTTTCAGTCATTAATTTGCACAACCCTTGCCCTTTAACTATAGAATCTGGCTTGAACTCGAGGTCATACTCTTGAAGAGTTGTTACCCAATTACCCCTTCTTTCTCCTAACTCCTTCTGTACAAAAAGAGACCTTACAGCTGGGTGTGGGACTATTACCTTAGTTCAATTTTTTAGTATGTAGGGCCTGAATTGTTTCACTGCTTTAAACACTGCGTAAGCTTGTTTATCAATAGCCGGGTAATTTAATTCGGCCCCTTGTAAACCAGTGCTCATGAAAGATATGGGGAATTCATCTCCCCCATCTTCCTTCTGAGTAAGCACAGCTGCTAGCGAATCATCCGATGCAAAAGTGTATAGAATAAAATCTTTATCGAAATCTGGGCTTTTGAGGGAGGGTGCATGCGCAACAGCGGTTTTAATCTTGCTGAAGACGTTCTTCTCAACCTCGGTCCACTTGAATTGTACACTTTGCTTCACCATTTGCTGCAGAGGTTTGACAATTTGAGCAAAATCTGGCACAAACCTTCGCACGAAGTTTATTGTCCCCATAAACGATTGCATGCCCTTCTTATTATGGGGCAGGGGAATCTGTTCGATAGCTCTGATCCTTTCTGGGTCTATGAATATTCCCTTCTTTGAAACTACGTGACCCAAAAACTTACCCTCCGTAACAACGAACACGCATTTCTTGGGGTTGAGTGAGATACCATATTTTCTGCAGCGCTCAAAAATATGCTTCAGATGAAACGCGTGCTCTTCTCTCCTCTTTGAGAATATCATGATGTCATCGAGGTACACTACAGCACTGCGGCCAATCAAACCGCGGAAAGCTATGTCCATAGCCCTCTGGAACATAGCTCCGGCGTTTATAAGCCCAAAGGGCATTCTTCGGTAAGCAAAGGTTCTCCACCTGGTCCTGAATGTTATCTTCAATCTGTCTTCTTCGGCTACTAATACTTGATTGTAGCCTGAGAATCCGTCTAATAAAGAAAATAGTTCAGAACCTGAGACCATTTGTAGTAGTTGCTCCATGGGTGGAATAGGATAGTTGTCTTTATTCGAAGCGCGATTTAAATTTCTGAAATCCACGCATAGCCTGATTTCTCCAGATTGTGTCCTCACTAGTAACAGATTTGAGACCCATTCAGAGTGTCTGACCTTAAAAATGATTCTAGCATCCAATAATTTCTTAACTTCACTCTGGATCAGTGGTTCCAATTTTGGGTGCATTTTCCTTAAAGGTTGTTGATAAGGTTTGACTCCAGATTTGATGGGGATAACATGCTGAATGATACTGGTGCCATATGTCTTCAGATCTTCATACGTCCATGCGAAAACATCTTTATATTGATTAAAAAGACTGATGAACTTATCTCTTTCTACTGGTGAACAGCATTTTCCAAGATTCACATATTTGGGCTTTTTCTCAGTCCCTAAATTTAGCAATTCGAACTGTAGAGATAAGTTGTGAGTCTTCACATTTGTTGGTCTTCTAAATTTTTCATTTAAATCAAACATCAGCTCTAAGGTTCTGACTCCTTTAGGGATGAAATTATCAAATTTCAGCTCGGCCTGATGTTCTTCATCATCAATAATCGCCCCTTTAAATGCTTCGTCATTCATTAAGCAATCTATAATCTGTTGATCGTCGTCGAACACTCGTAGGTTGGTAATCATGTCTGGAACCGAGGGCCTGAAAATCAATTCAACGGAGCACCGATTATTAGTAGGCACAAGCCTAGCAGCTGTTGCAGCCAACAGGTTAGCAGCCGCATTCTTAAGTCTTGGAATTGATATAATATTAAATGCATTAAAACATTTGAGCAAATCCCATACCTCATTTTGATAAGCTTTTAAGTGAGGAGAAATACAATGTATTTGATTCCGAATCTGTTTCACAATTATTTCAGAATCTCCAAACACTTTCAGATTATTTACCTTTAATTCGATTGCTTTCCTTAAACCTTGGACCAACGCTTCATATTCAGTTGTTTTATTTGTACATTCAAACTCTAACCTACATGAAAGAAAATGTATGTTCTTCTCGGGGTCTATCAAGACACAGCCAGCCCCAGACCCTTCTAATGTTTTAGATCCGTAAAAAAAAAGTGTCGAGAAATCGCTAACTACTGTACGGGAATCTACTCCTACTGCTAAGTTTACTAGTTTACAGTCAATTTCATCAGCCTGTGAAAACCGAAGGAGATCAGGTTGAGCGTCTAATGTATCGCTGGCTTCTTTTGCTTGGTAGTTTCCCGGTTCTAACTCAACAAAATAATTTCCCAACACAGAATCCATTGGTTCATTTTTTTCCTCAAGCTGAGTAACGTTGTATTTCATATGGGGCTCCCTCAAAATTTTGATTTGATTCGGGCTCCCTTTATACAAGAGCCACAGATATGACCAGTCCAAGGCGAAATATCCGTTTAGCTTCGCCAACCAGTCTCTGCTCAGAACAAGCCCATAAGCATCTGGTATGTCAGCCACCACGATATCAATAACTTGGCACACTTTATCATTTGAAGACAGGCGGACTAGGACATCCTCCATTTCCCCGATTACCTTCACACTCGTCCTATCCAACTAAACAACCCTCCAAGTGGATGGCTTAGGCTGCCCGTTTATCCTTTTGCAGAATGATATTGGCATGACGTTAACCGATGCCCCTGAGTCTACTAGGAAATTATGTACGTTGTGATTAAAAATTTCAAAAGTGAGGAGGAAAGGTGGATTCTTATTCTTAGACTTACCCCCAATGCTTGCTTCCCCGATTTCTTCTTCTTCCTTGGGTTGATTTTCAGTGGGCAGCCTCTCCTCTGATGCTTCAAGCGCTTTCAAAAGTTTTTCTTTCTGCTGAGGCACCTTGCACATTTCAAATAATGAGATATTCGCCCTTACCTTCTTTATATCTTCCACGATGTCATAATCCATTTGAGGTTCGGCGGGATGCGGTTTATCAACATTCATCTTTTCTTTGTTGGGCTAGGCCAACATATCATGTTGTCTAGGATCTTGACTGGTGATGGTCAATTCGGGAATTTTATCAGATGAAGAATTATTCTGAAATTTTTTAACATTTTTTTGAAGCCTTTTGATCTTTGGGAGCATGAGACTGTTTTCTTTAGCCAACCCTTGGCTTCTTGTTGTTACATTCGTTTCCATGACGTCCTCATATCCCCAATTTCTTTCTTCCTCAGCGTCAAATAACGAAACAGAGTCCCATAGAACCATGGTCTCATCTTCTTGTTCTTTCGTTGACGTATTATTGTCTTTTCTTTCTTCATCTCCATCTTTTGTTAATTTGGAGTCCAACAGCTGATTCATCACTAACGTCATCAAGTTTATCCATTGAGGACAATTCTTTTCAAAGTGAGGTTGTTGGTGGAAAGTGCAAAAATTGTCCATTCCTACCTCTGTTAAATTCATAGATGTCGAATTGTGCGGAGGGGGTTGGGATTGATAGTTGTCCTCTCGTTTCTTGTAACAGGGCTTGTAGAAATTCTAGGCTTCCTTTTCTTTCTCCAAGTCTATGATTCTGTTAGAAAGCTTCTGCATCATTTGTGCCATACTTTCAAAATCTGGGGATTGCTCTTCCTTAGGCTTAGTAAACAACAAGGCTTTCCTTCCCACATTTTTCTCTCCTGATCGTTCGGGATAATCTTCGATACTTTCCCTTTTAGCCTCTACTTTTTCCGTCTGCTCATAGGTCTCTGCTAAAGTGGGCTTGGCCTTCATTTTGGCGAACATGGCCAACTCGGGTCCTAAAGCTGAGGTATAATATTCAATCAGGACTTTATCTGAAGGTCTGTCAGCCTCAAAAAAATTCTTGAGGTATGCTGCAAATCTTTGGGTGAAGCTGTGCACCTTCTCCTTTCTCTCTTTCTTTAAGGCGCATAGTCCTTTCATGAGGGCTGCATGGGTCTTTTGGGTCGCATACTTACTTCTAAAAATCCTCTCGAAGGTATCACAATCAAGGATGGAGTTTGCAGGCAAACCAAAGTACCAGGATGTTGTTGCTCCCTTAAGGGTATGCGGAAACAATCTACAGACAACATCCTCGTATTCCCCAGCCCTTAACCCCTCTATTGCCAAATAGAAACTTTGCAGGTGATCGTCTACTCGGATCTTCTCACTTGGGTCGAATTTGGGCAGCATCTTTTCAAAGGATTGAGGTAAATCATGCAACGGAGGTGGTAGGTTTAAAGGTGATCTGGCTCTCCAGGCAGGTGGTGGATTCGATGGGTTGGGTGGTTGATTTGCGTTTACGCCTGCCATGAGTCTAGGTGGAGAGTGAGGAGGTGAGCAAATAGGAGTGTGAACAGGAGAACTGTGAGGAGTATCAGTGCCTACTTGATTCAAGGGCTGTACAACTTCCTGTAAGGCTGTTTCTACAAGTTCTTCCCAATCCCCAACCAGCACTGAGTCTTTCAATATGGGAGGATCTTTCTTTTTATATTCTCTTCTGGGCAATTCAGGGATGATCGGCAATCCTCCAATCTTCTTCACATATGCCCTATTGTGTCTTCTCAGATTATTAACAACTTTGTTATCGACAGAATACAAATGTTCTCTACCCCCTTCTTCTGGAATTGGATTGTGAAAAGCAATGCTTTCTGAACTGTTACCGGTGGAATAATCTCGGGAAAACAGGTTTCCTCGGCCAGCCATGCACTGGCGGCCCTCCTTCTAGCGCCAAAACTGTTGAGGCCCAGAAATTCACAGGAAACAACAGCAAGGGATTCTCCCCAGTCAACGTTCCCAATTAGCCTATGACTGTTTGGTGTAGGGAATCGGTCCGGTTTGCGGTCCGGCTACCGTAGTTTAAGTAACAAAAATAAAGGTTTTTACCGGTTGCGACCCAATCCACCGTGTATATTTTTGTATTTTGACTTAAAATATGATATGCAAGTGCCTACCTATATGCATATTTGATAAAGAATGCCAGGAGTATTCACAAAGTGATGCGCAGGTTCTTACCTTTCGTCTTAGAACTCACAAGCACCTAAATCACACACAAAGCAAGAAAAGAAGCACTAACTAAGCTGTCTCTAGAGAGCTAGATATTAATTCATGAGTAATGCAACACTGTCCACGTGTTATGGCAAATCACAGATAGTTGTTCTTATAACCAAAACATATAAACATGAATAAAAGTATACATGATAAGATAGCTCATCAATAGTTAAAAAATCTCATTACTCATAATGGAAAAACATCACAGAATGTACTGGAGAACATTTAGACAAGAACATAGATTCAGAAATTTAGAACACCCTCACAGCTAATGAAACACAGTCGAAAACGAAATAGTTCACATTCAACATCGTTCAGTTAATCACATTGAGACATTCCACATAGCACTTTCTCCAACAGGTAAAATTTGCAATTTATGGTTGTAAAACGAAATAGTTCCTCTTACAAACAATAGTTTACAAGTTTTTTCTAAGGAAAAAGCCTCTGTAAGGTCTAACTTCCTTATATTTAAACTAAAACCACTAATTGCATGGGTTGCCCCCAAAACGTGTTACCTTTTGGTCCCTCAAAACGTTTAATATCCTCATTTTTATCTTTTCTGTGCACGCTTATGATCCGCTTGGTAACTGACAGATATTTCCAGATCTGGGCCTTTGTCATCATTGGTTTTGCCTTCTTTCCCGTTTTCCCTCCTTGGGATCCTGCCGGTTTCGGTTCGATCTTTGCTAAAACTGCCCAGCTCCCTTCTGCCACTTGTTTCCCAGCTATGCCTTTGCACAGTAATTATTTGTAAAAGTTTCTTGAATCTATCTGCAAGTAAACAACATCTATCATTCATTGGGACTGTATTTTCAATAAAAACAAACTACAACTACCCAAACGAGTAATCATCAAGAAAGACCGTGTATTGCATTCTTGCTCTGAAAACCTTAACAGCTGCCGGCACCACTATCTCGTCCACACACAGGTTTAAAAAACTCACCAACGGCGGGAAAAGAAAACTCATCGGCGGCTTAAAACACTAAACATCGGTCGGGTAGTCTCATCTACAGCCGCATAAGCGGGTCTTAACAGGCGACGAGTACCGCGAAACCATTAAGCCTATCGGAGTCGGAAGAGCTAAGACCTAAATTGTGGGCGGGAAAGCTTCCAATCGGCAATCGGAAAGACATCGACGTCGAAAGACAAGTGCTTTGCATAGCCGCAAGGGCGGAAGAAGAAAGGCTACGGACACGCGACTAAAAACCAACACGCATCGGTGGGCAGAGCACTTACATTACGGGTACTTAGCTTCTTTGGGAGCCGCAACATTGGAAGACAAACAGACAATAGCCTCTGATCTAAACATATTCTGACGCCAGATCAATAAAAATACTAAGTGTTCGAAACAACCTTAAAATTTAGCAACGATCAAAACCTGTTTCACCTCCGAAACAGCGGCTTTACAAAGAATAATTGGTTCGATTCATCTTCGACTAGGAAAAACAAACTCTAAAACCCGCGACCACAGCAATTTCAAACATAAGCAATTTCTAAAAACAGGAAGAAAGTTAATCTTCAAAATAATCCGAAATTAAAGCATGACTAAAAATTTCACGGGTCCAAACGATTCAAAGCAGCATTAAAATCATGAGGGGGGGGACAAAATTGAAAAATTTGGGGAAAACAGTTGCAGCTGCAACAGGATAACAAAAAGCACATTAATAAATTTAATGTTAACTAATGACTAAAATGTAAACATAAGATTAAGTCACAACCGTTGATCTTAAGTGAGGCTCAAGATATAATCTTAGCCATCAATCACTTTGGAAGATTAGGTGTTATGGTTTTGGTCATTGAGATGTTATAAAAAAAAACCTAAGAAGAGGAACAAGAAAAAAGAACACAAGATCATGAGATCATTTTGAGAGAGATTTTCTTAAGAGAAGAGTGAAAGACTTAGTGGTTGAGGAAAATTGAGAGAAGAGATTTGCAAAGAGGAAGATCCTGGAGAGAGAGAAAGGGCCAATTTCACCAAGAGAGTCAATCAGTACAATGACGCAAAGATCCGTAGAGCTAAAATACAGAATCGTATGACTAACGCAGAGGGTCATAAGGTTGAGGCAATGACCATACGAGTGATGCAGAGGGCCAAACGAGTGAAGCTGGGTTTGTGCAAGATGACACAGGGATCGATTCGATGACGCAAGAGACTATACAAGGTGGCACAAGGTTGATTCGTACAATGTGATGCAGAGGGTGACATAGGGTGTCGATTTTCCTGAGAGGTTGATTTCTCTAGTGTGTCAATTTTCTCTGTGAGACTAAGTTACAGGTTCCACAATTGTAAATTTTGATCGAGCTCAAACATTGGAGGTAGGAAAGATTGATATTAAAGATAAACAAAATTATAGTTTTTAAGTTATTTTTTGTAAGGAAAACATGCAAAGAAGCCTCACAAGCCCAATTTGTTGGGTTGGTAAGCCAAATAACCACTCAACCTAGTGATTGGATTCTTCAAGCATTTAAATTTAGTGATTGAGGGAGGAAAGCGGCCATTGCTCACTATGGAGTCCAAACAAATAACCTAATTCACTGATTGAACCAAAAAACATGCCCATCGCCCACTTGGAATGTCTAATAATCTTTGAGGTGACAAAACTACCATCAACCTTTCAAGCTTAGTGATTTAGCACCTCTTGGGGTTTGGCAAGCTTCTTTGTTGTTGTTTTCCTTCCTTTGCATGGCCAACCAATCCTTTTGTTTCCCACAAAGGATTGTTGTTCTATTGCCTTATCTCCATTATTTTGCATATTTTCAAGCTCCAGGAGGTCTTTTGGTTTACAAGCATGAGGTTTCTTCAACTAGGAGAAGAACTTACGCCCTCCTAAGTTTATATTTATCAATGTTAGAGATTGATGGGCAAGTTATTCTCTATGTTCTCTTCCTCCATTAATGTATTGTGGGCGTGTTCATCTGATGAATTGAGAATAGAAACCATGAAAGCTTTGTGTTGTTAATATAAAATGCACATTGTTGTATGAATCCATCGTGTTGAGTAGTGAGCCATCCAACATCATCACAACATCAAGCTTCAAGCTTAACAATTACTGAAGAAGTTGCAAATTGAGAAGAGTTTGTTGTTGAAGGTTTTTGGCAGCTCTTCATTCTTTGTAAGCTTCACTGGAGTGGTAAGATTTTGATTTTCGATTAGATTTATTTGCATGATATTCTTCATGCTTTTTCTTCACTTCTTCCTTTAATTTTTTGCTTCTCCTAGATAAGAGAATCAAGCAAATCAAGCCTATATATTATTCAACTCCATACTTGAATGGATTTCACTAGAGGATTAAATTATTTCCGATAATTTAATTAAATTAGAGTTATTTATGCATGAAAACCAATGGCCTTCATGCACATTAGTTTTTCTCATCATGTTTAATTACCTTAACTAGGTTTTATTTGTTAATCCAACATTATTATAATTTCTTTTTCTTATTTCTCAATTTAAATAATATCTACTTTATTAATATTCCCTTAATAGCTAAAATAGGTTTAATAATACTTAACTAATCTCAATTAATTTTTTGGGTGTTACGTACTTTTCCCCTTCAGAGAAGTTCACCCTGAAGTTACATTCCCCACAGTAACAAATTTCATAACACAAAACGTTATCACAACACAATACAAGACTTATTGAATTAGTATAGTAGATATCTAATAACACAGTACAAGACTTATTGAATTAGAATAGTAGATATCTAGTATTATTGTGTGTTAGTTTTTTATAGCTCAGACAGGTACTTCTACACACAAGCTGTGTCTAGCATGTAGAAGTGATCTGAAAAGTGACTCTCTAGCTGAGTACTTTATAAAGTGAATTTTATATTTATAATCACTAAAGTGACTTTTTATATAGTTTGAGTGACTTAACTGATTTAAGTCATCTTAATGAGAGATTAAGTCACAACCATAGATCTAATGAGGCCAATAGCCAATATTGACCATTGAGATCTAGAGGTAGCTAAAGGGTCATCACTGAAATTATAAAAAAGACCAAAGGAGAGTAGAGAGACACACTTTTGAATGAGGGAGTTTTGGGGAGCTAAAGAGAAGAAGAGTGAAAGAAGTTTACAGCAAAGAGGAAGAGCAGAAATCTCAATTAGGAAAGTGGGCAAGCTTCCCAAGGAATCTAGCAACATCTAATGCACAAAGAAGAGGGGTTGTACAGCAGAAATTTGAAGTGACCATACAGCAGAAAAAGGGCAATGCAACAACACAAAAAATGAGGAAAAGAACAGCACAAAAATCGAGACAAAAATTTATGTTTTATGGACATTCCATATGAAACCATACAAACATTCGTACAAGCCATACTATACAACTTTTGTTGTGTACAATTTTCAAGGTGCAAGGTCGTATTGTTGGTGTTGGGCACAGATTTCGAGATTTGTTGGTTTTTGGTAGCCCATACAGTGTATTTAATGTTGAGATAAATTTGCTATAATTTCCAGAATTTATTCTATGTGGGCATTAATAAAAATCTCTCATTTAACTGATTTTCCCTTCGGGCTTTTTCTAGGGGCATTGCCCAGAGATCCTATGTGTCAAATGTGTAATTAAATGTGGTTGTCTGCGGTTCACTTCCATTGTGCATTTTCAGTTTCTTAGCTAAATGTAATTTTGCTCATAATTTCCAAATTCTAATGCTAGTGGGTTAGCATGCATTGATCTGAGTAAAGTAAATTATTGTATGTTGAAATCAAGAATTTGGCTAAGTGTGAACATTCAAAATTGTGAAGGAATAATTTGTACATGTGGCCATCACGCAAAAATTTCCTCCTGCAATAATACAATCAAACGCCCAAATCACAACGTGCTCTTGCTTAATTTCCTAGGATCTAACATGCAACCATTCATACAAGTTATGCATCAATCTCATCATACTCTACATAAATTATAAAACAATAAAATGAATAAAATAAAAACCGACTCAATCCAACAAAAGGTCACAAACACAACACCAAAACTCCCTCATATCTCACTCACCCTCTCCTTAAGAATAATACCATCCAATCAACCTCCATAACCCTCCACGCCAACTCCGGATGGTCCTGTTTACCATGGCACGACCCTCTACTATAACCTATCTGAGATTTTAATGCTAGTGGGTTAGCATGCATTGATCTGAGTAAAGTAAATTATTGTATGTTGAAATCAAGAATTTGGCTAAGTGTGAACATTCAACATTGTGAAGGAATAATTTGTAAATGTGGCCATCACGCAAAAATTTCTTCCTGCACTAATACAATCAAACGCCCAAATCACAACATGCTCTTGCTTAATTTCCTAGGATCTAACATGCAACCATTCATACAAGTTATGCATCAATCTCATCATACTCTACATAAATCATAAAACAATAATGAATAAAATAAAAACCGACTCAATCCAACAAAAGGTCACAAACACAACACCAAAACTCCCTCATATCTCATGCACCCTCTCCCTAAGAATCATACCATCTAGTCAACCTCCATAACCCTCCACGCCAACTCCGGATGGTCCTGTTCACCATGGCACAAGCCCTCTACTATAACCTGTCCGTGGACAAAACAATAGGCATTATCCGTTGCACCGAATTTTGGTCTCATCTATTTACCTATCAGCCGCGCCGAATTTTGGTCAACCAAGCATACTTCCACTATTTTTCACTCATCAACTGCACCAGATTTTGGTCTCATTTAGTCATCTCATCGGCTGCACTGGATATTGGTCAACTAGGCATACTTTTGGTATCTATTTTGACCTCATCGATTGCACCCGATTTTAGTCTCATCTGGTCACCTCATCAACCGCAACGGATTTTTGTCAACCATGCAACTCGAAAGGTTGGCACTAACTTCCTCTATATCCCTCCAAGGAAGCCAACCCCGGGCATCGAAAGTCCTTTTCCATATACCTCCCTCTACAGAGGATGTATTTCAAACCGTGGACTTCCGACGAAACCATAGTTGGATTAGAATTATATGTTGGGTTGTCCCCAACCCATACAATATATAGTATCACCATTCTCATTTGTGGTATGGGCAAGAAATCATCGAAAGATAGTAAGCTTTAGTAAGTTTCCCTAGAACATCGTTTTACTCACCAACAAGGCGGAGATTAATACTCATCTTATAAATCACTATAATATAATTCCTTCTCACATATTCTCATAAACAATAAGATGTAACACTTTCATCAACAATAAGATGTAACACTTGAAGCAGTTAAAGCATGAAATTTTTGACATGTTAATAGTACTCGTCATTAGTCAATGTTTATTACACAATTTCATTCCCAATGTAAATACAACAATAGGATGTCACAAACCATATCATCATTCACCATATGTAATGTCGAAAATATCATATCCTAACTACATTTAATCTATCACGATGAATCAATTAAAATCATTCTAATTCAGATAAAGTTTTGACAATCAAGGAATAACAAGTGCAAATGTATATAAAATACCAACATTTTTTTGAAGTGTTTCATATGCCACTAATAATAAGATGAAATAACACATCATAGCAGCATCTCATAATTGTGTCATAAATACAAGATAACATAACAAAACCATACTAAGTATCTCATAACTATGTGTCATTTAGCATCAACTAATAAGGCATCACATGCATTCTTATCATGTCACGAACTTCCATCATAAAAGAGAATAAACACATGCTACAATCATCCGTCCTAATCATTCCATGGATTGACATAACAAGATCGCATGCCCCTTATTCTTGAACAATACCTATGGCATTTCATTAACATAATTTGGGTTCCTATGTTGATAAAGTTTGTTTTTTTTGTTCATATATCTATCTTGCCTAAGGTTTAATCATTACCGTCTCTGTGAGATTTGGGAAACATGTTTATTACCTGCGACCCATTGACAATCCAATGCATGTTTAGGTTGTGATTACTTCTAATGGCATCTTATGTCCATATGTATAAGTTATTCTCGAGTTCCAAAATATGACATGTAATTTTTTTTTAATAACACCGTGGGATAACACAGAGAATGGCTCCTTCGAACATAAGATTGTTATGTAAAGTGGTGGCACATTCACCCAATTTGGACAATGTAGATACAAACAATAGATTTGTTGGGCACTAATTAGAAATTGGATATATATAACCTTCCCATTATAATTTAAATGCCAAAACATCTTCACAGGTGGAGATGAAATTTTCTTTACTTGATCCCAAATTTCCTTATTTATATATAAGCACAAAAAGGTCTTACAAAAGTATCAATTTATTAAAAGTAACAAGGTCTTACAAAAGTAAGCACAACAAGGACTTATAAATTTCCTTATCTATATATAAGCACAACAAGGTCTTACAAAAGTAAGCACAACAAGGCCTTAGTAGACAGATGGATCTATCTGGGGTCAATGGAAGATAGGAGATTCTAGAATGGTTTAACACACTTAATACATTGAGAACAAAAGTCCTATATTTTGTAGATAGTTTTGATGCTACCTTCATGTTAACTGTTTTAGGCAGATAGATTAGTAAGAGATTTTTATATTTTCAGCTATAGGGTAATTATTCTAGATATGTACTTGAGACCACAGATACTTATTCATGATGATTTTTTTTTAATTCTAGCTATAGTACATATCAGGTGCTAATAAAATCTACACTTATGATTTGGTGATAGAAAAGTAGTTCTTTGCATAAAATGTTTCAAGAAAGACCACATACGCTATATAGTTTATGTGTCAATGCATGGAAATTTAGTCTAGTCAATTGAGGACAATACCTATCTTCCTCTTTAATAGTTTTATCTGGGTGACATGGAATATTTCAATATTTCATACCCAAGATATATAACACCATAAATATAGCGTCGAATGACATAGTTTACAATCTTCTTTTAAGTTGGAATTGTTGGGTTCCTCAGTGAGGATTTCCCGTTGGCCACCCATTCAATTTTTGTGTTTTCATTAGGACTAGAAGTTCCCAAATCTAAGATGGCATTCTGTGACAATTTGGTCCCAAATCTAAGAAGTTCCCAAGAAAAAGGTATTTCCCTCATCTACTACAAGGTAGCTCTTGATTTAAAGAACCAATATTAGTGCCAAGTGAAAATGTAAGAAAGTAATTAGCGTTGTTGCTTTAATTTTCTTTAATCTGATCCCTCCTCGACCATGAAATGGTTTCACATATTTCAAGAGCACAGAACTGTTGAAATACTGTAAAGGGGGTGAATCAGTGTTTGTACTATTTAAAACTTTAATCAAAAGCAGGTTGTTGATCACCAATCACAGTATATCATCAATGTGTATAAAAATAACAAGATGCACAATACACAATAGTTTTTAATGTGGAAACCCAAATTCTGGGGTAAAACCACGAAAGCCTTTTTTAAAATAGTTTTCCAGAAATAACTGGAAGGAAGGAACAATTCTCTTATTATATAGACTTCAATTTTCCATCTTCAACTCGAAGGAGGCTATGACCTGAAGGAAGCTACCACTCCCTAGTTTTCTGGCTTCCACCAAAAGGAGGCTACGACCTGAAGGAAGCTACCACTCCCTAGTTTTCGGGCTTCCACCAGAAAGAGGCTACGACCTCCTTTCCTTGCCCCATCCTGCCACCCTGATAAGAAGAAGATTGTCAAACCTATGGACCTGTTGTTAAGATATTTAGACACTTAGGAGTTAGTTAAAATCAACTTGTGTAATATACCCGTTAGGTAAAAGTGTGTTTCTTTAGTATGCATTAGTATGCATTTGTAAATAGTTTAATCCGACGGTCACGATATGTTCTAGACATAGAATGATCCGACGGTTCAACTTCTCTTAGATCATACATACCATTGATCCGTGGCTTAACACCCGATTGGTCTATGATCTCTATTTAAAGAGCATAGAGGGTCGTTGGTTAATTGATCGATTATGAGAAGCTCATGTATCTTTCTTTCTTTTGCATAATAAATTACTCCAAGTAGCTATTTGGTTGGGGCCGTGGACTGTTTCTCTCTCGAGGGTTTTAACCGCGTGACAAACATCGATGTGTTGATCTGTTATTTATTTATGTGAAGCGGTTGCTGAAGGTGTTCAGTCTTTTGGGAGTACCCTGTGTACCCGAACATGGTATCAGAGCTTTATGAAGAGCCGCTTTCGGTTTTGATCAAGATCTGCAACCAGTGTTGCCGAAACTTTGAAAGGGTTTATGGTTCTAGATTTTCTATGCATTTTTTGCCTGTGGGAGTTGTTACATTGCGTCCGGAGCGTCGTTTCCATTGGGAAATAGTTTTCGTTTCACCGAAAACCGTTTCCGTTTGTTCCAGAAACACTCATTTCAGTAAATCTGAAGGTATAATGTTACAGTGACGGATTTGTTTTTTTTTAAATATCTCATATCTTATCAGTTTTATTATTAGATTTTTTTTGTTTTAGTCTCGGACTGTTGCCTTTCCTGACTGCATATGCTCTTTGCCATGCACCTTGTGTGATCGCGACGAATCAGAAACAGTAAGGGAAAGTTTTTTTTCTTGTCTTCTCGGCTATGTATGCTCTTTGCCGTGCACCTTGTGCGATCACGGCAAATCAGAAACAGCGAAAAAACTTGAAAACGTAGACTTTCCGGGTAAGCTAACCAAGATCTAACCCCATTGTGTGGAAAAAAAAAAATTGTTTTTGTTTTTCGTCTTTTTTGTGATTTGCAGATATTAAAATAAATTAAAAAAAAAAAAAGGCAAGCACGGAGAACGAGAGAAAATAGTTATTTAAAATAATAATAAAAAACCCCTTCCTCCTTCCATTCTTTTACGTACCTTTTAAACTTAGCTCACTTAGTCCAAAGTTGTTTTATTCCTTAATAGGTCTTGAGTTCAAATCTTATTCAGCTACTTTTTAGTGCATGCAATTTCTATTTTCAAGTTACTTTATTGTAAAAGTGCATCTCACATAAATAAAATAAAATAAAAAGTGAGTCACTTAAGTCTTTTAATTTATTGCAATTTGTTATCAGTCTATCAAATTACTCATTCAGGTGAAGGTAAAACTATGACTTTTACACCTCGCCAAGTTGTAATCAAGGATTTTAAAAATCCTCAAAATGTCCTTGCTATTGAAACTGTTGATGATATTACCAGGTTGTACAAATTTAACAACTTTGGGTCATCACCTTTTCCTTCAATTTTTGTTGCTCATAGCGATAACTTGAGCAAACTTTGGCATGAGCGATTTGATCACTTAAATTATCGCTCATTGCAACAACTATGTAAAAACAATATGGTGATTGGTCTTCCAATGGTATCTTGCAAGAATGGTGTTTGTTCCGGTTGTGTACTCGGAAAACATCATCGAGACAGTTTTGACAAACGTGCCTCTTGGCATGCCTTGGTTCCTTTGAAGCTTGTGCATAGTGACTTGTGTGGTCCTCTTCCATCTGCTTCTTTTTCTGGTTTCAAATATTTCTTAACTTTAATTGATGACTACTCCAAACGCACTTGGGTTTACTTCCTAAAACTTGAGAGCGAAGTATTTAACATGTTCTTGGCCTACAAGGCCCCTGTTGAAAAACAATCTGGTCATCACATTATTAAGTTAAGATCTGACAATGGAGGAGAATATGTTAACAAAAAGTTCGCTACTTTTTGCACTGAACAAGTAATCCAACAACAGCACATTGTTTCATATACCTCTCAACAAAATGGTGTAGCTAAACGAAAGATCCGCACTTTAAAAGAAATGGCTAATTGTATGATCCAATCTAAGGGACTAAGTCTTCAATATTGGGCTGAGGCCATAAATTGTGCAAATTACATAGTTAATCGCACACCCACTAAAGTTTTACAAGGTATAACACCAGAAGAAACATGGAGAAAAATTAAACCAAATGTAAGTCATTTTCGTGTGTTTGGTTGTGAAACATGGGCTCACATTCCGAATGAAAAACGGAAAGCATTGCAGCCTAAAAGTGAAAAGTGCATATTTGTTGGATATTCTGAAGATGTAAAAGGTTATAGACTTCTTCAACCCCATTCACATGATATAATCATTAGAAGAGATGTTAAATTTGATGAAAATCTCTTGGCCTACGAGCCTAACTTGGCGGGTGTGCCATCTTTGGCCTGCGAGCCTGATTCGGCAATTGTGCCTTCTTCTTCTTCTTCTTCTCCCAACTTCCTTGACAGGTTTCCAACTCCAGTTTCTGATGATGACAGTGAGGATGAAAATCCACCTCCGCCTGCTCATGTTCCTCCAATTGCACCAGCACCAATACTTCCTCAATGGGTCCGTTCAACATGTGAAGCAGCTGGTGATCTTGCCGGTGATCCTAGAGATCAACGTCGAACACGTTTTCAGTTTCAGCGAGCCTCTTCTCTCTTGGCTCAAGTTTCCGAGAATCATGATCCAGAAACTTTTGCAAAAGCTTCAGGAAATCCAGATTGGGATGCAGCTATGGATGAAGAATATCCTTCCTTAATGGCGAACGATACTTGGGATCTTGTTCCTCTTCCAAAAGAAAGAAAACTTGTCAGATGTAAATGGGTCTACAGAACTAAGTATGCATTAGATGGAAGTGTTGAAAGACTTAAGGTAAGGTTAGTTGCCAAAGGTTTTTCCCAAGTTGAAGGGATTGACTACAATGAAACCTTTGCCCCTGTAGCAAAAATGAACTCCATCCGCCTTGTTCTTTCCCTTACAGCCTTACATAACTAAGAAGTCCATCAAATGGATGTCAAGTCTGCCTTCTTACATGGTGATTTACATGAGGAAATTTACATGGAACAACCTCCTGAATATGTTCAGAATAACTCTAGCCTTGTTTGTCTCCTTAAGAAATCCTTATATGGCCTTAAGCAAGCTCCTGGAGCTTGGTATGCCAAAATGGATAGCTTTCTCCTTGACATTGGTTTTTCTAGATGTCATTCTGACCGCAATGTCTATACCAAGAAAGTAGGAAACCATCTCATCATACTTGTTCTTTATGTTGATGATCTTATCCTTACTGGTAGTGACCCTAAACTTATAACCCATGTGAAATCCAGTCTTAAGCAAAATTTTGAAATGTCAGACTTAGGACATTTGCATTATTTTCTTGGTCTCCAAGTCTTGCAAACCAAAGAAGGAATCTTTCTTTCCCAGTCTAAGTATGCTTGTGACCTTCTTCGTCACTTCCACATGGAAGATTGTAAACCAGCCCCTTCACCCTTCCAATCTAGAGTCAAACTTTATGCCACTTGTACTTCCCCTGAAGTAGATGCCACCTTGTATCATCAGCTTGTTGGTAGTCTTTTATACTTGACCCATTCCCGTCCTGACCTTTCCTTTGTCGTTGGTCGTTTTGCCCGTTATATGCAAACTCCTCATGAAAGTCACTGGAAAGCAGCAAAAAGAATACTTTGATATATTCGAGGTACAATTTAGTTTGGGATTCATTACAGTACAGGGGGGAAACCTTTGTTGGTTGGTTTCACTGATTCAGATTGGGCCGACGATCCTGATGATCGAAAGTCTACTGCAGGTTATGTTTTCAATCTGGGATCTGGACCTATCACTTGGCTTGTAAGAAACAACAAGCTCTTGCTCTTTCTTCAGCAGAAGCAGAATATCGAGCCGCAGTTAATGCCAGTCAGGAAGCTTTATGGCTTCGACAGATCCTTTTAGAGTTTGGATTTGAGCAGCAGCAGCCTACTCCACTTTGGTGAGACAATCAAAGTGCCATCAAGCTTGCCAAAGATCCAGTTCTACATCAGCGCAGCAAACACATTGAGCTACACATGCACTTCATGAGAAATTGTGTTCATGATAGTGTTATTGAAGTTCTCTATTGCCCTACATATGATCAAGTTGTAGACATCTTCACCAAGTCTCTTACAGAAGCGAAGTTTTCTAAACTTCGGTCTATGTTAGGAGTTCAGAAATGTGTCCTTAAAGGGGGATAGGCTCTAATGCCTCTTTCCTTCTCCTAATAGTGTCCCTTTTCTAAATCCTTCAATCCTATCCCAAGTTGTTCTTAAGGGGGAATGTTAGGATATTTAGACACTTAGGAGTTAGTTAAGATCAACTTGTGTAATATATCCGTTAGGTAAAAGTGTGTTTCTTTAGTATGCATTAGTATGCATTTGTAAATATTCTAATCCGATGGTCACGATATGTTCTAGACAGAGTGTTCCGACGGTTCAACTTCTCTTAGATCATACCTACCATTGATATGTGGCTTAACACCTGATTGGTCTATGATCTCTATTTAAAGAGCATAGAGGGTCCTTAGCTAGTTGATCAATTATGAGAAGCTCATGTAACTTTCTTTCTTTTGCAAAATAAATTGCTTCAAGTAACTATTTGGCTGGGGCCGTGGACTGTTTCCCTCTCGAGAGTTTTAACTACGTGACAAACATCGGTGTGTTGATCTGTGATCTATTTGTGTGAAGTGGTTGTTGAAGGTGTTCGGTCTTTTGGGAGTACCCTGTGTACTCGAACACCTGTCCTGCACCAAACTCTGTTGCTAATAACCTCTGCACTCTATTCACTGCCAAGTCAACCTTATCATTGCCACACACACTGCTCTATACACAATCATCAGACATGCATCATCATAGAGTTTACGTCAATGTCATCAAGTATGAACCATCATCAATCAATAAGTACTATCATCATCAAGTATGTGCATTCATCATCAACATGTAATATGTATGTAATAAGTACACATCATAGTGCATAGAAGTATGTCATCACACCATGGCAAGCATCATGCCATCAGTATCATCAAATCAGAGTGAATAGCATACACATCATCTTACCACTGTATTCATTTACTATTGTTCACACAATACTTGTACACCATCATCATGTCAACATACCTTGGACTGTACTGTACTTATCACTGAGAATGTGTAAGCATCATCAAGCATATCTCAGGAGTCAAAACATATCACTCCATATCACTGTATATTCATCATTATCATGCATCTAAGAGATCATTGTCAATTCAATCACTGTCATCACTATAAGAGACCATTGTCAATTCAATGCATCACTATTATTACTGTCTACATATCATCATTGTTATCATAGTAGATCAATGTCAAGGTAACACTGCTATGGAAACTCCACTTTACTGTAGATCCATCACTGTCATTACAGTTAAGAATAAATCACAGCCATCAACACAGTTATCACATCACTTTCATCACTGTGACTTGCTAAACATTTTACTGTGTAATCATCATTTAACATACCTTACATTAGCTTTCACTGTTCAATTTAGATCTCTGTCAAGTAGTACCTCAAAAGGTTAATTCAAAGTTCAAGGTAAGATCAGACTTCATGCTGCATTTTTAACTTGAGATAAAAGACACCAGGAAGGCAGAGATAAGGTGCCAAAATATCAAGCCGTGGCAGCCTCAGTCCCAGTGTACCCGAATTTCACAACTCAATCAAACTTTAAAACTTATGCATTGCTGCTACCCAAAACAGTCTTCTAATTCAACTCTGTTTCACCACCAAATTTCCTCAGAGGGGTCCAAATTTCAGAGAGAGAACTTCCACACAAAATGTTGTCTGCAGATCTGATACTGTAGACACCCTACTGCGGCTGCCTCAGTCATACACAAATTCGGACTGTTTATCTTGCAATTTCAAGACTGTTCATGGACTTCAAAATAGACCGCAGGCTGTAGAGAGGCTTCAATACTCGGGACCATTGATTGTTTTAAGGAGAAGCTTGGACTATAAACTCTCCAGAACCTCAAACTGTAGAAGAGCTTCAAAATTCGGGATTGTATTGTCCTTAAAAACCAAAAAAAAAAATTAATTGTGGAACGGATCCTCTGCTGCTGTGTATACTTCGTCAAACTCCCGAAAACCTCAGACAAACTTTTTCCAGCGAAAATCCTCAGACAAATTGTTCTATTTGTTGATATATTAAGTGACCAAGGGTAAGTGTATTTAAACACGTTGAGGGAGAGGATGGGGCCGACTTCTATGACAAGTCAAGTCCTTTTATTTATTTAAAAATGTTTTAATGTTTAACCACTAACTAAGGCCGACTTCTAGGTAAGAATAAGAGGTTTTAATAAATTAAAAAATGTTATCCCATGTCACTTAAAAAGGACCCGACTTTAAAGGGCTTTTAATGGTTCAACGTTGGAGAGGGGATGTTTTGAGGTTTATATGACACACACACACACACCTCAAAACATGTAGCTGTAATTGTGCTCCTTTTGATAGCAATCAGAGTTGTATGTACTTGGGTTGTACTCTGTTTTCCATGCCTTCCTTGTTTCTCTATTAGCTTGAGTAACTAGGAAAGGTTGCACGTAAATAAATCTTTATGTCGAATCTAGAACTAGGAGGGAAGAATCAAAGAAGACCAGTGTCTTTCAAGCGCTGATGGGATCAAAGGTGGTGTAGAATGATCCTCCGAAGAGGATGGAGAAGAGCAGCGAGGCTTCTGAGATGGAAGAATCTTGCCAAAAAACGAGGTAACTTGAATATTTGGGTTTGGGCTAACGACAACTTTGTCCTGGTCGCTATGAAGGAGCTAAGGAGTGGTTTTTCCACTCTACAGATCGTGAGGGACTTGGATAGCTTGCTGAAAACCTGCAACAGTTAGTACAGAACAGACAAAGTAATATTTAAATATGTTGAATAGACCTAACAACCTACATAAGAAGGAAGTCAAAAACACTATCCAAAGATTAAGTACACCAGCGTAGATCCAAATCCTAGGCTCTATCAAACGCCGAGATGGATCAAATCTCTCGAGGTGCAAACATATTCTTAGGTATCCATTGATTTGATTCAAACCAAAAGACACATCTTTTTATTTAAGGTCCACATATAATATTTTTATTGTTAATATTTAATATTATTTATGGCCGACATATAATATTTTTTATTTTGTTAGGATCCAACATTGCATCATTTCCCCACACATGGTTTTAAAACCATATGCAAGGCCCTCCTACAACCATGGGTTGTTTAGGAGGCTTTGCACATGGTCTTAAAACCATTTGCAAGGCCCTCATAAACCATGTACAATAAAACCATGGGTTGTTTAGGAGGCCTTGCACATAGTTTAAAAACCATGCGCAAAGCCTCCTAAATCATGTACAATAAAACCATGGGTTGTTTAGAATGCTTTGCACATGGTTTTAAAACCATGTGCAAGACCAACATTTTTTGCGGATAATTCAATTTTGTGTTTTTTTCTTGACCCAAATATTTTTTTACAGATAATTAAATTTTTACTTTTTTATTATTTTGTTAGGTAGGAAGATTACAACATCTCCTCCATCTTAGATTGTTTTTGTGGTTTTGGCCTATTAAAAAATTTATTTTTTATTAATAAAAATAACATTACGAAAGTGATATTATTTTTTATTTTTTGTTACAAAATCTCTCCCATAATATTCACTATCACTACTATTTTTTTCCGACATGTTACAAACTTTACAAACGTTACATCAAGTTACAAGATCTCTCCCATAATATTCACTATCACTATTATTTTTTGCCGACATGTTACAAAAGTTACTAATGTTACATCACGTTACAAGATCTCTCCCATAATATTCACTATCACAATTATTTTTTGCCGACATGTTACAAACGTTACATCACGTTACAAGATCTCTCCCCCATACTGGGCTCTAGAGCGCCTCTCGGCACAACAAAAAACAGGAAGATATGTGTGGATCAATGAACTAGCTTTATTTAACTGTCGATCTGGAATTACAAGAGGTGATCTCTAGGATTACACCTTTTACAGTGAGCATTGAACATCAATTTGTAGGCATTGATTGTCCTAGGTCAATGTGCCCTAGCTGCTATTCAGCTTTGGCATGCACCTTTAAACTTCAGTTAGCTGTAATAGACTGCTGTGTACACAATCTGACGGTAATAACCATCATACAGCCCAACCTTCACCAAAAGTTTAATGTTGACTCATTGTGAGGTAAAAAATATGCTGAGATATCTTTGGTTAGGGCACATCCCGTACTGTTGTTTGGATGTTTTGTGAGCACGCACACGCTGTTTAAAGTTTGGCCACTAGTTATTTCTGTAAAAGTAAATAGAACAACCACTTGTAGCAGCCTTCCTTAGAGCTCTGTTTACTAGCTGTAACTGCTACTGAGCATGCATATAAAAACCCTCCGTGAAGTTTGTTGAATTTTGACTAATTATGTGTGTATAGGTAATTATGTGTGTATTTAAAAAAAAAATCTTCGACACAATTACACATGAAAGTATCAACCATATTAATTTCTGATAAGCAGTATAACAGTAAACTAAATAGAGCATAAAGTAAACACATCATAAAACATGCACAGTAGACACCATGATTTTTACCCTAGGAAAACCCTCTCTCCTCCTGAGGGAAAAAAACCAGCAACCTTTCTTATGATAGATTCATTAAATAGAAGAATAAGTATACATCATGACCATGAACATTAAACCCTTCTCAGATGCGGGTACACAAACATAGAGATCAAGTACTTATCTTTTCATCTAAAACATGAGACTGCAGAGTCTGGAGCTGCTACTCTTTCTTCATCATGACTGTAACAAGTCCTGGGAACAAACCCTCCAAGAAAGATCGTGACTGGTGGACTAATTTGACTGCAGTCATAAAATCCTGGCTGCTGATAAATCTCTAACTGCTGATAACTTCTGACTGCTTCCAGCCTTCTATGGCTTAGATCATGCCAACGTTAGCGTACTGTCCATTATTAGATCTGTTGTAGATGATGACAGCCCTAATCCTGACGACGTCAGCTCTCTAGCAAGTAATGGCAGACTTGATACTTCTCTAAACTGATGATGGCACTCCTTTTAGGTTTGATCTGAGTCAAGTCAGCCCTTTAGGGTCTGAAGTTTGAACAGTCTCATGGCAGCCCTGATAAACCCTCAGCAGCACTTATTTGAAGGATGGAAGCCCTGTTGGGGCTAATTCAGACCCTCTGCAGCCCTACTGAGACCCTCAGGAGCCTTAATTTGGAAGACGACAGGCCTGTGGAGGGGCTAGGGCAGACCCTTGGCAACCCTTTTGAGAAGGTGGCAGCTCTGTTGGGGCTTAAACTGAGCTACAGCAGCCCTATGGAAGAGATGGCAGACCTGCTGAGGTAGACAGCAGCCTTGTGAGCCTTCTAACTGATCCAAAAACTCAAAAGATGACCGAGCTGAGATGAAAGAGACATGCAGCAGCTGAAAATACCCCCAAGGAAGTCCTGGACAGAGATGATGATTGAAATGAAGATGATCTTTTGTCTTGAGAGTGTTCCTCGTTGAGTAATCCAAGGGGTGACTTCCATAAGTCAAGGGGTCAAAAATAATATAAAATACATTAGTTAGGTCCCTTCTAATTTTATTGTGAGATTTTAACACTTTATACATTAGTTGGGGTCCTTTTAAGTTCATTGTGAGCTTTTAACCCACCCTTCTTAGGTAAGTCACCTTTTGACAAATGCTTAACCCCTTCCATGGTCCACACGTACCAACTCAAGTACATCATCATTTATAAGGAACTTTTAGTCTTCACTTGACTTAAGCGCTATGGCTATGGGTTCTCTTCTTTATGGCAATGACTTCTCTTTATGTCAATATGAATTGTCATGTCTTCTTTAGGTCCACAAGGGCCACACATGCCATCTAGATGCTCACAAGAAAGGTCTTTCTAATGTGCTTCTAACTTGAGCCCACGTGACTCAACTTCACAATACCACTTAGGGTCCAATAAGTACTAGGTCTTCTTCTCTCTTCAATGGTCTTGTCTTCTTGAATCTTCATCATAAGAAAGGTTTTCTCGAGACTGCTTCTACGTTGATGTTATCTCCTTTACACGAGGGGATCTCATGTCATCAACATCCTGGTCCCTGACCAGGTCCTCAGCCCCAGGCTGATGCCAATTCTCCTAGAGAATGGCTCTCGATGCTGCCTAAATTTCAACGAAGTTCCCTTGAAGCATAGGTGGTATGCATATTTGGGAAAAAAAACAAGTTGTAACTCAATAAAAACCTTCAAAATATACTCCAATGATTAAGTATGAAGCTAGGGTTTATAATTAGCAGATGTGCCTATGGCTTAGGAGGGAAGCTGGAAGGCATCAGTCTAAGTGTTGTTCTGAAAATAGCACAAAAGCCTTTCCTTGGATGCGCCTCCTTGAATGAATGATGATAGCAATCAAGTGATGCATGCATCCTCTCCCTATGTGACTGCTGTCGCCCTCCTGTTTGAACGAGTCTAAAAATAACACTTAAGTTAACGTTTAGTTAACTATGTTTCGTTCTGGGTGTCACTTCCACCTTGTGCAATCAACCACCTAGCTAAACGCTCAACTCTTGCCTTTTACTCTTTCTTAAGGTGCCCCATTCTACAAACCCACCATGATTGAGATTTTGTTCATAATGCTTTAACAACTCTTCATCCTTGAGCTGTAACAGTGCACATATTTCATGAGGACTTGATTTTAACAAGTTTGTAACTTCCTATCCTGACAGCCCTGAATTGTGTTGGTGTACTTGTTGATTAGGATAATGATAATCAATAATTGCTTGTTGCTTTGTTGTTGTCCCTGATAAGGTTGATAAAAATTTGCTCAAGGTAATGCGTACCATCTCCTCTAGTCCAATAACCAAATGAATCCTGCCAGTGCCCTTAAAAAGTGTTTGGCATAAATCCCATCTTTGTCACCACTATGTTTCGATCCAACCCAACTCTTGTGTTTCTGTTGAAATATTGTAACTTCGAAGAATATTCTGTATGTATTTTTTGTGGTCCCCGATGTTTCTACCGAGAGAATCACTTGTATTTCTTTATACCTCGATGTTTCTAATCGAGAGAACTAATAACAGTTATGAGGAAGTCCCCTCCGTTGTAAGTCGGGTCATTAGTACCCCAGTTGTGGTTACTCGAGCCTACAAGATTAAATTAGGATTACTCGAGCCTACATAACTTAGTTAATTATTAAGTGAAAAAAAGAATATAAATAGAGGTGAGGTGCTCCTCATTTGGAACACACTTACACTCACTTGTGTAGCGCATTAGAGAGAGAGAGAGTTGTAGCTGGAGAAGGAGGAGGATCAATCTTTTGGTTTTACCTTTTATCTTTTTGGGGCATCTATATTGAAGAAGTTTTTGCTAGGGTTTTCCCAGGATAAATTTGTGTTGTTCTTGTGATACTATTTCTTTTAGTGATCCTATCTATATGGTTTTGTTATGAAATTGAAATTAAATGCGGATAATCTAGCTTAGCATATGGGAATTTAACATGGTATCAGAGCTAGCCTGAATAGGACAGCTTTCACAAGATGAAAGAGCCATCTCTCTCTCCCTGGAAGAAATTAGGATTTCGGGAAAAAAATTTATTTTCAGAAAACTGCTTGCATAGAAAGTTGCGCCCTCCCAGAGCGCATCTATTGGGCCTGGAATCGAGGTTTTTGGGTGAGTGAGTCTCCGGGAAAGTCAAACCCTAATTGGACAGTTGAACCAGAAAACAGTTGGACGCTGCAAAAGCTGAATTTTGCAAATCTGATTTGGAAGGTGAAGACTTGAGATCTCCAGAAACCAAGCACACCAGTCAACTCACCTCAGTCAAGCGCATCTCCTGGTAAGTTCAGTTTCTCATTCAGCA
>LPNX011209919.1:54994-104708 GCA_001517045.1 Pseudotsuga menziesii | reverse complement strand
GGAAAGCATGAAGTTTGATGTGGTATGGGAAGACTGCATCCAAGAGGAGACTAGAGTGGCAAATAGAGAAGCCTTACTAAAAGAGGATGATCAAGCCCTAGCCACTCACTCATACCAAGAGAAGAAGAAATCAACCCAACTTCAAGAAGGGAAACCACAAGGAGCATCAACCTCCCAGAAGATTCCAAAGATCAAGAGAAAGTCTATCTAATAAAGACTACTCTGGTTTTCAAAGTTTCCATTGTGACAAGATAGGACACATTGCCAGAAATTGTCCTATGAAGAAACAAGAATATAAAAAGAGGATCAACAACAACAAAAGACACCATGCTCATCTAGCTGAAGATGAGGATGAAGAAGAAGAAGAGGAAGGACCTCCAAGAAAGCAAGCAAGAGAAGAAGATGCAGAAGAGTATGTACTATTCTCTGCTCTCTCTGGGTCTATAACACCTAGAGAAGACACTTGGCTTATTGATAGTGGTGCTTCAAAGCACATAACGAGACAAAAGAAAACTCTATCCAAACTTAAAGAAAAGAGCTCTCCTCAAAAAGTATCCCTAGGAGATGACTATCAATATCCAATCAAAGGAGTTGGTGAAGCAAGCTACAAGCTTGATTCAGGAAATCCCCTGAAGATGAAGGAAGTATTTTATGTACCAGGTCTAAAGAAGAATCTACTTTCTATCTCAGCCTTAGATAAGAAAGGATTCAGAGTTGCCTTCACAGATGGCCAAGTACTCATGTGGCCCAAAGGAAAGAGAATTGAAGATGCAGTTGTCATTGGTGAAGAAGAAGGAGGCCTATATAAACTCAAGGGGCACTCAGAAACAACCCTTGTTCATGAGTCCACTGACCCTAGTGAACTATGGCATAGAAGGCTTGCCCACATTAATTACAAGGCTCTACCTCATGTGAACAAAGTAGTGACAGGATTTCCAGACATGAAGATCATGCATGAAGGCATTTGCAAAGGATGTGCGAAAGGAAAGAACATCAAGAATCCATTTCCGAAGAGCGAGACAAAAAACAAAAGGTACATTGGAATTGATTCATTCAGATGTGTGTGGTCCAATGTCTTCCACATCTTTAAGTGGCTTTGAATATTATATCACATTTATTGATGACTATTCAAGAAAGACTTGGATATACTTCTTGAAAGCAAAGAGTGAAGTGTTTGAGAAATTTAAAGAATTCAAAGCCTTGATAGAGAATCTTTCAGACAAGAAAATAAAGACACTCCGATCAGACAACGGCGGAGAGTATACCTCAAAAGAGTTTGAATCCTTTTGCAAAGATGCCGGAATCAAGAGGGAACTAACTACTTCCTACAATCCTCAACAGAATGGGGTTGCGGAAAGAAAGAACAGAACCATCATGGAGGCAGTGAAGACAATGATATATGATCAAGATCTTCCAATGCATCTATGGGCAGAAGCTGCAAGAACTGCTGTGTATGTACAGAATAGAATATCTCACAGTGCTCTTGGATTCAAGACTCCAGAAGAGATGTTCACGGGAAAGAAGCCGGAGGTAAGTCACCTCAAAATATTTGGTTGTCCAGTATATATTCATATACCAAAAGAGAAAAGAACCAAGTTAGACCCTTCCGAAAAGAAGGGGATATTTGTTGGATACTGTGAAGTATCCAAAGCATTTAGAATTTACATTCCTGGATTCCATCACATGAAAATCAGTTGAGATGTGACATTCGATGAAGAGGCAGCCCTCAAGAGATCCAGGAAGTGCCAACATGAAGTGAAATCCAGGAAGTGCAAACAGAATAGAATATCTCACAGTGCTCTTGGATTCAAGATTGCAGAAGAGATGTTCACGGGAAAGAAGCCGGAGGTAAGTCACCTCAAAATATTTGGTTGTCCAGTATATATTCATATACCAAAAGAGAAAAGAACCAAGTTAGACCCTTCCGAAAAGAAGGGGATATTTGTTGGATACTGTGAAGTATCCAAAGCATTCAGAATTTACATTCCTGGATTCCATCACATGAAAATCAGTCGAGATGTGACATTCGATGAAGAGGCAGCCCTCAAGAGATCTAGGAAGTGCCAACATGAAGAAGTGTATGAGGAAGAGGCACCTCCCAGAAATGAAGAAACTACATGTCTCCCTAAAGATGAAGCTCCTGAAGAACATGACATAGCAGAACCACAAGAACCTCCTATTATGGAGATATCACGAAAGAGAAAGCCTGCTTGGGCAAGAGAGATTATACAAGAAGCATAAAGATATGGAGCTCCTGAAGGCTCCACAAGGGTAAGTAAGAAGCCTAAGACTTTTTCCAACTATGTAACTTTGATGTGTGATCTTGTAGATCAAGAACCTACAAACTACGTAGAAGCGGTACAGAAGAAAGAATGGGTAGAAGCAATGACTGAAGAATGCCAGTCAATAATGAAGAATGATGTATGGGATATAGTTCCCAAACCAGAAGGAAAGAGTGTAGTATCCTCCAAATGGATCTACAAGATAAAGCAAGCAGCTGACTAAAGTATCGAGAAGTATAAAGCAAGATTTGTGGCCAGAGGTTTCTCTCAGAAAGAGGGAATTGATTATGAAGAGACTTTTGCACCTATAGCACGGTATACTTCAATTAGAGCTATCATGGCACTGACATCCATGATGAAGTGGGACTTACACCAGATGGATGTGAAGACAGCCTTCCTAAATGGTGTGATTGAAGAAGAAGTATACATAGAACAACCACAAGGATTTGAAGTTGAAGATAGACGTACTCACGTATGCAAGTTGAAGAAGGGCCTGTATGGCCTGAAGCAAGCTCTCCGAGCTTGGTATGGAAGGATAGATAGTTTCCTGACGAGCATGGGCTTTGCCAAGAGTAAATTCGATCCTAACCTTTACCTCAAGGTTATAGAAGATGAACCTATCATACTATTACTATATGTGGATGATTTATTTCTGACAGGGAAAGAGAAACAGATTGTGGAAAGCAAGAAGAAACTTGCCAAAGAATTTGAAATGAAAGACCTTAGGTTAATGCATTACTTCCTAGGTCTGGAAGTATGGCAAAGTTCAGAAGGAATCCTTCTCAACCATGGAAAGTATGTTGTAGAGATATTGAAAAGATTCAATATGTTGGAATTCAAAGCCATGACCACAACCATGGATTCCAACCTGAAGTTATTAGCTGATGACTCATCAGAGTTAGTGGATGTGACTCAATACAGACAGATTATTGGGTCGTTGATATATTTAACAAATACCAGACCAGACATTTGTTTTGCTGTGAACACCTTGAGTCAATATCTAGTTCAACCTAGACGGATTCACCTGATAGCTGCAAAGCATGTGATGAGATATCTGAAAGGGACTATAGACTTTGGTCTATACTATGATGGAAGCCATGAGTACAAACTGTATGGCTATACGAATGCAGATTGGGCTGGAAGTGTATCAGACAGGAAAAGCACATCAAGTAGATGTTATAGTCTAGGGTCTGCTATGATTTCATGGTTTAGCAGGAAACAGTCCAGTGTTGCTCTTAGCACGGCTGAAGCAGAATATATAGCAGCTTGCTCTGCTAGTTGTGAAGCCATATGGCTTCAGAAGCTGATGTCAGGTTTATTCAACTTGGAATTGGATACTACCGTGATTCTATGTGATAACCAAAGTTGTATAAAGATGACAGAGAACCCAGTGTTCCACGACAGATCGAAGCACATAGAAATCCGATATTTCTACATTCGAGATATGATGCAGAAGGGAGCCATAAAGCTCCAGTATGTGAGTACTGATGAACAAGTTGCTGATGTGTTGACGAAGCCTCTGTCTCGGGTAAAGTTCGAATACTTTCGTGACAAGCTTGGTGTTGTTCAAAAAGACCTTCCTCAAAAGGGGGAGCAGTGATGTAGCAATGGGATTGTATCATCCCTACACATTTGTCCTAAAGTGATCCAGTGACTTTGGTCCTCAAGAATGAAGAGGGATTGTATCATCCTGGAACATTTGTCCAGAAGTGATCCAGTGACTTCGGTCCTCAAGAATGAAGAGGGATTGTATCATCCCGGGACATTTGTCCAGAAATGATTCGGTGACTTCGGTCCTCGAGAATGTGGTGGGATTGCATCATCCCTAAACTTCTGTTCAAAATGTATCTGGAGGCTTCGGCCCTCGAGAATGTGGTGGGATTGCTTCATCCCTAAACTTCTGTTCAAAATGTATCCAGAGGCTACGATCCCCGTGAATGTGGTGGGATTGCATCATCCCTGAACTTCTGTTCAAAATGTATCCGAAGACTTCGGTCCCCGTGAATGTGGTGGGATTGCATCATCCCTGAACTTCTGTTCAAAATGTATCCGGAGACTTCGATCCTCGTGAATGTGGTGGGATTGCATCATCCCTGAACTTTTGTTCAGAATGTATCCGGAGATTTCGGTCCCCATGAATGTGGTAGGATTGCATCATCCTTGGACATAGTCCTAAAGTGATAAGGACTGATTATCTCGTAATCAATCCGGTGACTTCAGTTGTCAAGAATGTGGTGGGATTGCATCATCCCTAGACTTTAAGTCCAAAAGTGACCTGAAGACTTTTGTCTCTGTGCTGTGGATTGCAAGTTGTTGCTGATGATGATGATGTTCCTAATCGAAAGATCAAAGTGTGATGATGATGATGTTGCTAATCGAAAGATCTAAGTGTGATGATGACGATGTTACTGATCGAAAGATCAGCGTGTGATGACGATGATGTTATTGATCGAAAGATCAGAGTGTGATGATGATGATGTTACTAATCGAAAGATCAGAGTATGATGATGATGAATAATGCTGATCGAAAGTTCAAAATATGATGATGATGATGATGCTGATCAAAAGATCAAAATATGATGATGATGGTGATGCTGATCAAAAAGTTCAATATGATGATGATGTTGCTGATCGAAAGGTCAAAGTGCTGATGATGATGTTGCTGATCGAATGGTCAAAGTGTTGCTGCTGCTGAAGATTAAAGATGAAGACTATATGATAAAGAAGATGAAAAGCTTCCAATTATTTATAGATGTGTCACCCTGATGATGTTGATGATGTCCTCTCTCTCCTATTGTTGTTGTTGTTGATGTTGTTGTAGAATACCCTTCTCGTAATGGGGGAATGTTGAAATATTGTAACTTCGAAGAATATTCTATATGTATTTTTTGTGGTCCCCGATGTTCCTACTGGGAGAATCACTTGTATTTCTTTATACCCCGATGTTTCTAATCGGGAGAACTAATAAGAGTCATGAGGAAGTCCCCTCCGTTGTAAGTCGAGTCATTAGTACCCCAGTTGTGGTTACTCGAGCCTACAAGATTAAATTAGGATTACTCGAGCCTACATAACTGAGTTAATTATTAAGTGAACGAAAGAATATAAATAGAGGTGAGGCGCTCCTCATTTGGAACACAGTCACACTCACTTGTGTAGCGCATTAGACAGAGAGAGAGCTATAGCTGGAGAAGGAGGAGGATCAGTCTTTTGGTTTTACCTTTTATCTTTTTGGGGCATCTATATTGAGGAAACTTTTGCTGGGTTTTTCCTTTTAGGGTTTTCCCAGGATAAATTTGTGTTGTTCTTGTAATACTGTTTCTTTTAGTGATCCTGTCTATATGCTTTTGTTATAAAATTGAAATTAAATGGTGATAATCTAGCTTAGCATATGGAATTTTAACAATTTCGACACCCTAAGATTCGAAGGTCGCTCAGCAATAAGTACTAGAGACAAAATCAAAGGCTTTTTTTTAAGTCTAAGAAGCAACAAAAGAATTTAGAACATTATTGCCAAGCTTCTTCAGTGATAGCTTGAAGGTAGGGATGACAATCTCCCCTAAAGCCTGCTTGACGTCTGGCTTTAATTTTACCACTTTCCAACCGCTTAGAAAGAAACTTGTTTACACTCGAACCGACACTGCTTTCTTCAGTGGAGATTCAGTGCAACTTGTAGACCCTACATCCATAGTCACCTCAATGTACATTCCCCTCGCTCTGGGTTGGTTCATGCCAACTCCAAGAGGGATCCCCCAACTGCTGAACAAGAAGCATTCAAGCTAATAAAGGTGTTGTGTTTGTGAACCGGGTCTTTACTAGGTGTTAAAGTGGGTCTTTCTGTTTTTATCAAGAGTAGTATTAATTTAAACAAATTTTCCCCCCCTTTCCAACTTTATTTGGGATAAACATCGATGAGCTTGAGGAGATCACACTTGGATGACAGTTGTATGTTACAAAATGTCATGATCACATTACTTCCCTTTCATATTGATGCAGACCTCCTAATTTCTTCTCTTGGGCATTTACGAAGACAACTAGATGCCCTACCCTGTTTTTGTGATAATTGCCAACATACGGCTAACCTTAGCAAGACTGGGGTTATGATATTCTACATTTATCAAGCCATGGAGCAGCTTGTATTGACAATTCTAAGACTGTTTTGAAGATGCTTCAATGGTAAATGCAGAGCCATGAAAAGCTTTCCAATAATGCTACAGGACTGCTTTTTCAGACAATATGGGATATGGTTTTCTTTTGAAACATGTCATAAAAAAAAACTCCTTTAGTGGGATAAGATTTATAAATCCTTATTCAAAATCCTCTTACAAGATAAGGATCTCATTGCAGTTAGAAACAATTGGTGTTGGAGCGCAGAATGATTATGCACAGCTTGCCCTGCGAAGAGCTGGAGAAACTGAGAACGAGTATAAGACATATCTTGATAACCTAGCTATTGACTTTAGCCTAAAACAAAGGAATATGGCAGAGCTTAAACGGTATAAAGATGGTTGTGAGAAGGGCGGTGGCATCGGATATTATGATACCTTCAAGAAAAAGGTTTCCAAGAAGGACATTAGTGTTAATATGCTTAGGATAAAGTTCGCAGAGTTTTGGGATGAGATTATTGAAAAGTGAGAGGGCCGTGAATTGCCACCTGATTTCCATGCCCAGGATGAGTGGATAAAGGCAGGCACCACCTATAGAAAACTTGTAGAGCCTCTAGATATCGCATATTATTATCGCACTAACGCTAAGGCCAACTATCTTTCATATGGAAGATCCAATCTCCATAAAGTTCTTCAGAAATGGATGGAAGCAAATGAAAAAAAGAAAAAGTTCCCGCACAGCACATAAATCCCTCACTCTGGACTCAGGCTTTTGGGCACATGTAGAAGAGGCTTTGAAAGACATGGAAAATATGAAACTAGGCCAGCCTCCAGCGAAGTTTGAAGACCAGGTTCCCTTGCAATTCTGAATATGTTTGCATGTTTTTCAAATGTAGTCTGCTTTTAGGTCAGTTTATCATGATTTATAATATCCAGTTTGAATGTAATAGGAGTAGAACTTGCAAAGTCTGTTTTGAGTCATATCTCAGCATGAATATCTATGTTCTAGACTTTCAGACATCCAAGTGGCAAGAACTCTTTTTGTGGGTTGAAGCTTTGTAATGTTGAGGGCTCTCCCTCGTTCTTTAATACAAAAATGAAAAATCCTACCCGTTACTCTCAAATAAAAAAGACACACTCCCATGAGTTTCATGTTGAACACTAACAATCCAATCTAAATTCTCAGCTTCAAATCATACCTTTTACTGCTTTTACTTATCCGTTCAAACTAATTGTGATTTCTTCCACTTCATGTAGTATTCTAAAAGAGAACCAAGGTCCTGCTGAGGGTTTATCATCCCAATTGGACCTTGCGACATTGACACAAGGGATTGGCAATCCAGGAAACTGTTACTCCACAATACTAATTCCATGTTGAATCCAGGGGGCATATTCAAAGTGTCCTTAGATTGCCCGGAACATGGTTGGAAGGAGAGGGTATGGCCTAATGGTAAACCCATTTTCAGATATGATACATGTGCTCGCTAGGGTTGTATTGGCAAAGAGTCTCAAACACTGGTGGACTTATTGAGATGAAAAGACTGGTGATGAATCTAGATATATTTCCACTGTCTAGAAGAGTTGAAAATCATAATTGGAAATAGTTGATAGAGTAAATAAATGATAATATCATAGTTCAATTATCTGGGTATAGCTCCATTTGGAAATGTCTACCATGTTTCAGAATTTTCATGGATTCCCTCTTATAAGCATGCAAAATGGATGCCAAAAAATAAATAAAAAAGGTTATTCCTATATAATGCTCAATTGTTTTTTCTAAAGCAAAAGGAAACATAAGATCCATACTTCTCTTGCACGTTGTCAAACAATACGTGCACCATTCCTATCAAGCTTCTGAACAGAAGCAGCGGCTTCCAATTGCCCTTTCTTTTTGAACATATCCACCATGGCAAGAGCAATAGCCTTACCTTTTTCTGCAGTATCTGTGATTGCTACAGCAGTTGGCCCGGCCCCACTTATAGTGCACCCAAACGCACCTGTTTCAAGCGCAGCTGCCTTGACTGCCATCATTCCAGGAATGAAGGGCCCCCTCTTTGGTTCAACTATACAATCCGACGATAGTGCAGCTCCAAGTAGACGAGGATCACCCTGAAGAATGGCTGCCACAAGAGCTGCTGCCTGGCTACAGTTTTGTATGTGGTCTTTCATAGTGATTTTTTTGGGCAGAACTGCCCTCATTTCCTTAGTTGGGGCTTCAAAGGTAGGGGTTACAAGCACAAAGAAGAGCTCCTTCTCTCTGGGGAATGGAAGGGGTATAAGGTCCAGTGGAGTATAGCTCCGCACAAGAACAAAACCACCCATCAGAGATGGGGCAACATTGTCAGCATGATAACCGCTAACTGCAGCTTCCGATTCCAATCCAGCCAAAACAAGGTCTGATTTTGTTAATTTACTTCCAAACAAAGCATTCACAGCCACTGCGGCAGCAGCTGCACTAGCCGCACTTGAGCCAAGACCACTTCCCAAAGGCAGACCTTTATGAAGAGCCAGTGACAACCCCACCGACTGAACTCCCAGCAACCCCATGGTTGCTTTTGCTGCAATTCCGGCACAATTCTTCATTGGATTGAGACTGAGTCGATTATCGTCCCCATCAATAACAGAAATCACAATCTTGCCAGGTTCCACGTCCTCATTTACCTCTGCGCTGACATGATCCCCTAGTCCCTCAACAGCACAACCCAGAAAATCAAATCCCGGTCCAAGATTAGCTATTGTTGCAGGAGCGAAAGCTTTAACAGACTGAAGAACAGGGGTCGGTTCAAACTGGATCACCTGTTTCAGGCTCACTTGCTGTGCATTGCACCGGACATTGAAGACATGGAATAGGTGACCACGTGAGAATTTGGTTCTAAATCTACCCAATCCAAAACAATAATTAGTTAGGATCAAATCAGATTGTCCACAAAGGCATTGGCTCTTTGTCTTTGTAGAAAAGCTTTCCATGTGTGCCTTGATCAGTAACTCTGCCAAACTTATGCAAGGAAAAAAAATATGTGCACTCAAAATTCTGTTCCTTCCGTACTCTTGGGATATCCTTCGTATTCAAGATGAAGTGATAATGTTGCGCAAAGGGCTCGGAATGTTGTTCTCATGGCTTCCAAAATGTCCTGAACTGACTCATTTTCTGGATCCAAAAGTGGGTATTTATCTGGCAATTTCTCAAGTTGTTTTAGGTTCTTCTGTACCCTTGTAGATAATACAGACGGTTCAACTTCAATTGCAGCTTTCCATACATTGATACAGCCCCGGTAAAAACCTAATTCCTCCCCTATCTCAAAGCCGGTCTTCAAACCAACATCTCTTCCGTCTTCTTTTCCCAACTCGACTCCGTCTTTGAACCCTTCACTGTACCCTTGCTGAATGTGTTGATCCTCAAGGTTTACAGAGGATTCAAATATGTCTCCAGATTCTGCTGCTTGCCCAGATGAACCTAGCATGACCAATGCAAACTTCTAAACCTGTTATCTACCGTCCGACTCCGAATTTGGCTGTTTGATGACAGAAACTCTCTGTTAAATTAACGGGTATCCTCGTTTTGCTGATGAAACCGTTTCAGGAGAAACCGTGGAGAACGCGGATCGTTTGTTCCAATATTTTTCAGTTATCCACTCCGTTTGGATGAATTTTCTGGAGATTACGGGACGAGCGATGAAGGCTTTCCGGGATTACCTTTCAGTATCCACAACACAACCAAAGAGAACCGTTAGGTTTTATCTTCGAGTAATCGAAATGGAAATAATTATAGGTATACTCCGTTCTTTCCTAACATGTGTATTCCCGGCGCTGCCCTCGATAAATTGTCTTTCGTTGACCATATCGGGGGCAGATATGGACCAACCTAGGTTCCGCCCCACTAATTTTGTTCAAAGCCACCGGATGTGACAGAATGTTAGGCACTCTGATGGCATTGTTCTTTGCGAACGGTAATGGAAATGGCAAGAGCTATCTATTGAACTGCAGAGCATTTAATGCAGCTGCAGTAAGTTTGATGATCGTTGGATCTTGAGCTGCAGAGCTATCTATTGAGCTGCAGAGCATTTAATGCAGCTGTAGCAAGCTTAATGATCGTTGAATCTTGAGCTGCTCGAGATCCAACGGTCAACAAACCTACTGCAGCCACATTAAATGCTCTGCAGCTCAATGGATAGCTCTTGCCAATGGAAATGGTGCTTCACTAACTTTTCATATCTCTTCGAGGTCATTAATATTAGGAGGCGCACCTTCCATAAACCACGCCAAGGCTTACGTTACATTAAAATGAGATGGATGATCCATAAACCACGCTAAGGCTCACGTTACAGTGATAAAAAAAACTAATTATTGCTCCATGAGGTGCAAGGAAAACGTCCAAAAGAAGAAGAAAAAAATGAAAAAAAAAAACTATAAAATAAAGTGATTGATTTTTGGCGGATCACAAAGTTTGAATCTACACAATCGACTTGCTTATACAACCTTTTGCGTTGAAATCTTTGCTATATAGCTTGCTCGAAATTGTTGTAGAAGTCAAAAGTGCAAGGCAAAGTTTAGGAAGAGTTGAATGTGATTGTCGATCACAACATAATAACATAAGAATAAGGGAGGATGACATCGAAAAGTTCATGTATCTATAAGCGATGGTGAAAGAGTCTCTCATAATGCATTCAATTGGGTATTTTCTATTGTAGGTTTAACTTTGCACGAAGGATTGAGTTGAATGTGATTGTCGATCGCAACATAAGAATAAGGGAGGATGGCATTGAAAGCTCATGTTGTCACAGCCACACTTCGCAAGCGCTCTTGACTTGCCGAAAATGGTGTGCGGCACTGCCCGGAAGTCTATTGAGGGCGTGGCCATCTCAACGACCTTCCGGCAGACTATGCCTTAACCTGCAAAATCCGTTTATCTTATAACACTTAACTTCTTAGCAATTTAACTCTGTTACATTAGCCTTACGGCGCATTCAACACTTGGCCAATAAAATGCATAAAAGATGCAGCAACAGTAAAAGACACCAAGAAATAAGTGTGGGTTGCCCAATTGGCAGAGCCCAAAGATTTTATAAAAGAGCAAACTGTTTACATCAATGGAGTTGCCCAAGGCACAGCTCCGGGTGCAAGCACACTAGCCACTACACCCAAATATACAAAGAGATACAAGTGCGCAAGACTGTCCCTAGCTTAGGTGACCAGTCATTTGCGGCTTCCCCGATTTGTTGCTCCCTCTCTTTGTTTTCAGCTTGATGCCTTTTGTCACAATGCCTTAGCTTTATTTATATGAGGTGAGAGTCCTTAAGTGGACTTGCGCTCACATTGTTTGCCGCCCACGCTACTCCGTTGGTCCGCGCGCTAAGGTGAAGTGTAAACCAAGTAATGTGGTGAAGCGCTCAAAGGTGGGTCGTGCACACCCTTCCTCGGCGCTCACGTCCAACGCTCCATCCGTCTGTTTGTCCAAGCACCTGCACTCTCGCAACTGCCCGCCACCTTTTCGATGTTGTGTCTCGTCCATTTGCTTGTCGTCTCTTGTGCACCCAGCCAACGCACAACCGCCCATTCACTTAGGCTTTCGCGGAGGTGTGTAATGTCCTCTTCTGCTTAGGCATTGAGGACCAACCCGCTAACCTATGTGATTCCTGCAAGTTTGAGCGGGTACTGACAGTCAAGAAATCAGTCGAAGACTGATGCCATATATAGAAGATTTAGGGCATCAATATTATATCACCATTGAGTTGAAGAGGGCCACTAGAGCCAAAGGCCACCTGCATGCATGACATCTGGGCATTATTTAATGATGCATGCACCTGATTAAGTCTCCATGCACATGCATGCAAGTCAACTGCAAATTAAAAGATAAAGTGACCTAATTAGGTCAAAAGTTAGGGTTTTCGCAGTTGAAAGTTATAAAAGAAAGATAAAGTGAATGGAGAAGTCACTTATGGATTATTGATTTGTGGAGTCGAATTGGAGAGCTCGGTGAGCTAAGTTGGGGTTGAGCGCTTGCTCAGCTAACTAGCGTATTTCGGCAACGAAATCTATCTGCCCTAGTACATCATCAGGTTGGATCACCCAAGTTCAGCACTAGTTCATCATCAAATTACATTCAGCAATTATTTCGGGAGGTTGATTATTCACCCAGTCAGAGGATTTTCACCGTCACACCGTATCACCGTAGTCAAAGACAAAGCAATTCATTTTCCTACCAACAGGGCTCAAAACTTCTACATGTCACTTCCATTCATTCCGGAGCACCTCCATCACCCTTCCCCTAGAAGAAGGGTCGTTCAACTTGAGTATCAAGCAAGATATCGTCGGTGCTCCCCTTTTTTGGAGGCGCTAATCTGCATGGGCGAATTGATTTGAGGAGGCATTCACGTTTTGGGCTAGCCTTCCTCTGTTTCTTCCACATGCTACTTCCATCATCATCAGAGGGGTAGTATAACCCTAGTAAACCTCATCTGGGCTTTCAACAATAGCTTATTTATTATTCTGGAGCTTATACAGTTTGAGAGGAGGGCGCAGTCACCTGTGGAGGACGATTTGGTGTATCTCCTTATTCCTCCAGCAGAATCTTTGCATGATGGGACCGGTCTCTTCACCATCAGCTGATCTATATACTTGTATGTACATGCATTGATTTCTCCTATTTTATAGCATCTCAGTATTTTTCTAGGGCACATATTTGCATGCAACTGCATGCATGCAAAGTTCAGGGTTTGCTTTCCTATTTGATTAAGGAATAAATCTATTAGCCATCTACACATAAACAGGAAAATATCAGTTGGGATATTACAGTGGTATCAGAGCTATTTTCCTTGCAAGCTGTGGGCATGTAAAAATTATAAATGAATCTAGGAGACCCATACAACATTACTCACATGAGACAGGGGTATAGAGACAGAGAAGAGGAGTTAGAGGACATAGATTTGGGGAACAGAGAGTATCCGTTTGAAAAAGGCAAAGAAACAATGGCTGATGATGATAAAATAGCTTTCAATAGTCTCATATCAGCCATAACCACTGGGCAAAAAGAAATGATGAGCACCTTTAGGCAAATGACTGAGAAGAATGGGCCCACCCCACACAGTCCCTTATTTCCCAACAGTGATAGGGTATCCACCAGCAGTAGTAGGAGCACTTACATACCAACATGCAGAGCCATCCCCATATATACAAGCCTTTCCGACCTACCATGCCTCAATTCTTAGATAGTCCAGCTGTAGTTCCTCTAGCACAAGCAGAACCAGAAGAACCCTTGAGTGCCTATCTGAGAAAATATAGGGCTTTAGGAGAGGACTTCCATTTAGCCATGACCTTCACTGACTCCTGCCACTTTAAAAGCAAGAACAAACCCAAAGCCTACAATAGGCCATTCATCCATAACTATGAGTTACAATGCACCGTAGGGAAACTAACTATCCCTACCTTTGAGGGCACTCGGGGTGGCCCAGCTAGGAATTGGGTGCATAATTTGAATACATACTTCCAGCTCTACCCCATGATTGAGACAGATGCCATTAAATTGGCTACTTTGCATTTGGACGGAGAAGCACATGAGTGGTGGTACCACGGGTTAGTGACACTGGGTCACAACACCATCACCTCATACACAGATTTTACACAGAGGCTCATTGAGCGGTTTGATCGGAAGGATCCAGAGGTACACTTTAGGGAGTTGGCACAGCTCAAGCAGACAGGGAATGCAAATGCTTTTATTTACGATTTTCAGAGGATAGCAGCCATGGTCACAGATATATCAGAGAGCAGGTTGATTATGTTGTTCACTTAGGCTCTCATTGAACCCTTACGAGGATGGGTAAAGTCTTATAGTCCCACCACCCTAGCATATGCCATCAGACGGACTAGAGACTTGCAGGATGCAGTGCCCAAAAATAGGTTTCCTCCCAGGACCAATGTTCCTATTAAAGATAAAGAAAGGAAACCATGGCCCAAGAAAGAATGGATGGACAATGATACCTGACGGGTCCTTAGAAGAAAAAAGTTATGTTTCACTTGCCAGGAACCATGGATACCAAGTCACAGATGTTCGGGAAAAGGAAAGGCCTACTACATAGAGGCTTATTTCGACAGTGAGGAGGATGAGGATTACTAGGATCAGGAGTAGGGAGAGACAACAGAGATAGTTGCTGAGGGACAGGCCTCAGGAGGTACCATTGCTACCATGACAGGGGTTCCTAGATTCCACACTCTTTGGATCAGAGGTATCGTATAGGGCCACAGAGTGGGAGTACTGATAGATGGTGGGGCATCCCACAACTTTATTGATGCTACATGGGTTAAAAACAGAGACATTCAGACTGAGAGCTTTGATGGGTTTTCAATAGCAGCAGCAGGTCACACCATGGAGTGGAGTCAGAGGATTCCTAAATTAAAGGTAACGCTTGGAAATTATACAGTGATAGAGACATTCTATGTGGTAAATGTACCTAACATGAATGTGGTACTAGGAGTTCAGTGGTTGTATTCCATAGGGAAGTATTCCACAAATTACCAAACCATGGAGATGGAGTTTACAGGGGCAGAAGGTGGTATTGAGAGGGATGAACCTATCTTCCCACAGCAGTGACATCACACAGGATGGAGGCAGTATTCCGGCAGGGAGATATTGAGTGGGTTGCAGAGTGTTTGATTACCTTCAGGAAACTACTAGATGAGGCCACACAACATCCAGCAGATATAGAGGCCTTACTACAGAAGCACAAGGTAGTATTCAGAGACCTTCCAGCAGGTCAACCTCTAGATAGGGGATTTGAGCACATTATTGAGTTAGAGGAGGGGACCCAAGCAATTATCACCACTCCTTACAGACATCCCAAGAGGTATAAAGATGAGATCGAGAGTACAATTAAGGAACTACTCAAGTTGGGATACATCAAACCTAGCTCCAGTCCCTTTGCATCTTCAGTAGTGATAGTGAAGAAAAATGATGGAACCGTACACATGTGCATTGATTACAGGGCACTCAATAAGAAGACCATAAAGAACAGGTATCCCATCCCTAGGATTGGTGAGTTAATGGATGAACTACAAGGGGCAAAGTACTTTTCCAAAATTGATCTCCGCTCAAGGTACCATTAGATTCGGGTCAAGGAACATGATGTTCCAAAGACCGCTTTCCATTGCCACTACGGACATTGTGAGTTTCTAGTGATGCCATTTGGGCTCACTGATGCACCAGCTACTTTCCAGTCATGCATGAACCATATCTTCAGTACATAGTTGCGTAAATATATTATGGTATTCTTCGACGACATATTGATATACAATCGGACTTGGGAAGAACATTTGAGACATCTTGATGAAGTACTTGTTATTCTACATGCCAAAAATGTCCAAGTGTGAGTTCGGCATGTAGGAGATGTTGTACTTAGGACATGTGAGAGGGGCCAACAGGGTCCAGGTGCACTTAGAGAAGATTCAGGCAATTTTGGATTGGCCTACACCTAAAAATGTGACAGAACCGAGGGGCTTTTTGGGCCTTTGCACCTACTACAGGAGGTATGTCAGCGGATTCTCACAGATGACCGCACCCCTCACAGATCTTACCAAGAATGGAGCATTTAGTTGGTCAGAGGCAGCACACCAAACATTCGAGATAATGAAGGAGGTAATGAGTTTATGCCCAGTATTAGCTTTACCAGACTTTTCTCAATCCTTTGTGTTAGAATGTGATGCTTCAGGAGAGGGAATTGGGGCAGTTTTGATGTAAAACAACCACCCCATTGCATTTGAGAGAGGGAAGCTCAAAGACTATGAGTGCCATTATTCGATATATGACAAAGAGATGTTAGTCATCCTACATGCGCTAACCAAGTTCAGGTCATACTTAGTGGGTGCTAGGTTCAAGGTTAAGACAGATCACAACAACCTGAAATACTTCCTAGAGCAGAAAGAGCTAAATGAGAGACAACATAAATGGGTAAGTAAAATTCAGGCTTATGACTTTGAGATTGAGTGCGTAAAGGGGAAGAGCAATGTAGTGGTCGATGCAATTTCTAGACGACCAGCTACTTTATCCTTATGAGCATCTCATCAGATTAGAGGTCTCATCTTTTCGTTGAGTACTCCAAAGATAAGTTTGCTTGCGAGCTATTGGATGAACAGATTCAGGATGATACGTACAGGGTCATTGATGATATCATATACTACAAAAACAAAATCTTCTTGGTTCTAGAGTCTCCCCTCAAGAAGAAAATATTACAGGCATCGCACGATTCACCATTAGTAGGGCATCAGGGGTTTCTCAAGGCCTACAGACAGATTAGAGAAAGGTTCTCATGGAAGGGCCTCAAGAAAGATGTGATACAACATGTGAGGGAGTGCAGCTTGTGCCAACAAAACAAAATAGAGCACATCCACCCGGCTGGTTTACTACATCCCTTACCTATTCCCAAGCAGAAATGGGAGAGCACTTATATGGACTTCATTACTAGGTTTTCCAAGGTCCAAGGCAGAGACTGCTTGTACATAGCAGTGGACAAATTGACTAAGTTTGCTCAATTCTTTTTCATATCATCAGATTATTCAGCAGCACAGGTAGCAGAACTATTTTTCAGAGAGATATTTAGACTCCACGGGTTACCAAAAACCATTGTCAATGACAGGGACAACAAATTCACAAGAGCCTTTTGGCAAGAGCTTTTCCGGTTAGTGGGGACCGAGTTAGCCATGAGCACAAGTTATCATCCGCAGAGTGATGGGCAGACAGAGATTGTTAGCAAGTGGATTGAGGGATACTTGAGAAATTGCGTATCAGGTCAGCAGAGGACATGGATCAAGGGGTTACACTTGGGTGAACATTGTTACAACACCACCTACCATATGACCATTAGGATGACCCCTTTCCAAGCCCTATATGGGTATGATGCTTCCACTTTTGCAGACCGGATATTTGGTGATACCGGGGCCCCCAAGTCCAAAGAGTGGATTTAGGAGGGTCAATATATCCTCAAGATACTCAGGGAGAACATATAGGCTACTCAGAATCAACAGAAGATATATATGCGGACAGGCACAGAGTTGAGCGCAGTTTTGAAGTGGGAGACTTCGTTTATTTATGCCTCCAGCCTTACCGACAGTCATGTCTTAAAAAGAAAGGAGCAGAAAAAATCCAACCTCGTTTCTATGGTCCATATAAGATAATTCAGAAGGTCAGAGAGGTAGCATATGAGCTAGAACTACCCCCAGAGAGCAAGATTTACAACGTATTTCATGTCTCCAATCTCAAGAAGGTGGTTGGTCAACAAATTGTTACATCTTCCGAGCTACCTCCCCTTGATGACGAGGGGCAATTGGTTCTAATTCCGAAGCGCATCCTAGAGGTGCGAGAGAGGAAACTGAGGAACTGAATCATCAAAGATTACTTGGTTCAGTGGAAAGATCTTCCTATAGAGGAGGCTACTTGGGAGGCAGAATAGGTATTACAGCACCCAACTTTACAATTGCTTGAGGACAAGAAAATTCAAGCGGGGAGGACTGTAATGTCCTCTTATGCTTAGGCATTAAGGACCAACCCGCTAACCTATGTGATTCCTATAGGTTCGAGCGGGTACTGACAGTCAAGGAATCAGCCGAAGACTGATGCCATATATAGAAGATCTAGGGCATCAATATTATATCACCATTGGGTCGAAGAGGGCCACTAGAGCCAAAGGCCACCTGCATGCATGACATCTGGGCATTATTTAATGATGCATGCACCCGATTAAGTCTCCATGTGCATGCATGCAAGTCAACTGCAAATTAGAAGATAAAGTGACCTAATTAGGTCAAAAGTTAGGGTTTTCGCAGTTGAAAGTTATAAAAGAAAGATAAAGTGAATGGATAAGTCACTTATGGATTATTGATTTGTGGAGTCGAATTGGAGAGCTCAGCGAGCTAAGTTGGGTTTGAGCGCATGCTCAGCTAACTGGTGTATTTCGGCAACGAAATCTATATGCCCTAGTTCATCATCAGGTTGGATCATCTAGGTTCAACAATAGTTCATCATCAGGTTACATTCAACTGTTATTCCGGGAGGTTGATTATTCACCCAGTCAGAGGGTTTTCACCGTCACATCGTATCACCATAGTCAAAGACAAAGCAATTCATTTTCCTACCTACAGGGCTCAGAACTTCTGCATGTCACTTCCATTCATTTCGGAGCACCTCCATCACCCTTCCCCTGGAAGAAGGGTCGTTCAGCTTGAGTATCAAGCAAGATATCGTCAATGCTCCCCTTTTCTGGAGGCGCTAATCTGCATGGGCAAATTGATTTGAGGAGGCATTCACATTTTGGCCTAACCTTCCTCTATTTCTTCTACATGTTGCTTCCATTATCATCAGAGGGGTAGTATAGCCCTAGTACACCTCATCCGAGCTTTCAGCAGTAGCTTATTTATTATTTTGGAGCTTATACAGTTTGAGAGGAGGGCGCAGTCACCTGTGGAGGACAATTTGGTGTATCTCCTTATTCCTCCAGCAGAATCTTTGCATGCTGGGACCGGTCTCTTCACCATCAGCTGATCTATATACCGGTATGTACATGCATTGATTTCTCCTATTTTATAGCATCTCAGTGTTTTTTCTAGGGCACATATTTGCATGCATGCAAAGTTCGGGGTTTGATTTCCTATTTGATTAAGGAATAAATCTATTAGCCATCTATAGTATACACATAAACAGGAAAATATTAGTTGGGATATTACAAGGTGTACCAAGGTCCGTCCCGCACCAAGGTGTCATCCCAAGGGATGCACCCACCCCCTAACACATCCCAGGAGCGTGCTTAGCGCTCTTAAGTGGTTGTTGCGATGGGGCCGTAACATGCTCCCCCACCCGACTTGTCACCATCCCGAAGACGTGACTTCCATGGATTCCCCCGCGGAGGTAGACCATGCTCTTCCTGAAATGCCTTGACCAAGTATTCCTCCTTCCATAGCACGTTCTTCCACTCCCAGCTGTTTTCCTCCTCTGGCAAGTCCGACCACTTAACAAAGTATTCCAACCGTGAATCTTTGCCTCGCCGATTGAACCTGTGTCCCAAGATAGCCTCCACCTCTCGATTTGGTATGTCCACAATCATCGCAGGAGCTCTAGTAGGAACATGTCTTTCTGGTTCATCCGCATCAACTCTACACTGTTTTAACTGGCTTACATGAAAAACTGGGTGATACGCCTGAAGATGTTCGGGAAGCCTGAGTTTGTAAGCCACCTTGCCTACCTTCTCCAAAATTTCAAAGGGTCCGTCATATTTCCGCACCAAGGAGCTTTCCAGGCCCTTTGGAGGAACGAATTGTTCTTTGCCAAGTCTAAGAAGTACCTTTTCCTCCACCTAAAACTCTTCATGTCTGTGTTTCCTATCAGCCCACTTTTTCGCTCTCTCGGCAGCTCCTTCCAAATGAGCCTTAGCCATTTTCACTCTATCTTTCCATGCTAACATAAATTCTATGGCAGCTGGACTAGGCCCAACCTCACCTTTCGCAACAACCTGCGAAGTCAACGGTTTCTGCCCCGTCGCCAACTCGAATAGATTATAACCCGTCGCAAAACTTATGAGCACATTGTAACTGAACTGAGCTGCTTACAACAGCTCCGACCAATTCTTATGATCAGCCTGTACATAGTGCCTCAAGTAGCTTTCTAGAATCGCGTTGACTCTCTCCATCTGTCCATCCGTCTCTGGATGAAAGCCTGAACTCCTAAGAAACTGTGTTCCAAGCAACTTGAACAACACAGACCAAAACTTGCCTGTGAACCGCACATCCCGATCCGACACTATGTTCAGTGGTAAGCCCCAGTACTTAACCACATGTCTGGAAAATAACTTCACCACATCCGCAACTTTGCATTGCGACTTCATCGGCACAAAGGTAGCATACTTGGAGAACCGATTAACCACCACGAAGATCCCATTGAACCCCTGTGCTTCTGGTAGCTGTGTGATAAAGTCCATCGAGACACTAGCCCAAGGTCTCTCTGGAACCGACAATGGTTGCAGCAAGCTCGCTTTCTTTTGTGAAATAAGACAAGTACGAACATATTCTTCAACATCCCAATGAAGATGTTTCCTATAGAAACTCTTCTCAACCAACGCATGAGTTCTATGCTGCCCTGGGTGTCCTGCCCAAACTGATTCATGACACTCCTTCAACAACTCCTTCCTAAAATATGAAGTCTTTGGCACATACAATCGCTCGTCATAGTAAAGCAGCCCATCTTTCTCTTTGAACTGGGTCATTTCTCCTTTTAGATCTGTGCCACAATGTCAATGGTCGTAGGGTCCTCCCTCAAAGTCTCCCTAATCCACAACCACAAATCAAAAACAACATGCACCATCGGCTCAAGCGACTGCTCACTCAATGTTGCTAATTGAGCCTTCCTACTTAAAGCATCTGTAGCAGCGTTCAACCTGCCCGGTCTATACTCCAAAATCATATCAAACTCTGCCAAAAAATATTGCCAACTTGCTTTCTTTGCCGAGACCTTGGGCTGCGTGGCAATTTAACTTGTTGCTATGTTGTTCGTTTTCACAACAAACGGTTTGCCCAACAAGTAGTGCCACCATGTCCTTAAGCAATGTACTATAGTTGTCATATTTTTCTCATGAACCAGATATCTCCTCTCGCGGTCCTGGAGATTCCGACTCTCATCACAACTGGAAGTCCCTCTTGTATCAGCACACCTCCGATAGCAAAGTCCAACGCATCCGTTTGGACTTCAAAGTCCTTTTCAAAGTCAGGCAGTCTAAAACTGGTGCGGTCGCAAGCCTGCTTTTTAGCTCGTCAATCACAACTTGGCACCTCTCCAACCACTTCCAGACTTTACTCTTTTTCAACAAGTCTGTAAGCAGGGCTACAATCTTTGAATATCCTTCAACAAACCTACGGTAATAGTTAGCCAAACCCAAAAAACTTCGTACTACATGTACTGTTCATGGCTCTTCCCAATCCTGTATCGTAGCAACTTTGCTGTCATCCATCCGAATCTCCCCATGGCCGATTCGATGGCCCAAGAAGTGGATCTCTTCTTGCCCAAACGAACACTTGGAAGCTTTCAATTAAATTGGTTCTCCCGTAGCGCATCGAAAACCTCTTTCAAATTCTTCTTGTGATCTTCCAACGTCTCCCTGTAGACCACTATGTCATCTAGATACACCACAACCGACTTGTCCAAAAATGGCCGCAACACATCGTTCATCAACGTGCAGAACGTAGTCAGGGTGTTACATAACCCAAATGGCATAACCAGAAACTCTAAACTCCCATACCTTGTCACGCATGTAGTCTTGTACTCGTCACCTTCCGCAATCCGCACTTGGTAGTACCCCTATCTCAAATCCAGCTTTGAAAACACTTGTGCCTTAGCTAATTTATCAAAACAATCAGCCACCAACAGAAGAGGATATCGGTTCTTGATCATTTGCTTGTTCAACATCCTGTAGTCCAAGCACATCCGCAACTCGGTTGTGTCCTTCTTTCCCTGAAACAGCACCGGGGCACCATATGGAGACCTTGATGGTCTAATGAACCTTGCATCCGTGAGTTCGGTGAGCTGCCTCTTCAACTCCTCCAACTCGGGTCCTGATAATCTGTAAGGCGCCTTCGCCACAGGTTTGGATCCCGGATCCAACTCAATATGATGGTCCACGTTCCTTCTCAGAGGCAACACTTTCGACAAACTCTCGGGCATCGAATCCGCATATGCAGCCAACATGTCAAAGAGGATAAGAGGCATACATGTCCCCACACTTCCTGGATCAGACTCTTCCAACAACGTTGCAACATACATCTGTGTTTCTGATCGTTGAGCAGTCTTCTTTACCCTCGTTGCTGATATAAATCTGTCTTGTTCATCCAGTTTGCTGTCAACAGTTTTCACCATACTTGGTCTCTTGCCCTTGAATATGACCAACCTGTCTGCAAATGGCATCAAGACAACTTCCTGTCTCCGCAAGAAGTCTTTCCCAAGAATCATTTCAAAATCATCAAGGGGCATTACTATAAAATCAACTTTGCCTATCCAATGAGCAATTTGAACAGTCACTCCTGAAGCTATGCCCGCAGCAGCCTTCGCTTGAGAATTCACTGCCTTTACTTTTACACCGTAGCTCATCTTCGTCAACACGATGGCATCCACTACTTTACACTTCACAAAGTTGTGTGAGGCGCCCGTATCAACCAAATCCCTCACTTTTCTGTCATTTACCATAGTCTCCACAAAACCCAAGGCATTCGGGTTTTGACAACCTTTCATGGCGCCCAAAACCATGCCTTCATTCGTTGTTGTGCAAACCTTGCTAGCCGCAGCGCACTTTTCTTTTTGACAGCGCGCTTCTGTAGTGCGCTTTCCACAGAGCTCTTCTGCCATCCGCAACGCGCACACCTGCCACACACTCATCCGAACGCTTCATTGTCACAAGCTCATCCACAGTGTGTGATCCTACTATGCGCTCTTTGTCCGCACGCTCCCCTTAGTGCTCACGCTTTTCTGCTGCACGTTTTCCTATCGTAGCCCGCACGTCCATAGCGTGCACTTCCGCAGTGCGCGTCTCTACAGCACACATCCAAATGCACAATTTCGTCGCTAAACCTAAGCGCGTACTCCGTAGCATCCATGCTTTCGCAGTCTGGTGCGCACTCCTCCCAAGTGTGCCCACTCACCATCTTTCGTAAGCGGTTTGGAAGCTCGCTCTTCCAAGCTGACGCTTCCTCTGCCTTCACTGCAACCTATGGTTTCCCCCAACCTTCAAACCGAAGTGTGCCTGCCAACCAGTTGTTGAGGCCTGGAAATTCGCAGGCAACAACAACAAGGGATTCTCCCCAGTCAATGTTCCTAATTAGCCCATGACTGTTTGGTGTAGGGAATCCATCTGGTTTGCGGTCCGGTTACTGTAGGTTAAGTAACAAAAACAAAGGGTTTTACCGGTTGCGGCCCGGTCCACTGTGTATATTTTGTATTTTGACTTTAAGTATGATATGCAAGTGCTTATCTAAGATGCAGATTTATGAAGAATGCGAGGAGTAGTCACAATGTGATGCGCAGGTTCTTACCTCTTGTCTTAGACTCTCTCGCATCTAAATCACACACAACTGGAAAAATAATACTAACTAAGCAGTCCCTAGGGAGCAATATTTTTTAATTTATGAGTAATGTAATACTATTCATATGTTAAGATAAATCACAGATAGTTGTTCTTGGAATCAAAACACATAAACATGAATAAAGATATGCACAACAAGATAGCTCGTCATTGGTTAAAATGTTCACTACTCATAGTGGAAATCATCACAAAATAAACCAGAGAACATTCAAATAAGAACATAGCTGGTTCAGAAAGTTAGAACGCTCTCATAGTTAATGAAACACAGCTGAAAACGAAATAGTTCTCCTTCAACATTGTTCATTTCATCACATTTGGATATTCCACACAACACTTTCTCCAACAGGCAAAATTGTAATTTTATTATTGCAAAACGAAGTAGTTCCTCTTACAACAAGTAGTTCACAAGTTCCTCCGGGAAAAAGCCCCTTCCCTCTCTCTCTTTTTCCATCTATACAATAACCAGCCCAACCTTTCGGTTGCCTCACCAACGTTTCAATCTCCAGTCTTGTCGTTTTTGTGAATGCTCATGATTAAATGTTACGTTTTAAATAAAGATTTCTATGAAAACGAGCACAGTTAGGTAACTGTCGAACCGCCCAAGCCTGGGCCTTTGCTTTGTAATGATTACGTTTTATCATTCCTCGATCCCCTTTCGGCCCTTTAATAATTTTCTTCTTTGAGCAACAGATCCGCCGCCTTATGCTCTCGCGTGCTTTACCCTCCAACTTCATCTTCTTTCCCACAACAATCTTAAAAAAGGGATCTGAGAAACTGCCATGTCCATCTGCGACCAAACAAGAATTTATCATTTATCCCGACTATCTTTAAGAAACATAAATTATAATATCAATGAACTGAGTACTAAAGAAGAGAAAACCAGAGTTGGGTTTTTTATGTGTGAATTTCAACCTAACAAAAGGCACACCGGTCTCTTTCGGAACAGTTACGATCTCCTAACAATTGGCGGGAAAATGATTAAGAACGGACCCATAAAAAACCCCCATCGGCGAATCAGAACACTTCAACATCGGTTCGTTAGCGGGCTACGCAGCCGCAACAACGGGTAACCTACAATCTAGGGGTTCTGGCATACATCAAAATTTGCGCGATAAAGCATCGGGGGTCGGATCTTCTGCATGCATCGGATAGTTAGTGGACTACATAGCCGCAATGGCGGAAGCTAAAATATCAAGGAAAACCACAGACTGGTCAACAGGACATCGGTGAAAAACACAAACCGTCCGACGGGCAGTTAGCCTATTTTGGGGCCGCAACAACGGATCTCATTCAGCCTTCAACTTTCGATCCAAGTCAAAACACTGTTCGAAAAATCGCAAAGCAAGGTCTTTTTCAAAATAGACCCCGGGTTCAACGAAAAACTTTAATTATCAGCACCATGTCTAACTGAGTTCTGAAAGAATAGCAACTGAAAAAACCATTTTAAACTTCAAAGATAAAACAACGTAAAACCGGCTGAGCCTTAAAGTCCGCAACATGCGCAGACCCAAACGGAATCCTGAATAGCAAAAAGAACTGGCCTCAAACAATCCAAACATGTAGCGGAGTAGGGACTAAAGGCCTTCAATAAAATCAACAAGGAGGGTCCAAAATTTTAAGAAATTTGGGAAAAGTTGCAGCTGCAACACCAGTCTAACAACGGTGGTTGCAGTGACACTTCCTTCATGGTTTCAGCTAAGAGAAGCTCCCATATCTTGTAGCACTTCCATCGTTTTCTCTGCGACTTCGGCAGACCTCTCATCTTGAGCATCCCGTCTAAACAACTTTGATACCACCTGTCACAGCCACACCTTGCAAGCGCTCTTGACTTGCCGAAGGTGGTGTGCGGCACTGCCTAGAAGTCTGTTGAGGGCGTGGCCAGCTCAACAACCCTACGGCAGACTACGCCTTAACCTACAGAATCCGTTTATCTTATAACACTTAACTTCTTAGCAATTTAACTCTGTTACATTAGCCTTACGGCACATTCAACACTTAGCCAATAAAATGCAGAAAATATGCAGCAGCAGTAAAAGACACCAAGAAATAAGTGTGGGTTTCCCAACTAGAAGAGCCCAAAGATTTTATAAAAGAGCAAACTATTTACATCAATGGATTTTCCCAAGGCAGAGCTCTGGGTGAAAGAACACTAGACACTACGCCCAAATATACAGAGAGATACAAGTGCGCGAGACTGTCCCTAGCTTAGGCGACCAGTCATCTGCGGATTCCCTGACTTGCTACTCCCTCTCTTCATTTTTAGCTTGATGCCTTTTGTCACAATGCCTTAGCTTTATTTATATGAGGTGAGCGTCCTTAAGTGGACCCACACTCAAATTGATTTCCGCCCACGCTACTCCGTCGGTACACGCGCTAAGGTGAAGTGTAAACCAAGTAATGTGGTGAAGCACTCAAAGGTGTCGCGCTAAGGGGTGAGTGCCCACACCAAAGGTGGGTCGTGCACACCCTTCTTCTGTGCTCATGTCCAATGCTCCATCCATCCATTTTCCCAAGCACCCGCACTCTCGCAACCGCCCGCCACCTTGCTGACGTTGCGTCTCGTCCGTTTGCTTGTTGTCTCTTGTGCGCCTAGCCAACGCACAACCGCTCATTCACTTAGGCTTTCACGGAGGTGTGCCAAGGTGCATCTCGCACCAAGGTGTCATCCCAAGGGATGCTCCCACCCCCTAACACATCCCAGGAGCGTGCTTAGCGCTCTTAAGTGGCCGTCGCGATGGGGCCATAACACATGTGTCTACAAGCAATGGTGAAAGAGTCTCTCATAATGCATTCAATTGGGCCTTTCCTATTGTGGGCTCAACTTCACACGAAGGATTGCACATGGGATGTGTGTTATAGAGGGCACGGTACCCATGATGAAAATGTGGTCCATTACCCATGACCCAGGGATATCGAAATAGCCTCATCAATTTCGTTCGAAGAGATCTCTTCCATTAGTAGGTAGAGAATGAAGACAAGTGGCATGTTCTTTATCTATCTTGGTCAAATTGGTTAAGTGTAATATATATATATATATATATATATATATATAAGGTGTTGGTTTTGTTGGTAAAGGGTTTGTAGATTAAAAATGTATTGTTCATCTTGTGGCTTCTTTGTGTTGTGTTATTTTTCTCACCATGATTATAGTTTTAATATGATATTAGAGCCATGTTTGGTAAAGTAAATCTCTCTCGTGAGAGAAACCCCAAATTGTTGGCTTTAATGGAGATGTATTGATATGAATCATTGGTATAAAAATAACATAGAGGATAGTGGAAAAAGACATTTAAGGAGTGCTTGATTTAGGTCACTATTTTTGGGGCAAAGATGGATATGGGTAAAGAAGTAGGTAGATGTTTCAAAATTTGTTTCCTTGGGCATATAGTGGCAAGATAAGTACTTTGTTTATGAAGTTGTATTTGGAGTAGGAGGAATGCAGACAATGGAACATGTTGATGTTTTATATCATCACATGCTCATGCATACAATAGTAAGCATTTCTGATGGAGTTTGAGTTAATCACATCTATAAATGGGCATATAGTTGTAAGATCAATTTAGGCATGTGTACCCCTATTTGTTGGTTTACTAGTGTAAGGTCTAGATGTAGATCTAGGTTACAAAATTAAGGGGTACTTGTTATAATTTTAGATAACATGTTATAAACTTTGAGGGGTATGGTTCTACCCCAAATCAAGTTTAAATGGAATTGACTCAATAAAACAATAGTTATAATAATATGTATTTATTCATTGATGGGTTTACTATTGGTGGTTTATGGGCCCATGCTATTGGATAATCCATGGTATTTACTTGTCCTAGTTGATGTGATACATCCTATTTAAAATCTTCGAGAACTCCATTTTAAAGTGACTTGTTTTTTGGCTAGCTTGGATGGCTTGGTTGAGGGTAATCAAAGATATAACTTGGTATTGGTTTTCCCATTAAAGGCATTACAATGTAAAAAAATTAATGTTAATCTTGTTGTCAGTGTTTTTTTTTCTCTTGCAATGCTAGTGAATTTAATAATCACATGCCTAGTCATAAAGGAAGGTAGCCGACCGTAGGATGTGTAGTACGACCTAGAAATATTTGGAATATACCTATCTAAATAATGGTGTGATTACACATAGTAATTTTTAAGACTCAAATAATTTTACATCCACAAACTAGTTGTATATTCATGGAATTATTTGTTGTTGGTTCCACACTTGTTCATGTTTAAATGGAGTATATTATGTTGCAGATGGAGGAGGAAATGGATATATGTATATAGACTTACCTCCCTTTCCTCCCTGCTATGATCGTGAATGAGAAGACATAGAGACCCATATCCCACCTTATGGATGGCTTCTTTTATCTAGGTCACTCTACTTAAATCACACTAACACTACAAATTAGGGATTATTCATCACTACTAGCTAGTTTTTTAGACAACCCTTAATTTTTGAGTGAGACTTGTACACTCTAGTGACACTTGGACTTCAAATGGTTTTACGTTGTAAATTATAGTAGTTGGTTTGATATTCAAACAATTTATGTGTTGCCAATCCATTTCATCGAGTAATGTAAATGGGTAATCCTCCACGTTCTTTCTGTATGAGAATAGAAATTGAGGTCGATGTTCGTTCAATATTCAATAGATAATATTGGAGTTGTCTGTCCCAAATATCTATCCAAGATAGGTTGATTCATCACCTTATCTAGTATTGATGTGACGCTAGTGTTGAATGAGTTACATAAAGACATTGAACTAAGACATTAGTTGAACCAAACAATTAATTAATACATGATTGGATGGACCTTTGCATCATATAAGGATAAATTTTCATATCCATAGCATTGATAATGAGGAAATCTCCAAGGAACAATTCCATATCCATATAAGTCACTATGAATGCCTCAACATATAAACTTGCACTCTCACAGCAAGTGATATTCATAAGGTTGCATTAGGAGAGATAGAAGGTTAGAAGGATGCATTTGAATTCCATGTCATCGTCCCATAATAGTAGTTATGCCCATGCATAGGTCATCAGATTCATAATATTTTATCCATGTGTGTTCCTTAATTCGAGGGACAATTTGCCACACTCTCAAGGTGTGACCCTATTCATTGATGTCTATAGACATAGTACCTCATTCCACACTCCATATAAATGGATAGTACCACAGTTAGGCCAAGCATGTAATAAGGAGGTTCACTTCATGAATTGATTTAGCTAGACAACACATTATTCTTCATGTTGGTACGTGGGCAAGTTGATTTAGTGAACTAAAATATGATTATAATAAAATATATTTAGGTATAAACATCATTTGGGTAGAGATTTCCCTTGTTAGAAATTTGAATCAATATGGGAATCCCCACCCTAAATTGCATTTTGTTCTTTTGGGCCCTTATCTTCCAATAATTAATAAGGAGTGAATATCATGAGTTGCAAGAAAGTGATATTTTACACCTAAGCAAAATCGGTTCTAAGAAGTATGAGAATATTGGTTTCTCTTTTTATACTCTTCCAATTCTAGCTTGAGAGGCCCTTCACTTATTTAGTATAGTGCTTACTAGTGCTTGATAGGGCCAAGCATGTCATTGTTGTGGAATACAAATTGGTGAAGTTAAGCAACGATCAATTGATATAGAATCCTAGATTAATTTAAGTTTATGTGTAAAATCAATTTACTTATTCAAGTAGTTGATGGTATTGGTGCAAATGATGCTAGCTAGACTAGAATGCAACCTCCTTATATTGCATCCACCTATGGTTCTAATACAAGGACCTAGTGAAGGTATTGATTTGATTAGAACAATTCATGGCCATATAGTTGTGGATGAAAGTTACAATGCAACTTGGGTGTACATTGTTGACACATATAACAAGAACATTACTTGATATTGCTACAGACATGAATTTTAATTATTATGTTTAGTTTATACACTTAATATTATATTTTCACTGTAACTCATTGTCAATGTTAACGTTTATTGATCCATGGAAGATATGGAGGAAGATTTCCTAGATCTACTCATATTACTAGCAGAGGAAAACCAAATCCCCATGAAAACCAATAAGCTTACATGTATTTAAGAAGTATTTTCAATATTATGTATAATTCAATTGAAATTTATATATAATTTTCAATTATTTCAAACTAATGATACTATCGTTTACAGGAAATGATGTATTTTATGGACCCATGAATGATCTCTCCTTGGATATATTTGGGTCCACCATACGAACAAGGTGGAATTCCCGAAGTTTCAAATGAAAGGATGAATTTATAAACAAGTTGATCGTCATGTTCAATGAGTGTACCTTCAAAAAAGTTGGAGTTGCCACAAAAACATGATTATATTTAAGATATATTTGTGACCAACATAAGGTTCATCTTAAAGACAACCATAACTATGAGCGCACTCCATCGATACCAAAGATGGAGTGGAAGGCATTAGTTTGTGATGCACAAAAAAAGGCGCTCCGAAAAGAAGGCAAGACACCACCCGTACCAAGAAGGTATGAGGCTCTTTTAATAATGTACTTATGATTATTTATCATCATTGCGAGAACTAACTAGGTTTTTAATATTTTGAATATAGGCTCCCAGATACATACAAATCCACCAAGGCTACAATATATAAACATGGGAAGCATAAAATTGGCCCATGTGGTTTCTCGAAAGAGGCTGGACGATTTGTAAGTATAGAACAAAATAATTTGCATCCAAATTATAAATTGTTAGCAATTTTAATTCAATATCTCAAAAGAAGCAAAATTCATGCCCTTATGCATAATTACAGGGTGCATAATTCAAAGAGGCTCCTACAGAGGAATAAATCATGAATTCCTACTACCATGACTATAAAGCCTTGGTTGAACATAGGAGAATCCTGGGGCAAACACAGCCTTCTGGCACCCAACCTGACACTCATGTAAATAAAAGCAACGAAGCGGATTTATTATTTATTATTAGCACAATCTAATATTGTTTTTTTTTTGCAAAAAAATAATGTGTTTGTTTCATTTAACTAGATAGGCAATCTAAATATAAATTACCCAAGTACTGGACCAACAAATGAACCCAGCGACGGTGGAATGCCACTTGTAAGTGGTGCCCAGCTTGGTACTGGAGGTATTTCATGTGTTAAAAAAAATATTGTTGTATGTATTAAATTAAAAATATTTAATTGTGAATGGTGTATGAATTATACCATTTATTCTTTCAACTGCAGAGCATGTAGTGGATGAGCCCATACAAGATGAGGAACATATTGCCACATTTGAAACTACACATCTTACCTCCACTACTAAAGCAGGTAAAGAACACTCTATTGCTCTTATTATTAATAAAGAACACTTGTAATAATAATAACTAAAAATTCCAATTTAACATGTCTTTCTTATTTCAGTCGTTTCCCCACCCCCCTTGCAGCATCCTCAACGTAGCGTCGGGTCATTAATGAGACATACAGATACCACACCAGTTGAATTGGAAGAAGGAACATCTGACATCCTTGCGAATTACATACTACAAAAGAAAAAAAATCAAGAAAATAAATAATTGTACTTGGGCTTATGGAACATTTAGAGCATTTTTCTTGTCAACGTCATACACATTTTTCTTATTTAATTGTCTATACCTCATGAGAGATTTGTAGCGATATTGAACATTGCATTAAGAACTTGGTTGGTTTTTTGTTTGAATTACCATTACTTGAGTTATTGAGTATGTTTTCTTGCATTTTGATTCTACAATCTATATTTATGCCCTTAAGTAAGGCCCAGTACATTCCACGAAATAGGTGATTATAATCTTTTGTCATAAAAACGTTGTTGCACCATAAAATTCACAGCACTTAAAACACTATTTATGGCTAAAACCCTAGGCATTAAGACATCAATATATGGGACAAAAAATGGATGATAAATTTCTGCACTTTTAGACTCCGCAAGACTATTGCATGTTGGATCGAAAAATGTCTCACCTGTGGTGAGAATCTCAAAAGAATGTTCAGTTGGAGTTGTTAATTAGGTACTTGATATTTCTATTGTTTTCTCTTATTTTTTTATGTCAAATTCTGGCAGAACCTAAATGAGGATGAGAGGATCACATCTTCTAGTTTTAACCCTTCCTATACAGTGATGATAAACTTTAAGTTGTTGCATGGAACATATGTGGACCACATATCTTTGAAAGAGATTATTGTTATGTCATGTTCAATTTGTGGTTAGCCAACTTGTTATGTTATGTTAACTTTCGTTATGATGACTTTGTGGTTATCACACTTGTTAAGTTATGTTAACTTTGTGGTTATCCCGCTTGTTATGTTATGTTTGTTGCTATCCATGTTTGTGTGTTGACTTGTCGTTAGCACTCTTGTGGTTATCTTAGTTGTTTACCCTTCTTTTGGCTATGCGCCCTCCTTAAGTTGGTTACTTACCACTTTGATTTCACTTATAAAGTGATGACGTCACACCATGACTAATTTTAATGGAATTCCTAACACACTTAGAAGGACCTTCTTAGAGGTCTTTGAGAGGCTATAAAAACTACTATAGAATTTGTTGAGAACGATGTATTTATGTCACTTTGAGCTCTATTTTGGCATGGTTGATCTAGGGGTTTTAGGCAGACTTGTTTATGCCATCAAGGGTTTTTAAGGTTGTCTCTGCTTTAACGCTATTTGTTTTTTAGGTCTATAAGCAACACCCAACCTGTCCTTACTTAGGAATGTCCTTTATGAGGGTTTCTATAGCAATTTTATTTCTCATGCATTCACACTTGTGAGTCCATATTGTTGCTTGTTGTGGCTACATTTTTGCTGCATTGACTGTTTTGAGGGATACTTTTGCATGATGGTTGATGTTTTGGTGCTGATATTGACTGTGTCGTACCTATTTGAGTGGTTGGTTCTTCTGTTGTAATTGTATGTCCCTTTTATTAGCATTTATGGTCTCTCTCTCAGGTATGTTTACGACCTTGACTAAGGTCCATTTTGTTTCATTTATTGACTTGCCTCTGAGAGGAAATATTTGATCAGAAAGTTAAAATCTGAGTACAGGGAAGGTTGTTCCCATCAGGTAAGTCATCAGATACAATTTTGACATGTTTGTTCTACGATTTTACTTCGTTGTTTGTTGTTTGATGGCATATAGAAGATTTAATGGTAGTCTTGCAACATGGTATGTCTTGGTAGGTGGTAATATGATTCCTTGTTATTGGTTTCTAATTTTTCAGTTGCTAAGGAGTTTGTATATATAAACACTAAGGTTCCTACACTCTTCATCAATTTACAACAATTCATTCATGGGTTCTCCATTTCAAAACATAATTTCCATCTCTTTCAACTTTAACACTAGGACCACTTGGGAGTATTAAAGTTGAAAGAGATGAAAATTATGTTTTAATGGAGTAGTTGAATGAGATGAAAATTATGTTTTAATGTTACAACTATACTATTGTGGCTAACTAATTTTGTTGGTTCAAGTGTATTGGGAATTGTTTGTTCTTGATTAGGCTTAGGATTCCATGTTTGGTTTCCCCTTGGTTGGGTGTTTTGTTGACATATAGGAGTAATGTATGTTTGTTCTTCTTTCTCCTTTTCTAGATTTGTTATTTTGTTATCTGATTTGTTAAGTAATAAGTCTTGTTCTTTTGTATTGGGAATTAGATCTATTACTGTTGTTATAATTTTGTCTAAATATTCATACTACTACTACTGTCATTTACATGTTATTGTTATGTATGTTTGAACTTTAACACAAAGACCTCTTCAAAGTGTTGAAGTTGAAAGACATGGAAATTATATTTTAATGGAGTAGTTGAAAAAGATGAAAATTATGTTTTAAAGTTACAGTTGTGCTATCTGGGTTCATTAGGTTTGTTGGTGCAAGTGTATTAGGAATTTTTTGTTCTTGATTAGACCTCGACTTCCATGTTTGGTTTCCTCGTAGTTGGGTGTTTTGTTGAAATATAAGAGTAAGGTTCGTTTATTGTTCTTTCTCATTTCCTAGATTTATTATCTTGTTATTTGTTTTGATAAGTAATAAGACATGTTCTTTTGTATTGTGAGTTAGATTTATTATTGCTATAATTTTATCAAAATAGCCACATTATTGTTGTTTTCATTTACATATTATTGTTACTATATGTTTAAACTTTAACACAGGGACCTCTTGGAAGTGTTAAAGTTGAAAGAGATGAAAAATGTGTCTTAATGTAGTAGTTGAAAGAAATGAAAATTAGGTTTTAATGCTACAGTTGTGTTATATTATTTCATTGAGTTTGTTAATGTTAGACACAATGCCACCTAAGCAAAATTCATCATTCACATTAAGTTATACATCAATTAAGCATGTTATCAATCATAGATCATAGAGGCGCATTGCAAGACCAATATCGTAAGCTTTATTTATAATTGAATATGAATTACAATGAATACTTCAATATTCCAATTACATCAGCACCAAATGACCGAAGAGAACCAAGTCCTATACCAAGGTTCAGCCTAGTTTTCTTATCTCCAACTAAGAAAATGTGTGCAAGACCCAGCTTGTAATCACATATTGATTCATGTTGTATCACATTTCATTTGTCACTTGTCATGTCATCATTTATTTATATTTGCTGCTATCATAAACCTCTGCTTGTCAACCTGTCATTCTATTTTCATATCCAACTACACCCATCAACTTGTCTTTGTCAAGTCAATATTTGATCAATTGTCATGAAATATCATTGTTGTTTCACTGAGCGTCATGTCATCACTGTTTGGTTCACAGTGTAGCCTTTAGGGTGTATACAAGTCATCATCATATATCATCATACCACTGCCTATTTTCTAAGTATAGGTATCATCCTCATTTTTTCATACTGAGGATAATACTAGCAAATAACTTATCATTACTAAGTTTCATTTATTGCTACATCAATGTTTAATAAATATGTTATTGTCAACTCTGATGTTCACATCTACATAGATTCTACTTGTGTATCTATGTTTCCACAGTCATGAACCAACCCAAAAGGGCATACAAGCAGTCACAGCCTAGCTAGGATGTTATCATAACAGTCATGGTTCAGTCCACAAGGAGAAGGAGACATCAAAAGTACAAAATGTCCACTCTAATTTGAAGTAACCCTGACTCTAACTGCGACTTCCTCGGTGGAATGTATACGTGAAAATCATAGAGCTAGAATCCTCAACTTCCATTCCCCAATAAAATGAGACAAGTTGCCTATTTATACATATTTTCCACAATATATTTTACTGAGTCGGCTTGTTGGGAGCTTTGAAAATAAAAATATTATTTTTTTCAAACTGATCCGACTTGGTCAATCAAATATTCATTTAGCAGGCCGACTTGAATTATTTCAAGTTTTGTTTGTTTGATTTTCAATATTTTAATTGTATTTTAATCTCATTCATTGAGTCTAGAAAAGGGTCTTCATGTCATAGCATTACAAGAGGCTCAACATCAAAGTCATCACCATCATACATATGGGCTTCTTCTCATGATTCAAGGAATGCAAGGATCAAGCCTTTATCACCATAGTTACCATCATCATAATGACAGATGAGTTCTAAGGACTTATTCAAGGGCTTGATGGGATACATACCATACATCATAAAGACAATGTACATACATGCAAGAACAAATATAATGGCTTCATCATATATTCATTATGACTACATTAAAATATTTACAAGGGTTTTCAGAACAATCTTCCAAATACATGGGTTCCAATATCTATGCTTCGATGATCATTATCATATTGATCTAACATAATCCATGTCACCATGTCCATGGTTTCTTTATGGTTCCTTACCAAGTACAAGTGCGAGTGGACTCATCTCATGTCCAAGGGTTCATGACCTTATCAAACCACAAACAACCACTCTACCCACAAATGACCATGGAATGGGTCATTTGAAGCACCTGATATTCCAATGCCCATATCATGGCTTAAATTTCCCTCATACCATGCCATCAATATTTATGACTCCTTTGTCATTAATGGATTTTCATCAATGACAACCATCATGCGTAATAGTTAGTGCAAGTGTATTGGGAATTTTTTGTTATTGATTGGGTCTATACTTCCATGTTTTGTTTCCCCTTGGTTGGGTATTAGGAAAATTTGAAAATCAAATTCCAGCAGAACCTAAATGAGGATGGTAGGATCACATCTCCCAAGTTGAACCCTTCCTATACAGTGATATAAACTTTTAGTATTTGCATGGAACATATGTGGAACACATATCTTTGGGAGAGAGTATTTTTATGTTATGTTGAATTTGTGCCATTAGCCCAATTGTTATGTAATGTTGACTTTATGGTTAGCCCATTTGTTTTGTTATTTTTAAGGTCACCCCACTTGTTATGCTATGTTGACTTGTAGTTATCCCTCTTGCAGATAGCTTTTTTCATTGACCTTCTTTTAGCTATGTTCCCTATTTAATTTGGTTACTTACCACTTTCATTGAACTTATAAATTGACGATGTTGTGCCTAGCCTAATCGTAAGAGAATCCCTAATGTCACTTAGAAGGAACTCTAGGAGGTCCTTGAGAAGCTATAAGAACTAGTATAGCCTTTGTTGAGAGCGATGTCTTTATGTCACTTCGAGATTTATTTTGGCACGGATGATATAGGATTTTCATGCACACTTGTTAATTACGTCAAGGGTTTGAAGGATGTCTCTACTTGAGTGTTATTTGGTTTTTGGGTCTACTTGCAACACCAAACCCGTCCTTACTTAGAACTGTCCTTTATGAGGGTTTCTATAACAATTTTTGTTCTCCCCCCTTCACGAATGAGAGTCCATATTGCTTCTTGTTGTGGTTTACTTTTTATTGCATTAACTGTCTTTGACTGTTTTGAGGGATACTTAGTGTGTTGGTTGATTTTTTGGGGTTGATCTTGACTTTGTTGTACCTCTTTGTGTGGTTGGTTCTTTTGTTGTACGTGTATGTCCTTTTTATCAACATCTATGCTCTTTCTATCTCTTAGGTATGTGTATGCCCTTAAATAAGGGCCAAAATGTTCCAGTTATTGACTTGCCTCTAAGAGGAAAGATTTGATCTAAAAGTTGAAATCTGAGTGTACAAGGAAGGTTCTTCCCATTAGGTAAGCCATCAAATATGATTTTTTCATGTTTGTTCTGCAATTTTTCTACACTGATTGTCTATGACCATTTAATGGATACTTTGGTGTGTTGGTTATGAAGCCCACTGTATTATACAACATTGTTATTTTGTTATTTGGTTTGTTAAGTAATAATACTTGGTCTTTTGTATTGTGAAATAGATCTATTACTGCTCTTATAATTTTGTCTAAATATCCATACTAGTGTTGTTGTCATTTACATGTTATTGCTTCTGTATGTTTCAACTTTAACACATGGACCTCTTGGGATTGTTAAAGTTGAAAGAGATGAAATAGTATGTTTTAATGTAGTAGTTGCAAGAGATGAAACTTATGTTTTAATGTTACAACTATGCTATCTTGGTTCACTAAATTTGTTGGTACAAGTGTATTGGGAGTTTTTTGTTCTTGATTAGGCCTAGGCTTCTATGTTTGGTTTTCCCTTGCTTGAGTTTTTTGTAATTCAAATTCCAGCATAACCTAAATGAGGATGAGAGGATCACATCTTCCAGGTTGAACCCTTCGCATATAGTGATGATAAACTTTCAGCTGTTGCATAACACATACATGAACCACATATCTTTGAGAGAGAGTCTTCTTATATTATGTTGAATTTTTGGTTAGCCCATTTCTTATGTTATGTTGAATTTGTGGTTAGCCCATTTCTTATGTTATGTTGACTTTGCGGTTACCCCACTTGTTATGTTATGTTTATGATTAGCCCACTTGTTATGTTATATTGAATTTTGTTATGTTGACTTTGTGGTTAGCTGATTTGTTATGTTATGTTTGTGGTTAGTCATGTTTGTGTGTTGACTTGTGGTTAGCCGTCTTGAGGTTAGCTTTTTTATTGATTCTTCATTTAGCTATGTGCCCTCCTTAAATTGGTTACTTACCACTTTGATTTGACTTATAAATTGATGATGCCATGCCTAGCCTAATTGTAAGAGAATCCCTAACGTCACTTAGAAGGACCTTATAGGAGGTCTTTGGGAAGCTATAAGAACTAGTACAGTATTTGTTGAGAATGATGTCTTTATAGCACTTTGATATTTTTTGGCATGGTTGATCTAGGGCTTTCAGGAACACTTATTTATGACATCAAGGGTTTGAAGGTTTTCTTTGCTTGAGTGTTGTTTTTTTTTTGGGTCTACTTGCAACACCAAACTTGTCCCTACTTAGCATTGTCCTTTATGAGGGTTTCTAGAACAACTTTAGTTCTCCCTCCTTCACACGTGAGAGTCCATACCCTTGCTTGTTGTGGCTATTTTTTTATTGTGTTGATTATTTGTGACTATTTTGAGGGATACTTGGCATGCTAGTTTATTTTTAGGGGTTGATATTGACTCTGTCATACCTCTTTGAGTGGAAGGTTCTTCTGTTGCACTTGTATGTCCTTTTTATCAGCGTTTATGGTCTCTCTCTCTCTCTTAGGTATGTTTATGCCCTTAACTAAGGGACAATTTGTTCAATTTATTGACTTGCCTTTGCGAGGCAAGATTTTATCTGAAAGTTATAATCTGAGTACAGGGAAGGTTATTCCCATTAGGTAAGTCATCAGATATGATTTTGTCATGTGTGTTCTACAATTTTGTTGTGTTGAATGCCTTATACTGTTTGAGGTATACTTTAGCGTCTTGGTTATGAAGCCCACTATAGGAGAGAATCAAGACCTCTTTAATGAGATAAACTCACATGTATCATTGAGTTTAACACAACATTCTAGATGATTAGAACTACAACAAACTATGAAACCTTAGTAGAGAAACAACAATTGGGATATTATCTTGTATGATCCTCAACCCTCAGCCAAAGTACATGATTATATGTATTGGAGAGCTGGATTGGTTTTATTTTTATATTTTGAGTTTGATTTATTAACCCAGATCCAGCACTTAATAGTATTTTCAAATAAAACAACTTGAGGCTTTGGAATAATCAAGAGTTTAAAAATTCCTTCCTAAAAGCGATGGATGAAATTGGTTAACCTAAGCAACTTTTTAATGCTTAAGATAACTTGAAACATTTACTTATGTTGATTATAATACATGATATTTCTGAATTTGGAATTTCATACTCTCAAACACATTATGAACAAATTTGGCCCCTGTTTTTCTCCTTCCTTTGGACTGCATATTGAATTTCACACTAAGATCCAATTTCAATGATTTTAATCACATGAATATTCTGATAATAAGATGTTGTAGAAAAATGATATTTTTAAATCCTACACAATATTTCCCAATTCCTTACCCTTGACCCTACACTCTCTTCTCAGATAATCAAGATTTCCTATAATGTCAACTACTTCTTGAATAAATACAAATAAAAGAAGCCAAATTGGCTCAATGATGGATAGAAACTAATCTCAAACTAAACATGGTTTTAAGGTTGAAACTGAAAAGGGGGGCTAATGAAACAAAATAAGCTTGGATAAGTTGGAAAATTTTAGCATAGAAAATTCAGGTGGTAACACTTCCTTTTCTACAAACTCTTTCTTTAGCCAAGTCATCTTTTGAGTGAGCATATCCTCCCCATAGAGATGACCTTATCTCCCTTTAGCTAAGTCATAATTTGAGTTTCAAATTACCCATGTTATGTTTTCTTTTTCTTCAAAGAATTGGAAACTCTATCGCAATCAAGGATTCAACTACTTTTAATAGAATATGATTTGTAAATGAGGTATTTATAGGCCACTCACTTCATAAAGACAAATACTTTGAAGAATTTGATTATGGTTTGTGCTATATGTATTATGTATATTGCTCTATTGTCATTATCATATGTAGATCTTTGTCCTTCTAATGGTTGCAAAACCTTTATCTGCAATTCAATTATCAGTCTTGGGAAAACGTTGTTGTTCTCTAAATATCTCCAAAATTCCTATTCTTGCTGTAACTTGCACACATGACATTTACCGAACAATAAAAATATTCGGGACTTTTTCTATGCCAATAAGTATCATCGTGCATTTGCACAAAGAATTTAGGTTTAGGCCGATAAAAAAAAATCCTCTTTGAATACTTTTTGACTGGGAACTTTGTCTTCAGGGTTGATTTTGAGGCCTCTATTCTTTATGCACTTTGAAATCAATTCAATCTCTTGGTGTTATGTTCAGGTTTGGGTTAACCTACTTTGTCTACAAGCTATGAAATGTGAGGGCCAATTCCAAGTTCTATACTCAAGAACACTTGTATTGGAACTTCCTTATACGGTGATGATAAAAACTTACAGTTGTTGTATGGAACACTTATGGACTATATACATTGAGAAGAAGATAAAAAAGTTTGGCACCTTGATTGTACACCTTGGTCCTATGGGTAAAAGAGATGTTCTTCCACCTTGTTGGTACACCTTGGTCTTCTGGGTGTAAGGTTTGTATGTTATTTTCAATTGTTGCCACCTCTCCTTCAACCTACTAGGGATGTTGTTATTTTATCCAAGTTTTTGCTACTGATAGAGTTGGGTCGTGACCTCCTATTGTTGTTAGAGTTGGGTCATGACCCTTCCATGATTTGTATAACCTAATCATAACCTTAGGGGCTATTTGGGACTGACCCATGAACTTGTAGGCTACTATAGGGTGAGTCGTGACCATGTTGAGGCTGTTAAGACTAAGTCATGATTGTGTGTGTGCCTATCAAGTTGGGTCGTGACTGTATACGGGCCTATCAGGGTGGGCCATGACTATTTGAGACCTATCAGGCTGGGTCATGACGGTTTGTGAGCCTTCTAGGTTAAGAAATTACCATTAGGCTGGGATGTGACCTTTGTGAACCAGCTTTACTGAGCCATGACCTCTGTTGTTGATTTAGGGAACCATGAGCATGTTACAATGGGCCCTGACCTTTCCTTTGATTGTATATTCACCATGGATCAACCTTATGAACTAAACCCTCACCTTGTATTGTTTTATTGATTATATATTCTCCATGCACTGTTTTGTGGAAATTTTGTTTACTTGTGGACTATTATTACAGGCCAACCTTTGCTTAAGTATGAGCCACAACTTTGTAGTGGGATGTTAGTGTGGGAATCAAACTATCTGTAGTTTATTTTGTAGCATGTGAATGGTTGCTCCTTGATTGAGTATTTTTTTTCAAGGTTCCATTCCTTGGTTGAAGTCTCCCTATTATATTTATATTGACTTCTACACTTCCTACAGTACTCGACTAACTCTATCCTACATAATCTTCTCTCTCAAGTGTGTCAATGTCCATCACTTGATTGACTTGTCTCCTAAGAAACAAGCCCTGATTTGCAAGTATATCTAAGTTTAAGGAAGATTCAAATCAAACTCACTTTTTATTTTTTTTGTTAATATTAATATATTGTTGTTCATGATGATGCTAAGTACTATTTTACTATGTATTTTACAACTGTTATAATTTTGTTTCAGTCATGCAACTTTAACCAAGGACCTATGGGAGTGTTAAAGTTTAAAGAGATGAAAACTGTGTTTTTTGTTTTATTATCTAGATTCGTGTCACTGTTATACTTTTACTTCTGAGTATTTGATTTGCATTATTGCACAAGTTATTTTTTTTAATCCTAAAACTTTAATGGTTTTCATATATCTTTGTTATGTGAACTTGGATATGATTGTTACTCCACTCAATGGTTATTCATTGACTTTGAAGTGACATCATCTTCAAGCTTCACATCGGCAGCATAATTCTCATCCCATGAATTGTTTCCTCTACTTGATTTACATCCACAATCCATGTTCTCACACACAACACAATTTGGATCCCAATGCCTTATTATTGGCCTTAAGATAGAGTTTATATGCTCATACTCTTCCCTCATAATGTAAGCCTCAAAACAGTAGTCATATACTACTCATACAAAACTTATTCCCTATGTAAGGTATGTGTGGTGTGTGAGGCCCCATGCATGGTCCATGATCCATAGAAGCAAGAAATAGGATTTAATATTAATGGTTTTTTACCCAATATCACTAGTATTAATACTTAAAACGCATCCTTAGTTGTCCATACCTTAAAAATGGTTCCTTTATAGAGCTTGTACACAGAAGGTCCCCTTCATATGATCTATTTGGTGGTTCAAGTCCCTACACATGGTGGATGAGAATTGAAATCAATTGTTATAGCTTAATTCCCTAGTTTTCGGCCATGGATCATGGTTAGGACATTATAGCCTATCTACTATGCTTTGAACCTAAAATGGGTCCCCATATATTTCTAATATGACAAAAAGTCCTTCATAGGAATTATATGGTTTTATAGGGACTTACACATTGTGCATTAGTCCTCAAAGAAAAAATTAGGGCCCAGTCCCTAGTGTTTGGCCCTAAAGTATTGTTTATGTTTCGATTCCAATCCTTGACGTATTAATCATTAATATTGTGCAAATATCTCTCTCAAGTAAATATTTGGGCCCTTGTGGTGGTTAAATTCCCTATGTATGACCCATGATCCATAGAATTAATAGCTATGTAGTAAGATCCTATATTTTTTCCTTAATCCATGGTCGAAGCATCAACAACCATCTATTGTGGTAAAAATTGAAATTATTCTGCTATTATACTAATAGGTGAACAATTCCCTCTAAAAGGGTTATGTGTATTCTAAGGTCCTACACAGAGCACATTATTATTATAGGAAATAGCTAGCACATAAGACCTTATTTTTCATATGCAAGCCATGTTTTAAGCAGCGATACTAATCCTTAGTTTACAAAACCTTTAAATATTTACCATATAATACTTGTATTTGAAATATTCTCATTTTGGGGTATACATTGTGGTACCAAATCCATAGACTTAGGCAACCATGAATAAGGACTTGTCACTGATCTATAGTGTATCAAAAGTCAAAATGGTTAGCATATATCATTGTTATGGAAATAAATTCCCTCTCTAATGTCTCTGTGGTGGTTTATGGTCTTACACATGGCGAAGTACTACTGAGATTTTATAGCCCTAGTTCGTTTTTGTAACAAATTCTAAAATAGTATTTAGTACTCATCCACTGTCATTCCACTCAAATCATGTTAAAATAATAATATACTCCATGCCAAATTTTAATTATAAGTAGCATCTAACACAAGTTTTCACTCCATTCAAACAATGCCTATGTAAGGAAAATATTCTCAGGTAAGAGAGAATTCATAACACCTTGAATGAAAATAACCCCAGAAGTGAATTTTTTATTTTATTTTAGGACAGTTGTTTGTCGGATATTTGACAGATATCTGTGTCGAAACCATAACACAGTTGTTAGATACCATTTGTAAATGTCACTTTATATCTAACGTTGTTCATTGGATATATGACGCCCCTTTGTCAGTTATTTGACAAACAAAAATCGAACGTCATCGGATAGGTGACGATCTAAGAAGGGATAAACATCAGATACTCGAAGAAATGTCATCGTTTAGCAAGCGCATCAACAAAAGGTAAGCATCGGATATCCGACGCATTAATGTCGGGTAGTTGACAGTTCAAGAAAGCTATTACATCATGTAACCGATGGACCCTCATCGGTTACGCGACAAATTTACATCACTTAAACGACAATTCACCAAATCCATTGAATCAGGTACCTAACGAAACCTCATTGGGTACCTGTCGAATTTACATTGGTAGCCAACGGTTTGACGAAACTATTGCATCAGCTACCCAATGGAACCTCATCGGATACTCGACGAATTTACTTTGGGTATCTAATGATTTGACAATACTATTACATCAGGTACTCGATGAAAGTGTATCAGGTAGCCAACGAACTAGCCCGAGGTTAGCATCGAACATCCAACGGATTGTCATCGTCTATTCGATGTTTAACACTAAAAATGTCAAAAAAACATATTTGATTGAGTTATTCAATGTGTCTGTTGTCCGATGTTCATTATGTCAGATATCCGACAATAAGTGAAGTGTCATATAGTCGATTAAATTACACCAATGATTGTTGGAGGTTGTGTTCGTTCGATAACTATTGGTGTTATCTCGATAATCTGACGAACGGTTGTCGGATTTTTTTGTCCATATGTAGTAGTGTGAGTTTACCAAAAACGTTATTGAAGGGTTGGCCTTATTGAATGGGCCATGTAATTTTCCAAAATTCTATTTCTACAGACTACATGTTTTAGGATATATCCATGGACAACAAGAATCCAAAGAGACCCACCACATTTTTTTGTTACAATGATTTATAAATGTGGCTTATTGGGCATTCATCTGATGTTTGTTCAATGTTTGAGTTGTGTGGGATAAACATAGGTAGCATAAATTTATTGTTTATTATCTAGAGAATACTCGATATTAGTTCGATGGATCATCCACAATTCTTTTTTTGGCTCAATGCAATTGTAGATGTCGCTTTTTGGACATTCAATCGACATTCGGTCTACTTTGTAAACCAACATTAAATCTACATAAAAAAACATCTCTTTTCATATGCTAAACAAATGTTAAATCTAATTTGGAAACGTCTATTTTCAAACATTTCTTGGACGTTACTTAGAGTTGAAAACATCAGTCTTATACGTCGTCTAAATGACGTCGCTTGGCATTTTTAAGCGATGAATTTCTAGTGACTCCTTACCAATGTTTAAAATAACTCCCATTCGAGGTAAAAAAAATCGAATTTGGGGTCCAAATGAAGTAGTAAGGAGACAAAAAAAAAAGATCATTAGATGTAATCAAGGATTTAATATGAAACTGCATTAATGGAGATGAAAGAACACGCTTATATGATGTGATGTGAAATCAAATATGAGGAACACATTATGCATTAAACCAAATACATGTAAAAAGTGTTCATCTAACCCTATTTATTATGGTGATCATAGTATACCATCGATGTATTAAGAGCCTATGAATAGGATACCATTGGTGTCACACTTCTATGTTCTAGCTTAAACAATCAATTCAAAGGGATTGAGAAATGTGTGCAATACTCGAGCAATCAAAAAGCAAGAATAGTGGAATTTATGTTGAACAATCCCTAATTTATTGTTGGATGTAAAACACAAAGAGATATTTTATTGTTGGATGTAAAACACAAAGAGATATTTGCTACTGAATGAAAGGTGTGGGAATAACAATTGCAAGCAATCTCATTGGTACAAATGGCTTTGGCTAAATGCCCATAGTTGGAAAGAACACTACAAGGATTATTGGGATTGGCAATTACCATTTCTATAGTGTAAATGTCTATAAATGTTTCAAGGTGATATAAATCAACTTCCTAATTATTTTCTGGATTTAAATTACAATACCTTACCTCAATTCCAGCATATGCCAGTCATTCTTCGTAAAATGGATATTTTAGTCAGGGAAACAAATGTTTGGATCTTTACAACCTAGGACCGAAAAACCTACATCCAAGGTCTGTCTACAACCTAAGGTTAAGTCAACGTCATTTGCATTGAGCTTGACAATAAACCACCGATCATGAAGGGGAACCAATCTACTATTAATTATGTTATAGATGAGACTTCCTTTTATGGGTTTTAAGGGCGAATCTAGACTATAAAAGTGCCTTGTTGACTTGCTAGACTTGTTGTTCAATAATATGACGTTTCATGATAGATTTGAAACTTGATTTCACTAAAAAACAAGGTGTCTTTGTTAATCCTAGATTTGTTATCATTTTTGGCAGTTAAATTACTCATTTAAAAACATGTTTTATTATCTATTGCATATTTTATGTCACGCAAATCATTATTCAGCCTCAGGTATGAGTGCATTTAAGGCTTATACAAAATCTTTTTATTTATCATTTTTTTATGGTTTTACTAATTAAAAATGACATTATTAACGTGCATTTGATGTATTAACTGATTTATATATTTGTTTGCAGACTTTATAATCTTTTTGGGATAAATTAATAAACAGAACGCATTCATCCCGCCTTTCGCACAGCATGTCCAGCTTGACATCCAGTTTGTCATGCAATTCGTTGTGTGAAACTCACTGGTGGTTTGCCAGATGTTGAAATGTGTTGTTGTAGACTGCAGCCCTGAAGCACGCCACCAGAAAGACGCTCTGTTCTCCCTAGATCGACGCCCATCGTATCCAGCTCACGGCCCAGGCTCTCGTTCAGCTCTCCGTCCAGATCGCTCATCAGACTGCGCACTACTGAGAATTAATTCCGGGTATTTAAAATGTGAAACAGCTTGCAAATGTCCTGTTATCCACGTGTCTGGGTGATGAAGTTGTGTTCTAGATAATTCGCCAACCTGCATTCTCCTTTGCTCGCCACCACATCAACAATCCATGCGTTGGATTGATGCATCAATTCAACGCTCTCATATGTTCGCCATCAGCACATTTGCTGCGATAAGGAAGGAACCTGTGCGCCACATCTGAAGATCGTTCATGTGGAAGAGGAGCATGTGTGTTTGTTACCCTGTAAAAGGATCAGAACCATGTTGAAGGAGGAAGATTGCCTGCGCGTTGGCCTCTAAACTATTATGTGCCTTTATGATTGACTAAATTTAGAGAGCAGTCGACCACTAAAGGGTCAACTTGATCATCTCTGTAAACTATTATATATAGCAGCCTCTGTGTGAGAGCTCAGTTAGCTAGAGCTAGAAGAGTTAGGTTAGCCAAGAAGAATCAGTTCATGCTTTGATCTGTTCTTAAGCACTGTATTTCTATTCCATCGTTTGAATAATGAGTTGTATGTGTTGATGTTGAAGATTGCGTTTGAGTAGAAGTTATCAAGGCATCACCCCCGATTGCTGAGAGGGCCCCTCATCAACCAGAGGTTTCTTTTCTTGTTTATTTCTTTCATTTTTTCTGTTGTAGCTAGTTTAATTCACAATCTGTTTTATTATTTCCGTAATGCAATTTGATTTCTGAATTAGATAGTTAACTGCGCGCATAGTTTGTTTTCAGCTTTGTTTTCATTCATTTTATTTCCAGTCTATTACTTAATTTGTTTGCAAGTTAGATAAAATAGATTGTTGTTTATCAAATTAAATAGATTCAGTTATGTTTATTTCATGTCTATTTTAATTATCAGCTTATGCAATTCACATTCCAGTTTATTAATATGCAATGGTTTCTTTATGCTTATGTTTATGAATTTGTTTAAGTTTATTTTACTGTTAGATTTACTTAATAAGTAGGTTTGTTTATTGCCCTTATGCATTAGAATTACATATGCATGACTTCAGCTGAAGATCAATTCATTTAGGTTAACTTTTACCATTTTAACTGTGCAGACTGTCATTCGGACAGCCTGCTCAGCCTATTATTCAGCCACCCCTTTCAGACCCACAGTTCAGTCTGTCATTCAGCGCTTAGTTATGTTTTTAGTGTTTTTTTATGTATTTTGAGATTGTTTTTAGTTCTATTTTGTTAATGTCTAAAATATGTTTTGAGTGTAATATTTTGATAATAGTTTTGTTTAACATTAAAGTTAAAGTTTAATTGTTTTAGGTTATTTATTAAAGTTTTATTATTTTCCTTATTTCTTTTTTCCTTGAATGTGTGTTAAGTTGTTTTTGTTTCTTGAATATTATTGCTGATTTTGTTTTACTGCTGTATTATTTTGTGTTTATGTTTTCTAGATTGAATTATTTATTTGTATGTGAGATTTAGTGTTACATGTGTTTTCCTTAATATGTTTTTAGGTTGTCTCTTTTATGTTGTGTTATTGTTGAAAGAACTTGTAGGATAGAACCTAAAGATATTTCTTTATTAAGTTTTCTACTTGCTTCTTTTATTAAGTTTTTTAGTTGCTTATAAGTTAAGTTTTCCTTGTACCCTAGTTTCCCATTTGAATAGTTAATTGTTAGTTGTATTCCAGTTTAAAGTTTATTATCAATTATTTAGTTTACTATTCTGTCTCAATTTACTTACTTTAATAATTGCATTTTTAGGATTTTGACTTGGTTTTTTATTTTGAAAGATATTTCGATCTTTTGTTTGTTAAAATATTTACACGACACCCTCTACCTTCGCATATATTTTGTGTCAACTCTAAGCTTACCAACCTCGGTTGATAATTAAAGAATAGGTGCATTAACTTAGATATTATAACACCCAACACTTTTGGTGCCATTGCCGGGGAGTTGTTCTGTAAGGTAGAATAGAATTATTTATGAAGTTTAGTAATAGGTTGGTAGGGGGGGAGCGGTAAGACGAGAGGTAAGAACCTGTGCATCTATTATAATAGGCGCCCCCAAATCCAACAACAGTAGTAGCATAGGTTTTCTTTAGTTTAAAATTTTTTCATGAATAGAATTAGAGATCCTCGGGGTATATTTGTCAAGACCGAAAAATTTATTGAAGTCTATACTAACTATGGTAGGGGACATAATTCCCCAACTACTAACTAACCAAAAAGGTATCGAAATACGCCTGTAGGAAGTATTTCTACCCTGAAAACTAAGGAGTCTCTCTTAGAAGATCTTATTGGAGAAGCCATAGAAGGAGAAGGAACCTTGGTAGAAGGTCCTAAGGACACCGTTCCTGAGGAAGTTCAAGTGGATCAACCATTAGAAACCTCTAGCCCCCCACTAGTTTCAAATCCAATTAACACAACTTTTTCACTAGTAGGAGATCTGAATTTCGTTGACTTTGTTGATCCTGCTCAAGTAAAAGCTCTCTTTGGAACCTCAATAGATCTAGTCATCTTGCAAATTGAAGCTTCTACAGTAGAACCTACTATCCCTCTAGGATTCAATAAAAACACAGTTGATCAGAGGAAGATATCTCCTGAAAAAGAATGTTGGGACGCTCCATTATCACCTCGAAAGGAGCCTCCTAAGTATATTTACGTTAAGAATCCAACTTATATGGAGAGACGGGGAGAAAATGAAGATCATGATCAAGTTAGAAATGAAGAAGGAGAAGGGGAAAATCAAACTGAGGCTACCTTTGGGTTCCCTATCTTAGATACAATGCAGGATGTAACTATGAAAAATATCCCTCCTTCCTCCTTACCTACTTTCTATGGAAAAAGTAATGAGGACTCGGACACATTTTTGTTCGAGTTCGATATCCTTTATAGGAGCTATAATTATCTGCAAGACACTCACAAACTAAAACTCTTTCCCGCTACACTAAAATATTCCGCCTTGAGATGGTTCATGGGATTAGGAGAATCTACTATCAGGACTTGGGATGATATGAAAAATTCATTCTTGCGAAAATATCAAGAATACCGAAAACCCAAGGACTCTCGACATGATATATTCAAGATACAACAACTTGAAGACAAGAGCCTCGAGGATTATCTCGAAAGGTTCATTTATACATTAAATAAGTCTAAATATAATGACCTCTGAGAAGATGCAATACGTACACTTTTCCTTAAGGGGATCTCCGAGGACTTGTTAGAAAGTCTTAATCTCATGGCAGCTGGTGATATTTCTCATAAAACTTTTTCACAGATCGGTGAGATGTGTAAAAAATATTGTAGAAGTAGGGGGGAAGTTGTGAAAAAAATTTGAGAGCCTTTTAGTAGAAATGTAAGAGAAAATGTTCCTAGTTAAGGTGGAGTTACAAGAGTAGAGTTAGGAAACCTGTTGGAGAATTTTAAGACTGATATCTTAGGAGCAATGGGTTCTTAACTAGATGATTTACAAGCCAAGAAGAGGCAGGATGAAGAACGAGCAGCAATGAGTATCTTTTGTCCAAGATGTATAACTAAACATCCCCAAAGAGAATTTCTGTTAAACAACATTTCTGTATGTCACATCTGTACAGAAGAGCATCCAACAGATAATTGTCCATCCTTGCATGGATTGCAAGCCATATATAAGAGTGCGGATGTAGCTGAAACATCTAGGAGGCCTCCTTGGCAACCTAGATACCAACCAGCATATCCAAACTTTCCACCACAACCTCCACACTATTATCCTCCATATCAACCACCTAAAAAATGGAACAATTCAAGATAGCAGAATTGGCCACCTCAGTATCCTCCTCCTCAATTTCCATAACAATAATATTGGTCACCAGGATGGACAGAACAACCATATCCTCAGCCACAACCTGTCCCTGCACCTAATCATCCTTATCCTCATAATCAAACAAATTTCCAGCAAATGTCGCCTGGATTTGTACCTCCAGTTCCTTTTATCACACAGCAACCTC
>LPNX011209919.1:5478-54511 GCA_001517045.1 Pseudotsuga menziesii | reverse complement strand
ATCGGATCAGCGCAACGGACTCCACCAACCTCCTCATTGGAGGTAATCTTAATCAAAACACCATTACACATTTATTTGCTGTTCTTATTTCATGTTATTTGCGTTTACTGCTTTAGCTTAGTTTTCATTTCAGTTTCTTTTTATTTGCATTATTGAACTGCTACTAAGGATTCCAGATTCCTTAGTAGGTGCTCATCAGCACAAGCTAGGGTGAAAACCCTAGCAACACTCATCACTTTTAGAATGCAAATACTCCTCGATCGACATTATTACCTACACAACCGATAGTTAACCCTAATAATAAACCAACTCAAGCTCTTAACAGCATTGATTTGAAACCTCTTCCATCATACCTTATTTTGACTGTACCTGTACATGAAATTCAATTACGATCGGGAAGAGTTGTGAATACTAAACCCAAGTCATTAGTCATCATTCAAGAACCAAATGAAGAAGAAGAAGATTCAAGTGAACTCATGAATGATGTTATTTTTGAGGATGTGAACATTCCAAAGGTTCCAGTACACACCCATCCTCCACAAGAAACTATTCAGGAGCAAAGAATTCTTCCATTTCCAGAGAGACTAGTAATAGAAAAACATGTAGTTCATCCGAAGTATAACATTTTGAATGAATTAAAGAACATATGTATTAAAATACCTCTATTACAAGATATTAAAGATATACCGATCTATAGTAAGGTAATAAAGGATCTATGTATTAAAAGCCCAAGAAAGAAGCAAAATGACCCTCTTACAATTCATGTTATAGGAGAAATGTCTGAATGTATGGCAGGTCAGTCCCGGATTGCAAAATATACAAATCCAGGAGCCCCAGTAGTGATTGTAATTATAAACAACATCGCCATAGAGAATACATTAATCGATTTAGGATCCTCTATTAACATGACGACCACCGCAGTTTTAGAAGTTTTGCAGTTAGGACAATTTCTCCGACCTACTCCTTCCATCCTAGAACTAGCAGACCGCACTACGGTAAAACCCATTGGATCCTTGGATGACATTGTTGTATCAGTAGCCTCATGGAAATACACTGTCGAGTTTATGGTCGTAGAATCAAAGGATCCTTCTAAAGGAAAACCTATTATCTTGGGAAGACCATGGTTAGCTACCGCAAATGCTTTTATAGGATGTAGGGATGGAGATATGACTATTTCCAATGGGTTGTCCACACAAAGACTTATTTTATACCCCTAGAAAAACCAATAACTAAAAATTCATGGTGGTTAAATTGTTCTTTTGGGGATGAAGACTTTGATGATCTATCCCTTCCTAGTGATTTTTCCTTGACACTTCAGGAGCAAACCACTGAGAACATATTAAACCAATTTGTTTCTTCGACAACTTGTACAGATTTCCCTCAGTCTTTTGCTCAACTCGATCAGATTTTTGGAGATGAGTTTCAAGATAATATGGCTCTCTCAATGTTTACAGAAACACCTTGTGTCTTCACAATTGAAGAGCATACAGGACCATATACCATACCTTGTGAGGTTGGCCCTAATTTTTTTTTTACGTATAAACGCAGGATTAAATGAAAACCAACAATCACAGCTGCTTAAAGTTCCTAAGAAACAAGCTGGAGCATTTGCATGGGAATACACCGATATGAAGGGTATGCACCCCGATACCTGTATTCACCATATTTATATAAATCCAAGCATGTCACCTATAAGGCAGCCACAGAGGAGGATGAATCCTGCTCTAAAGGATATAGTAAAATAAGAATTACAAAAACTCCTCACTGCTGGTTTCATCTATCTGATCTCCGATAGTAAATGGGTATCTCCTTTAGTAGTAGTACCAAAGAAAATCACAGGGAAATGGCGTATTTGTGTTGATTTTAGGGAGCTAAACAAAGCTGAACTTAAAGACTACTTTCCTTTACCCTTTATTGATCAAGTATTAGATACTCTGTCAGGTAAACAATATTTTTTCTTTCTTGACGGGTATAGTGGTTACAACCAGATTTTAATAGCACCTGAAGATCAAGACAAAACCACTTTTACATGCCCTTGGGGAACATACGCTTATCGAGTTTTTCCATTTGGCTTATGTAATGCACTTGCCATTTTTCAGCAAGCAGTCTTAGGAATCTTTTCCGATCTTATTCATGACTGTGTGGAGGTATGCATGGATGACTTTACGACCTATGGTAATACTTTTCAAGAAGCCCTTGAAAACCTCAAGAAGGTCTTGATCTAATGTCAAGAAATGAATTTATCCCTTAGTCATGAAAAATGTAAAATGTTACTGATAGAAGGTATAGTTTTGGGACACTATGTTTCTTCCAAAGGAATCAAGGTAGACCCTGCGAAGATCAAAGTAATTGTTGGCCTTCCCTCTCCCAAATCTCAGAAAGAGGTAAGAAGCTTTCTTGGTCATGTAGGCTATTACTGTCGTTTTATTGAAAATTTCACTAAAATAGTTACACCAATGTTTAAGTTACTTACAAAGGACTCAGAATTCCAGTGGACCAAATCTTGTCAAAATGCTTTTGAAATCCTAAAAGCTAAACTATCGGTGGCACCAATACTTAGGGGTCCCGATTAAGTCCCTTCATTTTCACATATCTACCGATGCCTCTGATACAGGCATAGGAGGAGTCCTCGGCCAAAAAGGACAAGAACCTTATGCCATCTATTTTATTAGTAAAAATTTGACCCCTGCCGAATTAGATTACACTGTTACTAAAAAATAATTTTTGGCAGTAGTTTATTCTATTGATAAATTTCTTCATTATATCACAGGTTATGAAGTTTTTGCGCATACCGATCACTCCGCCATTAGATTTCTAATGAATAAACCAATTAGCAATGGTAGAGTGACCTGGTGGCTTCTTTTATTGCAAGAATTTAACAGTACCGTCATTGACCGACCTGTTAAAGAAAATATCGCAGCGGATTTCCTTTCCCGTATTCAACATGAAGACGGTACTAAACCAGTTGACGACACTTTTCCTGATGAACATGTATTTGTTGTATATGTTCAAACCACTTGGTTTGCAGATATTTCCAATTATTTAGCAACTGGGAAAATACTAAAGCATTTATCTCCACATGAGAAGCGTCATATCATAGTTCAAAGTTCTAATTATTCTTGGGTTGATAACAATATCTTCTACACCGGTCCAGATATTATTATTCGACGATGTGTGCGGGAGGATGAAATGACAGACATCCTCCATGCATGCCATGATGGACCATGTGGAGGTCATTTTTCTGATAAGAAGACGCCATATAAAGTATTACATTCTGGTTATTGTTGGCCAAGCATTTTTAAGGATGCTTCCAAATATGTTAAAGGATGTGATAGTTGCCAAAGAATGGGTAGACCTACGTCATCTGATCAAATCCCTTTACAACCCCAAGTTATGATTGAACCTTTTGAAAAATGGGCTCTTGATTTTGTAGGACCAGTTTCTCCCATGTTTCATAAAAAGAAATATATCTTAGTTTGCATGGACTATGTCACCAAGTGGGTAGAAGCTAAAGCTTTATTTAGAGCCACAGAGAAATCGGTGGTAGAATTTATATATGAAGAAATATTCAGCTGGTTTGGTGTGCCTAGAGAAATTTCCACAGATCAAGGTACTCAGTTTACTTCTACATTAATGAAATAACTTAAAAGGAAATATGGCATCCGACATTGCAAATATTCACCTTATCACCCTCAGGCTAATGGTCAGGTAGAATCAACTAATAAAGTGTTAGAAGCCATTTTAACTAAGACCATTCACTTACATCATAAGGATTGGGCAGATAGACTCCCAGAGGCTTTATGGGCCTATAGGATAACATGGAGAAACACTACCGGACATACCCCCTATGAGTTAGTGTATGGCAAACAAGTCCTTTTACCAATTGAATTTCAAGTTAAAACCTTTCGTATGGCAGCACAATTAGGCATGAATTTGGATGAAGCACAGATACAACGAATATTACAGATTAATGAGTTAAACGAAATTAGACAAGATGCACTACAAAGAACGATGTTAATACAGAATCAACGAAAAACATGGCATGATAAATTTATTAAGCAAAAGAAGTTTAATACTGGAGATTGGACATTACTAATTGATTCACGGTTTAAAAATTTTAAAGGAAAATTAACTACCCGTTGGATGGGTCCATACGAAGTAGTTACAACTTTTGACAATGAATCAGTAAAAATTAAAACAATTGATGGCTCAGAAATTTCCTTTGTAGTAAATGGACATAGACTTAGGCTTTATCATCAACCGACATCTAAACAGGATTTCATATAGAATGTTTTGCATCAAAATGAAATGGAATTAGTTGAAGGGGAAGCTATTCCTCCTCCTCCTCCTGATCCTTGAAAAATATTTTGGGTTATTATCACGTATATATATGTAAATATGTGCTTGTTGCTTTGAATAAATAAGAGTCACTTCTAATAGGTTGTTTACACAAGACTCCTTTTCTTTTATGCATTTATGAATAAATTGAATCATCTAACAAGTGGTTTTGCAGTTTGATTACAAGTATATTATCTCTATGAGCAGCTAACAGAATATTACTTGGACAAGGAAAGTATGCTAAAATACTCATCAGGTATTTTAATCTTTTTGGGGGTACTTTTGAAATTTGCAGCTTATACTAATAAAAAAAAATTATAAATCCTTTGTATATCATACTTCACCAATTTTCTATGATTCATATAGTTTTGGGTATCTTGATTCAGACATGTATATTTCTAATTTATTCGTTTAAACAAGTTGCTTAATAAGACCCACTTTCATTATCATATTTTTTACCTATGGATTACTAGTTCTTCCTATACTTGTTATCAAAAATTGTCTCTTGAGTATTTTGGTGATAGCTCGACAGTAAGTGGAATTTTTGTCTATGGGGAACATTACTTTTCTTTATAAAGAAGAAGGATTGTTAGGTTAAAGAACAACTTTCAGTTATTCTTTTTGGACATATTTTATGAGTTTGGCTATTATGAAATTACTTATAACTTTATTTTGAAAAAATTGAATTATGTGTTTAGTAGGATTTAACACGCTCTAGTACCAATTGGCTTCCATATATTTAATATCATTATACAAGGCAAACCCGTCGGGGTACTAAACAGGTATGCTGGCAGCGGGTCAATGCTAAGTAAAAACCTTACAACAGGAAGCTCGATAAATGCAAGTAAACCCGTAGGGGTACTAAACAGGCTCGCTGGCAGTGGGGCTATGCTTGCATGGTACCAAGATAAACTCATCGGGGTACTGAACAGGCCTGCTGGCAGTGGGGCAATATTTGGTAAATGAGATCTGGTTAATACACCACTATGCACATAGTTCGTAAAATAATGATAATATATGAAGAAAAAAATTTAAAAATATGTCATGGCCAATTGTTTATAATGTCATTTGAGAATGGCTCTAAGTTGACTTTGCCCCGGCCGTCTAATTCCGCATATACCTAAGATATCATTATCTTAGAAATGGGACCCATAGCTGTAAATCTCACACACTCCGGGGTACACTTGAAATATTTTCTGATGACAGGATATCTTTACAATGAGGCATAGATGGCTAGTTTTTCCTATGGTATTCTTTTGATTATAATATTCTTATTTACGTGGTCTTTCTAAGCACTGTTTTATTTTTCATGAATATACATTTCTGAACCATTTTCATTTACTAGTTAGTTTTTCTTAAAAATAATTTACAGCATGCTCACACTCTTTCTATTTTTTCTGGAACAATCAATTCTTCTCTTTGTATGGCTTGAGGACACGCCATATATTTGGTTTGGGGGGTGATGGATTTGTAAAAAAATTAGATTGTTTTTATTATTTATGATAAATCTATTTATCTCTAGCAAATGATAAGCATTTTCAGGAATGTAAACAGTGGAATTTGGTTATAGCTTGAAGCATATTTTTACAGCAAAATTCAATACAAAAGACCATATGGACGATCGAATGAAGGAAAATGAAATATTAAATAGCGATCTGAGTAAATATGGTAATATTATAACATTTATGATTAAAATTTGCTAACTAAATTTTGCTTTTGGGTAAAAAAATTTTACTTCCATTTCACTGTTAATAATCATATTCTCTTACCCAATCATGCATGAAAATGATCAATATTTTTGTTATTTAAAATGCAATTTATGTTTTTATGTTACATGTTCAACCTGCCCAAAGTTTTACTTTGGACATGGTTGAATTAATTTTAAACTTTATAAATGATAAAATTATTTTGAACCTAAGAAGTGTTAAATTAAGAATGTTGAAAACCAAATAAAATCATTTTTAACTTTCATACAATGTGTGACATGAAAGATATGTTATTTTTAAATTACATGTTAAAAGCGTGAAGTTTAAAATTACCTTCTTGATCTGCCAAGTCGAAGGCAGCTGCTAGTTTTCCTTCTTCCTAAATTGTTTTTATTTCTTTTTCCTCAATGGGACCAAGCATTTCTCTGGTTTGGGGAAATGTTGATCCTAGATTTGTTATCATTTTTGGAAGTTAAATTACTCATTTAAACATGTGTTTTATTAGCTTTTGCATATTTTATGTTACGCAGATCATTATTCAGCCTGAGGTATGGGTGTATTTAAGGTTTATACGAAATATTTTTATTTATCATTTTTTATGGTTTTATTAATTAAAAATGACATTATTAAAGTGCATTTGATGTATTAACTGATTTATATATTTGTTTACAGACTTTATAGTATTTTTGGGCTAAATTAATAAATAGAACGCATTCAGCCTGCCTTTCACACAGCATGTCTAGCTTGACGTCCAGCTTGTCATCCAATCCGTTGCGTGAAACTTGCTAGTGGTTTTCCAGATGTTGAAATGTGTTGTTGTAGATTGCAGCCCTGAAGCGCGCCAGCAAATAGACACTCTGTTCACCCTAGATCGACGCCCAGCTTATCCAGCTCACGGCCCAGCTTCTCGTTCATCTCTCCGTCCAGATCGCCCATCAGACTACACGCTGCTGAGAATTAATTTAGGGTATTTTAAACGTGAAACAACTTGCAAACGTCCTGTTAGCCACGTGTCTGGGTGATGAAGTTGCGTTCTAGATAATTCACGATCCTGCATTCTCCTTTGCTCACCACCACATCAACAATCCACGCGTTGGATTGATGCATTAAACCCACGCTCTAGAAGATTTACCACTACGCTCTCCTATGTTCGCCATCAGCCCATCTGTTGTGATAAGGAAGGAACCTGTGCGCCACATCTGAAGATCGTTCATGCTGAAGAGGAGCCTGTGTGTTCGCTGCCCAGTAAAAAGATCAGAACCGCGCTGAAGAAGGAAGATTGCCTGCGCCTTGGCCTCTAAACTGTTATGTTCCTTTATGATTGACTAAATTTAGAGAGCAGTCGACCACTTAAGGGTCGAATTGCTCATCTCTGTAAACTATTATATATAGCAGGCTCTATGTGAGAGCTCAATTAGCTAGAGCTAGAAGAGTTAGGTTAGCCAAGAAGAATCAGTTCATGCTTTGATCTATTCTTAAGCAGTGTATTTCTGTTCCACCATTTGAATAAAGGGTTGTATGTGTTGTTGCTGAAGATTTCGTTTGAGTAAAAGTTAGCCAGGCATCACCCCTTATTAGTGAGAGGGCCCCTCATCAACCAGAGGTTTCTTTTCTTGTTTATTTCTTTCATTTTTTCTGTTGTAGCTAGTTTAATTCACAGTCTGTTTTATTATTTATGTAATGCAATTTGATTTCTGAATTAGATAGTTAACTGCGCGCATAGTTTGTTTTCAGCTTTGTTTTCAATCATTTTATTTCCAGTCTATTGCTTGATTTGTTTGCAAGTTAGATCAAATAGATTGTTGTTTATCAACTTAAATAAATTCAATTCTATCTATTTCATTTCTATTTTACTTATCAGCTTATGCAATTTACATTCCAGTTTATTAATATGCAATGGTTTCTTTATGCTTATGTTTATGAATTTGTTTAAGTTTATTTTACTATTAGATTTTCTTAATAAGTAGGTTTGTTTATTGCCCTTATGCATTAGAATTACATCTACATGACTTCAGCTGAAGATTAGTTCATTTAGGTTAGTTTTTACCATTTTAACTGTGCAGACTGTCATTCGCACAACCTGTTCAGTCTGTTATTCAGCCACCCCTTTCAGACCCACAGTCCAATCTGTCATTCAGTGCTTAGTTCTGTTTTTAGTGTTTTTTATGTATTTTGAGATTGTTTTTAGTTCTGTTTTGTTAATGTCTGAATTATGTTTTGACTGTAATATTTAGATAATAGTTTTGTTTAAAATTTAAGTTAAAGTTTAATTGTTTTAGGTTATTTATTAAAGTTTTATTATTTTCTTTAATTCTTTTTGCCTTGAATGTGTGTTAAGTTGTTTTTCTTTCTTGAATATTATTGTTGATTTTGTTTTACTATTGTATTATTTTGTGTTTATGTTTTCTAGATTGAATTATTGATTTGTATGTGATATTTAGCGTTACATGTGTTTTCCTTAGTATGTTTTTAGGTTGTCTCTTTTATGTTGTGTTATTGTTGAAAGAACTTGTAGGATAGAACCTAAACAAATTTCTTTATTAAGTTTTCTACTTGCTTCTTTTATTAAGTTTTTTAGTTGCTTATAAGTTAAGTTTTCCTTGTACCCTAGTTTCCCATTTGAATAGTTAATTGTTGGTTGTATTTCAGTTTAAAGTTTATTATCAATTATTATTTTTTACTATTCTATCTCAGTTTAATTACTTTAATAATTGCATTTTTAAGAGTTTGACTCGGTTTTTCAATTTGAAAGATCTTTCGATCTTTTGTTTGTTAAAATATTTACACGACACCCTCTACCTTCACATATATTTTGTGTCAACTCTAAGCTTACCAACCCCAGTTGATAATTAAAGAATCAATGGATTAATTTAGATATTATAACACCCAACAGTCTTCAAAGAGACCCGTTTTAATGCATTTTCAAATGTTTTTTGGTCCAATATTGAATGGTTTTTTTCACTCCATCTTGGTTGGATTAGTGTTTTGATGCAAGTAATATGTTTAGTCTCAAGTTCTAAACCTTTGTTTAGCTTTGTTTCAATAATTGAAGTTATAGGGCTACTAGAGCTCAGAAGGTCTCCCAAAAGTGTTATAAACCTAGAGAAGCTACAAATTGTAATATGTTGAGTGTCAAGTTTCAAATATTTGTTTGAATAATTGAAGTTATAAGACTACTAGAGCTCTAAAGGTCTCCCAAAATTGCTATGAACCTAGAGACAAATTGAGTAACCATCTCTTAATTTTTGGTGTTTCAACCATTTAGAGAGTTGATTTGATGTTAAAGATGTTCCAAATTGGTTGCAAGTCTGTTCAATCAAGTTTTACATGCCTAAACAACGTTACCCCCCTCTCCCCTGTTCCCCCCTCAAAGGAAAGATCACTGACTTGAGGAGCTTACTAGCTTCTCAAACAAGCAATTTTCCTCATGAGGGACAAATAATTGAATTATTGAAATGAGACGATAGACACACTCCTAAGTCAATGATTGAGCTCAATCACTGGAGGTAGGAAATATTGATATTAAAAGTAAACAAATTTTTAGTTGTTAAGCTAGTATTTGTAAGAAAAGCATGCAAAGAAACCTCACAAACCTAAATCATTGGGTTGGGGGAAACTAACCTCTCAACCTATTGGAATCTTCAAGCATTCAAATTTAGTGATGGAGGGAGGAAAGTGGCCATTGTTCACTATGGAGTTAAACAAATAAGCTAACCCACTAATTGAACCCAAAAACATGCCCATCACTCACTTGGAGTGTATGATAAACTTTGAGGTGAGGAAAGTACCATCAACCATTCAAACTTAGTTATTTAGAACCCCTTGGGATTTGGCACGGTCCATGCCATTTTTTTCCTTCCTTTGCATGGCCAACCAATCTTTCTGATTCCCACAAAGGCCAAATTTTAAGCTCTTTCTTCTTCTTCCTTACTCACATTATTTCCCATCCTCCATTTGCATTGTCGTTATATTTCCTTATATCCATTATTTTGCATATTTCAAGCTCTCAGAAGGTTTTTGGTTTACAAGCATGAGGTTTGTTCAACTAGGAGAAGAATTTACGCCATTCTAAATTTGTATTCATTAATGCTAGGGATTGATGGGAAATATTTTATCTATGTTATCGTCCTCCATTAATGCATTGTGGACTTGTTCATATGATGAATTGAGAGTAGAAACCAAGAAAGCTTCTTCTTGTTAATATAAAATGCACATTGTTGTCTGAAGCCATTATGTTGAGTAGTGAGTCATCCAACATTATCACAACATCAAGCTTAATAATCGCTTGGGGAGTTACAAACAGAGAAGAGTTTGTTGTTGAAGGTTTTTGGCTACTCTTAATACTTTGTAGTCTTCATTGGAGTGGTAAGCCTGTTTGATTTTCCATCAGAATTTCTTTTCATGATACTCTTCATATTTTTTATTCACTTCTTCCTTGAATTTGTTTCCTCTTAGATAAGAGAATCAAGCAAATCAAGCCTCTATAGTATTCAACTCCATACTTGAAAGAATTTCACTAGAAAAATGAAATGGTATACCTCAAATTTTAGAGAACTCTACCTTTTGACTATGCATGCAAATACTCAATAAAGTAGAACTAAAAATTAGAATTGCATTGCTAGATAAGGGAGTAGGAATTGTTGGGATTTATAATCCTCCCTTGTCCAAACTGTCTATTAGATTATATAAGCCTAACTTATGATTCATTTAGTTATTATTGGGTCCATTAGTACCATTGGGTCTACTTGGTCTAATGAGGCCACATGTACCAGTCACTAGAGTGTTGGGAACACCGATAGAGGCTAACTGGAACTGACTACACTTGCATGCATCAGTTTAGGTGCCTCCCAGACCAATCCCTACATTTTAGGAGCCACTAAGAGTGGCGGCACTAACCTCCTCCAGTTGTTGGTAGTTAGTGACTAGTCAAGCTTAGTTATGCTTCAGTTAGATTCAGTTAGATATCCTCCAGTTCAGTTAGCACCAGTTATGCATGGATACATGTGGGAAGGCGCCAGTTCTCACCTGCTTCTCACCTACCACTGCAGTTAGCCCGGTTTAACTGATGACAACTGATTGAGAGACTAGATTTGACATCTGGAGTTAACATGTTGGACTCCGATAGTGATTTAGACACTTTTAGTTCGCCATGCAGTTAGTCTGAGTTGGTAGATTTGAATTCATCTCTCATTATTCGAATTCTCCTTTATGTAACACAGTTGTATACTGCTGGGATGCAATGAAGTTTATATTATAATTATCTAATCAATACTTATCGGTTTCCTGTGAGATTTGATTTTTTGAGTGTGTATCATTCATTCCTTTTCACTGCATGATAATTAAGAATCTGATTGCTCTCATTTATATGAAGATTTTACCATTGAGCTGATACTGGGTGCAGTACCCAGCTCAAAGGCCCCTTGTCGGATGAACATACTTGAACTTAATGAACTTAAGTCACAATTAAAAGAACTTATTGACAAGAAGTATATTTGACCCAGTGTGTCTCCCTGGGGGGCACCTATCATCTTCATTAAGAAAAAGGACGGAACTCTACGACTTTGCATAGATTACCATCAGTTGAATAAGATGACTATTAAAAATAGATACCCGTTGCCTCGCATAGATGATCTGTTTGATCAACTACGTGGAGCCACGGTGTTTTCGAAAATTTATTTCAGGTCTAGATATCACCAAGTTAGGATTAAAGATGAAGACATCTTTAAAACAGCTTTTAGGACTTGATATGGCCATTACGATTTTGTCGTCATGCCATTCGGGCTTACTAATGCCCCAGCTGTTTTTATGTGTTTAATGAATAATGTAATGCATAAATATCTGGATAATTTTGTGGTCGTGTTTATCGACAACATATTAATCTATTCGAAATATGAAGAAGAACATAAGGAACGTTTAAAAATTGTTTTGCAAGAGTTACGAGATCATCAACTCTTTGCAAAGTTTAGTAAATGCAATTTCTTTAAGGATAAAATCCAGTACTTAGGTCATGTGGTGACTAAGGACAGAATTTCAGTGGATCCCGAAAAGATAAAGGCAATTGAAGATTGTCCAGTTCCTAAAGATGTAACTGATGTTCGATCCTTCATGGGAATTACCGGTTATTACCAGAGGTTCATTGAAGGGTTTTCGAGAATCGCAAATCTGATAACCTCCTTGCAGAAAAAGGGAAAGAAATTTGACTGGAATCAGAAGTGTGAGGAAAATTTTAAAAAGTTAAAAACTTTATTAACTAGAGCACCTATTTTAAGAATAGCTGATCCAAATAAAGATTTTGTAGTGTATACTGACGCCTGCAATGATGGTTTAGGTGGAGTATTGACTCAAGAAGGGCATGTTATCGCTTATGAATCTAGGAAATTAAAAATTCATGAAAATAATTATGCAACTTATGACTTGGAATTAGCTGTTGTCATACATGCTTTAAAAATCTGGCATCATCATTTAATTGGAAGGAAATTTATTCTAATGACAGATAATAAAGGACTAAAATATATGTTAGATCAACCTAATCTGAATGCTAGACAAGCTAGGTGGATAGCTTTTCTAAGTGAGTATGATTTCAAAATTCAGCACATTAAAGGGAAAGAAAATAAAGTTGTCGATGCACTAAGTAGAAATTCAAGGCTGAACTTTAGAGAAATTATCAGCACTTATACAACAAATCTGGAAGAACAGCTTAAAGCAGGGTTAGAACAAGATGAAATTTACCAAAAATTACAAGTAAAAGCAAAATAAAATCCAACAGAAAGTTTAAGTAAAGGGTACAGCTTGAATGAAAAGGGATTTTTACTGTATACAGACAGAATGTATGTACCTAATGTACCTAAAGTTAAGTTATTAATTTTAGATGAAATCCATAAAACTCCATACTCAGGCCATCCAGGTTATCAGAAGACTATAACTATGTTAAGAAAAGAATATTTTTGGCCAAACATGAAGACAGAACTGACAGAATATATCGCTAGATGTTTTTAATGTCAGCAAGTAAAAATTGAACATCAACATCCAACTGGATTACTTCAGTCATTGCCCATTCCTAGCTGGAAATGGGAGATAATTAGTCTTGATTTTGTTATTGGACTGCCTAAAAATCAGAATTTAAATGATTCTATAATCGTAGTAGTTCACAAATTGAGTAAAGCAGCCCATTTTGTACCTGTAAAAACTACGTATAAAGCTGTAAACATAGCTGGTATCTTTTTAAAGCAAATTTTTCGACTGCATGGGATACCGAAAGTTATAATCTCAGTTCGAGACCCTAAATTTACAGGTAACTTTTGGAAATATTTGTTTAAAGGATTAAATACTACACTAAATTTTAGTACTTCATTCTATCCTCAAACTGATGGACAGACTGAAAGAGTAAACCAAATATTGAAATATTTACTAAGAATGTATGTAAAGGATCAGCCAAGTAAATGGGAGGATTATTTGCATCTGGTAGAATTTGCTTATAATAATAATTATCAAGCTTCAACCAGATTTAGTCCTTTCAAAATCTTGTATGGAAGGAAGTGTAACACTCCTATCTCTTGGAGTAATCCGGTGGACAGATTAGTATTAGGTCCTGAACTATTGAAAGAAATGGAAGAAATTGTAAAGCAGGTACAAGGTAATCTGAAAATTGTCCAAGATCAACAGAAAAGTCAAGCAGACCTTAAAATAACTCCAAAGAAGTTTCAGGTGTTCATCAAGGTGAGACCCAAAAAGAGCTCTCTGAGGTTGGGTAGTTGTGCCAAACTAGCACCTCGTTACTGTGGTCCTTTTGAAATACTATCCAGGATTGGACAGGTAGCCTATCAGCTAGCATTAAAACCAAATTTAAGATTTCATAATATTTTTCACATTTCTGTATAAAAGAAATATGTTCATGATGCTACTCATGTTGTTAACTGGAATGATGTACAGGTGGAACCAGAAGGAGATTTTCTGGTGGACCTGTACTGTATCCTCGAGTGGAGGGAGATCACACTTCGAAACCGCACCATTGGTCAAGTGAAGGTGCAATGGAAGCACCTTAGTCCAGAGGAAGCCACCTGGGAATTGAAAACTCATATGCGAGATGCATAACCAATTCTGTTCCAGGGGAATTCTGAGGACGAAGAATAAATAATATCGAGGACGATGTTATAATTTAAGGGGGTGTGTATGTCACATGCCCCAATTTTGCAAAAAAAAATTTATATTATTTGAGGAACAATATGTTAAATTTTATGCTAAGTTGTAATTAATGACCAGTGGGGTCAAGAATACTTATTGTAAATTCAGGATAGTTTATTTATAAATAAATAAATGAGGAGACAACAGCTCGGGAGAGCTGTTAAAGGAGTGTTTACTGGTCAAATTGGTGGAGGAGACTAGGTGGAGAGAAAACTGACATGTGGCATCACCCTCAAACCACTTCCAACTGTTGCAGGTGGTAACCTCCCTACATTTGTGGTCATGATTCCCCAAGAAAGTGGAATCAGAGCAGGTGGCTCAATTAATGAAAACTGACCCAGAATACCTAGGCATCTTTATAAAAATTCCCATTGAAGAGAGCTAAGGCTGCTCATTCTAGAGAATTGATCATTTATGGTGAATGAATGTACTTCAAAGAAATTTAATGGAAGGGAAATATGGAAAGTGTTTGAGGGGATAACTGCTCATTGATCTAGTTGCAGTTTTTTAGCTAAAGATCATACTGCTAAGAGCAGAGTGTTTTACTGAGGTATTGAACTAGTAAGTTGATAGAGGGTTCTATTGTTTGTATTCTCCACCCAGTTCTCAGCCAAGAAGACTAGGAACAGGCTCAGGGGTCCTGAGGAAGTGTTGTTTGAGCACTCTCCAGGAGATTGGTAGGGAATGGACTCCTAAAGTTGTTGTCATCTTGTCCTCAACAGGTTCTATGTTATATTATTTTGTTGCTTTACTTAAATAAATATTATTTTAACTGCTATATGATTGTTTAAAGTCCAGAGTGTGTGAAATTCCAGATTTAGTATTCTTATTAGATTGTTATAAAAATGAAATTGGTTTAGAGAATAGTGAAATAGAATGAAAATCAATTTCTAAACTGTGTTTTTCCACACCTGGAAACCAGGTCGTACTCTAGCACAGTTAGAATGCTTTGAGTAGATGAAAGAATTCTTAAGCGAATGAAAATAGTAGATAGGATTTTGTATCCGTAGATAGCAGAGTAAATTTATTTCAATGTTTAAAATATTATGAAAAACAGTGTTATGGTTTATTTGTGTTTACTGTTTTTACGTAGTGTAACTAAATAAAAATGCAGGAAAAGAAATAGTAAATTACACTAGAGTTACAGTAATAGTATAGTGATACAAATAAAAGTTTATAGGAGTTAACAACTAAATTATATAAACAAGTTATTAACCAAACAGTATTTATTTTATATCTATTAACTAAATCTTAAAACTATTACTTAATCAAAACCAGACTAGGGTTATATATATAAACCCTTTATTTATGAAAAATAAACAGAGCTTCAAAGTTAACCTTATATTCTTAATAGAGCTCGGAATAATTCTAATTTGCAGAATAGTAAATAAAAATAAATGTAAACATAAACATTAAATAAAATAAAACTAAGAATTACATATTTTGGAACTAATTATATGTAACAAACAGGCTTATAACCTGTGCAAGATAAACCTAAGGGTTGAAACCCTAATAAATAATCTATCCATTTATAAATTAATTTATTTAAGTTTTACCCATTTACATTGATAACTGTGTAAATAAAAACTTAACAAGAAGACTACAACTCATGCTCAGGACTATTTACAATCTTTTTCTTAAAATAAACATCTTTTATGAACAGTAAAATAACACATAATTTACAAGTTAATAAAATCTTAACAACACAAGACAGAGCTCCAAGAATTACAAAGTATTTCTTTATAAAACCAACTTTATTACATTGTCGGGCCGTAAGGCTAAAAACTTCACAAAAATACATATCATGGCTCAAGGTCGGTATTACCCAGCATAAACAGCTAGGGTTTTAAAGTAAACTGGAGTAAACATAATTCGTAAACCTCTTAACTAACGAAGGAACTGAACCAGACTTCCAAACATTGTGTTTCTCCTTCAACAACCCTCATTGCAAGTAGGGAAAAACCCATGTTTGAAATCAGGGCTTACCAGTTGGGCCATGAGTCCACTGAAGCTCGAAGCTGTCATGGGTTCCTGTAGACAACACGATACCGATTGTTAGATCAATGCTCAATTTCTGAAAGCTTAAACCCTAACTATATAAATAACTTAACAAAGAGTTTTCGTAATGAAAAGTTGAGTTTGTCTTTACCTGCCGGAAGAAGAGAATGCGAGCAACGAAGAAGTTGTCACTAGCTTCAGCAAATTTACACAGAGTATTAAAACCCCAACACCGACCCTGGAGTGAATACAGTGACAATGAGCTTAAGCTTCACAAAGCCGTGACAAGCCATGAGAAGAACAGAACTGAAACTATGGACAGGCCGAGAGCCAAAGACATAAACAAGTAACCACTCGCGCAGTAAGACTCACAACAATGAAGTTTTGGAACCTAAGACTAAGAAATGTGACTACAGCAACAACTAACACAAGTCGCGAAGCAAGCAAGCAGAGGAACAGCCTCTCATGGCCACCAAGAAAACCACACATAGCAGCCCGCATGTCAACGAAAACCTCGGAGTAAAAATGACAGGTGAATAGGGTTTTCCAGCCTTTTAAGTCACCAATGCATGGACGAGAGCAGACCACGTGCCCTCCAAATATTTTAACCACACATGGGTCTAGTATATAGTCAATCTGCGTTCCAATTATTCATTTTGTTATTGCAATGATCAAAAAAAACTATGCACACGACAATGGAGTGTATATATATATATATATATATGTGTGTGTGTGTGTGTGTGTGTGTGTGTGTGTGTGTGTGTTCGTTAATGAAAACATAAACTATATCATTGTAAACAATGGTATCGAGGTTTATATTAGTTGTTAAAATGATTTTATAACGTTGACTTTGCCATTGGTACAATCCCAAAGTCGACCATACAATAAACATTTCCAAATAACAATTTGTATATTCACTTTGCAAAACGATTTTAATATATTTATATAATATATGCAGCTCAAACTAGACTATTGGCAATCGATGGTTTAAGGTTAGTTTTAATTGCTAATAACTAAATATGTCATTTGACTATGGAGTAAAGGTGTTTGAACGATGTTAAATACACAATTACGAAGCTCGACCTTGGTGTAAGCTTTTGCAAATAATGTTTTGTATGCTCAACTTGCCAATGACCATAATAATGAATCATATCATTATTTACAAAGACAGTTTTTTTTTATTGTTTATGTTTAGTTGGTTCTAGCATAGTATAAGAATATTTGTCATATTGTTTCACTTGATATAGACCTCAGATTAGAAGTTCTAGTTAGTAAAATCTACCATAGTAGTTATTAAACACCGCATCTTAATAAAAGTAAGGCAACATTATGATAGTAATTTTACTATGGTGTAAACCATGTACAAGGTTTATAATTTTTAGGAATAACACTAATAAAGTATTTACCTATGATTCAGACTTTATAAAAGTGGTAGTAGGTAATATTCCATCTTAGGATGATGTATCTAGTTACAAGAACCAACTGATAATGTCATGGAAATTTCCAGGTAGAAGATTCCTACAGGATGCAAGTAACAATTATATTGGAACATTATAAAATAAGAGGTATTGTATATAGTTACAATAATACAAGCAGTAAAGCAATAGTTTAAGTACTGAAGTTTATAACTTGATGCTTAGCATGCTTACATGCAAAGAACGGGTTAATCAATTCCATGGCTAGTCAGAAAAAAGACAAAATAGAAACATGTACTCTATTGGCAGTCTTTACCTTCGAGATTGATAGAAGTATTTTCATAAATAAAAGACAGTACATTTAAACATAACATTAGCGTTATAAGCATGTTAAAATAGAAGTAATTATATGACGAAGAACTTGAGCTCTAAGCTCACAGTAAGTATCTTTTGTTTAGCTAAGTATGATAAAGTAATAATCTTTATGACTAAACATTGAATACTGTCTTAGAAACAAAAACTATAGAAGACATTTACTTTACCTCATCAGAGCTTGCTTTAGAATAATCAGTTTAGTTACTAACATTTTAATATGCAAACAGAAATACTTCTTGCTACCTTATGAATTAAACTCCTACTTGATCGATCGTTACCTGTTGAACCTGAAAGAACCAGCAGTCCATCTGCGTTAGCATAATACTAAGTAAGCCCAAGTTTTCAAAGATAGATTTCACCTCCTTGCCAAAAATGAAAATTATTAGTAAAGCTAAAAGAAATCTGGATGCAGGTCATTCTTATATACCTTATGAAAATGAAAGTTGTATTAGTTATTGTATTATGAAACTAATTAATACTAATTGTTAAAAATGTTTCATTTTTTTCCGCTAACCGCTAGCAGTTAGTAAACTGCGTATTCAGACATTTTATGTTATCTTAAAAAAATTTAATTTTTTATGAAATTTTGGGGTTATGACATGTGGTATCAGAGCACAAGGTTCAAACACTAGGCCTTGATGAAGCTCAACTTGCTTACATGAAACAGTAAATTTTAAATCTTTTTGCTGATGTTGTTTTCTTTTAATGTTATTCAACAGAGAAATTTGTTTTTGAGTTTAACAACAGGTATGGAAAGACTAGAGGAATATGCGGAAGAGGAATCTCCCTTTACTGAACAAGAAAACTTACAAAGAGAACCTATACAAGAATACATAACCACTAATTCCTCAGAACTTTTACAAACAGTAAAAGAATTAAAATCTGAAATGGAATCTGTTAAAAAAGAAAATGAGAGGATTCTGACAGCTCAAGAGGAGCTGAATCAAATCCTAACATAAAGATTTCATACTGAGGGAAGGGGTAAAAGAGCTGATTTAGAAGATATAAGTTGACAACATAAGTATAAAAAGACTAAACAAACTAAAAATGAAAGCAGCTCATCTTCCGAAGTATTTGGTGATCAACGTAATTTTCATTCTACTAGTGATAGTAGTGAGGATAACCACCACTCTAGAAAAAAAAAATCTATGAAGAAATTTCTGGAGAGTTTAAAAAGATCAAATTGCCAACATTTAATGGGGAAACTGAAAAGAGGGATGAAGTAGAATCTTGGTTATCTGGGATGAAGAAGTACTTCCAGATTTATAACTATTCTAACCAATTAAACGCTAAAATGGCTATCTATAATCTTTCAGGGAAAGCTGATATATGGTGGCAAGATTTAAAGAGAGTGAAATGAATAAGAGAGAAGAACATAAATTGGAGTACCTTCAAGAAGTACTTTAAAAATATTTTTTTATCTAAACAGTACTATGAAGAAAGGGTTAAAGAACTCTATGAATTAAAACTGGGTACAATGACTATGAAAGATTTGAACAGTAAGTTTTTAAGTCTGCTTAGGTATGTGCCATACCTTGTAGATGAAAAACCGAAGGTACAACGGTTCCTCAGCTGTCTACCTTATCACATAAAGGATAGGATTGAGTATGACAATCCAAAATCTCTGGAAGAAGCTATGAGGAAAGCCAATTTTTGTTATGAACAGAATCGGAAAAATGAGAGTATGGCCAACTAAAAGGCCAAAAAGAATAATAATTATGATCAAAAGAAGAAAGAGTTTGTGCCCAATCGAAATTCTAAAAATAATGACATAAATTTTTCTAATAAGAATTTCCAAGGGAATAAGAATAATTCACCGAATAATCAAAACAATCAAAAGAGTAAAGAGTCCGCTAATAATCATGGTAATTACACGAAAAACTTTGAACAAAAAGAACCCATAAAGTGCTGGGAGTGTAATGGCCCACATTATGCCTCAGTCTATCCTAATCGAAAAAAGACTGTCAGTAATATCCATATAATACAGAAGGAGATGACTATTGGATATTTAGCAAGGACTATGCCCAGGATCAATGCAGCCTTGGAGAATCGACAAGCAGACTATCAAACTTCCATGGTGGAAGTAGAAGGTAAGATAAACCAAACACCCATAGCTATTTTAATTGATCCAGGAGCTATTTTAAGTTATATTCACCTAATTTGGTAGAAAAATGTAAATTGCTTGTTGAAAAGTTTGTAAATTCTTGGTTGGTTCAGTTAGCTACTGGTGCAAAAAGAAATGTAACTTGTTTTGTAAAGAATTGTGCAGTAATTATGGATCAATTTGAAACTTTTGTAAAGCTTAATGTACTACCTCTTGGTTCTTACGACATACTAATCGGTATGGATTGGTTAGAGCAACATAGGGTGATCTTAAACTGCTATGATAAAACCTTTACTTGTATAAATAAAGATGGAAAACTATTAAGCGTAAAGGGAATCCCTAGAAAAACAACTGTAAGGCAAATTTATGCTCTGCAGCTTAAGAAATCTGTTAGGAAAGGTTGTAAGGATTATGCAATAACAGTAACTAATGAGGAAAATCTAAATAATACAGATAAATTAAAATTGAAGGATATACTAGTTTTAAAAGAGTATGCATATGTATTTCCGGAAGAAATTCCAGGACTGCCTCTGAAAAGGGAACTAGATTTTACTATTGAGTTGATACCGGGTGCAGTACCCAACTCAAAAGCCCCTTATCAGATGAACATACTTGAACTTAATGAACTTAAGTCACAATTAAAAGAACTTATTGACAAGAAGTATATTCGACCCAGTGTGTCTCCCTGGGGGGCACCTGTCATCTTCGTTAAGAAAAAAGACGGAACTCTACGACTTTTCATAGATTACCGTCAGTTGAATAAGATGACTATTAAAAATAGATACCTGTTGCCTCGCATAGATGATCTGTTTGATCAACTACGTGGAGCCACGGTGTTTTCAAAAATTAATTTAAGGTCTAGATATCACCAAGTTAGGATTAAAGATGAAGACATCTTTAAAACAGCTTTTAGGACTCGATATGGCCATTACGAGTTTTTTGTCATGCCATTCGGGCTTAGTAACGCCCCAACTATTTTTATGTGTTTAATGAATAATGCAATGCATAAATATCTGGATAAGTTTGTGGTCGTGTTTATCGACGACATATTAATCTATTCAAAATCTGAAGAAGAACATAAGGAGCATTTAAAAAAAATTGCAAGAGTTACGAGATCATCAACTCTTTGCAAAGTTTAGTAAATGCGATTTCTTTAAGGATAAAATCCAATACTTAGGTCATGTTGTGACTGAGGATGGAATTTCGATGGATCCTGAAAAGATAAAGGCAATTGAAGATTGGCCAGTTCCTAAAGATGTAACTGATGTTCGATCCTTCATGGGAATTACCGGTTATTACCGGAGGGTCATTGAAGGGTTTTTAAGAATCGCAAATCCGATAACCTTCTTGCAGAAAAAGGGAAAGAAATTTGACTGGAATCAGAAGTGCGAGGAGAGTTTTAAAAAGTTAAAAACTTTATTAACCAGCGCACCTATTTTAAGAATAGCTGATCCAAATAAAGATTTTGTAGTGTGTACTGACGCCTGCAATGATGGTTTAGGCGGAATATTGACTCAAGAAGGGCATGTTATCACTTGTGAATCTAGGAAATTAAAAATTCATGAAAAAAATTATGCAACTTATGACTTGGAATTAGCTGCTGTCATACATGCTCTAAAGATGTGGTGTCTTCATTTAATTGGAAGGAAATTTATTCTAATGACAGATAATAAAGGACTAAAATATTTTTTAGATCAACCTAATCTGAATGCTAGACAAGCTAGGTGGCTAGCTTTTCTAAGTGAGTATGATTTCAAAATTCAGCACATTAAAGGGAAAGGAAATAAAGTTGTTGATGCATTAAGTAGAAATACAAGGCTGAACTTTACAGTAGTTATTAGCACCTATACAACAGATCTGGAAAAACAGCTTAAAGCAGGGTTAGAACAAGATGAAATTTACCAAAAATTACAAGTAAAAGCAAAAGAAAATCCAACAGAAAGTTTAAGTAAAGGGTACAGCTTGAATGATAAAGGATTTTTACTGTATAAAGACAAAATATAAGTACCTAATGTACCTAAAGTTAAGTTATTAATTTTAGATGAAATACATAAAACTCCATACTCACGCCATCCGGGTTATTAGAAGACTATAACTATGTTAAGAAAAGAATATTTTTGGCCAAACATGAAGACTGATCTGGCAGAGAATATCGCTAGATGTTTTGAATGTCAGCAAGTAAAATTCAACATCAACATACAACTGGATTACTTCAGCCATTGCCCATTCCTAGCTAGAAATGGGAGATAATTAGTCTTGATTTTGTTACTGGACTACCTAAAAATCAGAATTTAAATGATTCTATAATGGTAGTAGTTGATAAATTGAGTAAAGCAGCTCATTTTATACCTATAAAAACTACGTATAAAGCTGCAAACATAGCTGATATCTTTTTAAAGAAAAATTTTCGACTGCATGGGATACCAAAAGTTATAATCTCAGATTGAGACCCTAAATTTACATGTAACTTTTGGAAATCTCTGTTTAAAAGATTAAATACTACACTAAATTTTAGTACTTTGTTCCATCCTCAAACTGATGAACAAACTGAAAGAGTAAACCAAGTATTGGAAGATTTACTAAGAATGTATGTAAAGGATCAGCCAGGTAAATGGGAGGATTATTTGCATCTGGTAGAATTTGGTTATAATAATAATTATCAAGCTTCAGCCAGATTTAGTCCTTTCGAAATATTGTATGGAAGGAAGTGTAACACTCCTATCTCTTGGAGTAATCTGATGGACAGATTAGTATTAGGTCCTAAACTATTGAAAGAAATGGAAGAAATTGTAAAGCAGGTACAAGGTAATCTGAAAATTGCGCAAGATCGACAAAAAAGTCAAGCAGACCTTAAAAGAACTCCAAAGGAGTTTTAGGTAGGTGAACATGTGTTCATCAAGGTGAGACCCAAAAAGAGCTCTTTGAGGTTAGGTGGTTGTGCCAAACTAGCACCTCGTTACTGTGGTCCTTTTGAAATACTGTCCAGGATTGGAAAAGTAGCCTATGAGCTAGCATTACCACCAAATTTAAGAGTTCATAATGTTTTTCATGTTTCTGTATTAAAGAAATATGTTCATGATGCTACTCGTGTTGTTAACTGGAATGATGTACAGGTGGAACCAGAAGGATATTTTCTGGTGGAACCGTATTGTATCCTCGAGCGGAGGGAGATCACACTTCTAAACCGCACCATTGGTCAGGTGAAGGTGCAATGGAAGCACCTTAGTCAAGAGGAAGCCACTTGGGAATTGGAAACTCATATGCGAGATGCATAACCAATTCTGTTCTAGGGGAATTCTGAGGACGAAGAATAAATAACATCGAGGACGATGTTATAATTTAAGGGGGTGTGTATGTCACATGCCCCAATTTTACAAAAACAATTTTATATTATTTGAGGAACAATATGTTAAATTTTATGCTAAGTTGTAATTAATGACCAGTGGGGTCAAGAATACTTATTGTAAATTCAGGATATTTTATTTATAAATAAATAAATGAGGAGACAACAGTTTAGGAGAGCTGTTAAAAGAGTGTTTACTGGTCAAATTGGTGGAGAAGACTGGGTGGAGAGAAAACTGACATGTGGCAGCACCCTCAAACCACTTCCAACTGTTACAGGTGGCAAGCTCCCTACATTTGTGGTCATGATTCCCCAAGAAAGTGGAATCAGAGCAGGTGGCTCAATTAATGAAAACTGACCCAGAATACCTAGGCATCTTTATAAAAATTCTCATTGAAGAGAGTTGAGGCTGCTCATTCTAGAGAAGTGATCATTTAGGGTGAATGAATGTACTTCAGAGAAATTCAATGGAAGGGAAATATGGAAAGTGTTTGAGGGGATAACTGCGGATTGATCTAATTGCAGCTTTTTAGCTGAATATCATACTGCTGAGAGCAGAGTGTTTTACTGAGGTATTGAACTAGTCAGTTGACAGAGGGTTCTACTGTTTGTATTCTCCACCCAGTTCTCAGCCAAGAAGACCAGGAACAGGCTTAGGGGTCCCGAGGAAGCATTGTTTGAGTGCTCTCCAGGAGATTGGTAGGGAGGAATGGCCTCCTAAAGTTGTTGTTTTCTTCTCCTCAACAGGTTCTATGTTATATTATTCTGTTGTTTTAGTTAAATAAATATTAGTTTAACTGCTATATGATTGTTTAAAATTCACAGTGTGTGAAATGCTAGATTTAGTATTCTTATTAGATTGTTATAGAAATGAAATTGGTTTAGAGAATAGTGAAATAGAATGAAAATAAATTTCTAAAATGTTATTTTCCACACCTGGAAACCAGGTTGTACTCTAGCACAGTTAGAATGCTTTAAGTAGATGAAAGAATTCTTAAGAGAATGAAAATAGTAGATAGGATTTTGTATCTGTAGATAGCAGAGTAAATTTATTTCAATGTTTAAAATATTATGAAAAATAGTGTTATGGTTTATTTGTGTTTATTGTTTTTACGTAGTGTAACTAAATAAAAATGCAGGAAAAGAAATAGTAAATTACATTAGAGTTACAGTAATAGTATACTAATACAAATAAAAGTTTATAGGAGTTAACAACTAAAGTATATAAACAAGTTATTAACCAAACAGTATTTCTTTTAAAACTATTAACTAAATCTCAAAACTATTACTTAATAAAAACCAAACTATGGTTATATATATAAACTCTTTATTTATGAAAAATAAAGAGAGCTTCAAAGTTAACATTATATTCTTAAGAGAGCTTGGAATAATTCTAAGTTGCAGAATAGTAAATAAAAATAAATGTAAATATAAACATTAAATAAAATAAAACTAAGAATTACATATTTAGGAACTAATTATATGTAACAAACAGGCTTATAACCTGTGCAAGATAAACCTGAGGGTCGAAACCCTAATAAATAATCTATCCATTTATAAATTAATTTATTTAAGTTTTACCCATTTACATTGATAATTGTGTAAATAAACTTAACAAGAAGACTGCAACTCATGCTCAGGACTGTTTCTAGTATTTTTCTTAAAATAAACATCTTTTATAAACAGTAAAATAACACATAATTTACAGGTTAACAAAATCTTAACAACACAAGACAGAGCTCTAAGATTTACAAAGTATTTCTTTATAAAACCAAATGTATTACATTGTCAGGCCGTAAGGCTAAAAACTTAACAACAATACATATCACGGCTCAAGGCCGGTATTACCCAGCATAAACAGCTAGGGTTTTTAATTAAACTGGAGTAAACATCATTCTAAAACCTCTTAAATAATGAAGGAACCAAAACAGACTTCCAAACATTGTGTTTCTCCTTCAACAACCCTCATTGCAAGTAGGGAAAAACCCATGTTTGAAATCAGGGCTTACCAGTTGGACCATGAGTCCACTGAAGTCGGCCATGGTTTTCTTTTCCACTGAAGCTCGAAGTTGTCATGGGTTCCTCTAAACAGCACGATACCGAATGTTAGATTAATGCTCAATTTCTAAAATCTTAAACCCTAACTATATAAATAACTTAACAAAGAGTTTTCGTAATGAAAAGTTGAGTTTGTCTTTACCTGCCAGAAGAAGAGAATCCGAGCAACGAAGAAGCTGTCACTAGCTTCAACAAATTTACACAGAGGAGTATTCAAACCCCTATGCCAACCCTGGAGTGAAGACAGTGACAACGAGCTTAATCTTCACAAAGTCATGACAAGCCACGAGAAGAACAGAAATGAAACTATGGACAGGCCGAGATCCAAACACATAAACAAGTAACCACTCACGCAGTAAGACTCACAACGACGAAGTTCTGGAACCTAAGACTGGGAAATGTGACTACAGCAACAACTAACACAAGCCGCGGAGCAAGCAAGCAGAGGAACAACCTCTCATGGCCACCAAGAAAACCACACAGAGCAGCCTGCAGGCCAACGAAAACCTCGGAGTAAAAATGACAGGTGAATAGGGTTTTCCAGCCTTTTAAGTCACCAATGCATGGATGAGAGCAGACCACGTGCCCTCCAAATCTTTTAACCACGCATGGGTCTAGTCTATAGTCAATCTGTGTTCCATTTATTCATTTTGTTATTGCAATGATCAAAACAAACTATGCACACGACTATGGAGTGTATATATATATATTCGTTAATGAAAACATAAACTATATCATTGTAAACGATGGTATCAAGGTTTATGTTAGTTGTTAAAATGATTTTATAACGTTGACTTTGCCATTGGTACAATCCCAAAGTCGACCATACAATAAACATTTCCAAATAACAATTTGTATATTCACTTTGCAAAACGATTTTAATATATTTATATAATATATGCAGCTCAAACTAGACTATTGGCAATTGATGGTTTAAGGTTAGTTTTAATTGCTAATAACTAAATATGTCATTTGACTATAGAGTAAAGGTGTTTGAACCATGTTAAATACACAATCATGAAGCTCGACCTTGGTGTAAGATTTTGCAAATAATGTTTTGTATGCTCAACTTGCCAATGACCATAATAATGAATCCTATCATTATTTACAAAGAGTTTTTTTTTTATTGTTTATGTTTACTTGGTTCTAGCATAGTATAAGAATCTTTGTCATATTGTTTCACTTGATATAGACCTCAGATTATAATTTCTAGGTAGTAAAATCTACCATAGTAGTTATTAAATACTACATCTTAATAAAAGTGAGGCAACATTATGATAGTAGTTTGACTATGGTGTAAACCATGTACAAGGTTTATAATGTATAGGAATAACACTAATAATGTATTTACCTATGATTTAGACTTTATAAAAGTGGTAGTAGGTAATATTCCATCTTGGGATGATGTATCTAGTTACAAGAACCAACTGATAATGTCATGGAAATTTCCAGGTAGAAGATTCCTACAAGATGCAAGTAACAATTATATTGGAACATTATAAAATAAGGGGTATTGTATATAGTTACAATAATACAAGCAGTAAAGCAATAGTTTAAGTACTGAAGTTTATAACTTGATGCTTAGCATACTTACATGCAAACAATGGGTTAATAAATTCCATGGCTAGTCAGAAAAAGGCAAAATAGAAACATGTATTCTATTGGAAGTCTTTACCTTCGAGATTGATAGAAGTATTTTCATGAATAAAAGACAATACATTTAAACATAACATTAGCGTTATAAGCATGTTAAAACAGAAGTAATTGTATGACGAAGAAATTGAGCTCTAAGTTCACAGTAAGTATCTTTTGTTTAGCTAAGTATGATAAAGTAACAATCTTTATGACTAAACATTGAATATTGTCTTAGAAACAAAATCTATAGAAGGCAATTACTTTACCTCATCAGAGCTTGCTTTAGAATAATCAGTTTAGTTACTAGCATTTTAATATGTAAACAGAAATACTTCTTGCTACCTTATGAATTAAACTCCTACTTGATCGATCATTACCTTTTGAACCTGTAAGAACTAGCAGTCCATCTGCGTTAGCATAATGCTAAGTAAGCCCAAGTTTTCAAAGATAGATTTCACCTACTTGCCAAAAAGTAAAATTATCAGTAAAGCTAAAAGAAATCTGGTTGCAGTTCATTCTTATATACATTATGAAAATGAAAGTTGTATTAGTTATTGTATTATGAAACTAATTAATACTAATTGTAAAAACTGTTTCATTTTTTTCTGCTAACCGCTAGCAGTTAGTAAACTGCGTATTCAGACATTTTATGTTATCTTAAAATTTTGTAATTTTTTATGAAATTTTGGGGTTATGACATGTAGAGTCTAAATAACATGATATGGTGTCACTACATCATACACCATACATGTCATTGATCAAGATGATCAATCATCAAACTTATCATCACTACTAGAAGTAGAAGTAGAACCAGAATCAAAACTAGCAAAGGCATCATCATCTGTCTCAAGCTCAGACTCCTCAAGGTCATCTACAACTATAGTAGTGGTAGTAGTATTAGTAGTAGTAGTAGTATTAGTAGTAGTAGTACGAGTTGAATGCCTAGACGCATGAGGTTAGCGTTCATCTTATATCTTTAGGGTTAGATTCTAAGTTGCACAAAATGAGGAAACGAGGAAGAGTTTACGATGAGCAAAGACATTTAAAAAAATGAATGTGAAACATACATCATAAATCATACATATCAATCAATTATTACCTGTATTGGAATCATATTCATCAATAGCACCCTATGCCTCCCTCAAGTCTCTATCCCTTGCCTCTACCTTGAATCTCAACGGTTGATCCTCCAAGGACATTAGTTCAACACCCTACCATTTTTAAAATAAGGTAGAAAAATATTCCCATGCTCAATAAGTGATTTTTATTGAGTGAAGAGTGCATTTTTATTAATATCACTATAAAGGAGTTCAACAATCAACACAAACCAACAACAATATATATAGAGGAGTTGATGTGCTTTATTAAATTTCAATATCATACCCTTGTACATGATAGAATTTTGTAGAAACTTTGCAATCCTTGAATTTTGAATAGGATCTAAAATTCTACTTTTTACATATAAAGTCTAATGAGGTTGGAACCACTCTCAAAGATCCCGAAACAATTAATGGTAATGTAAAAAATTTAATAAAAATGATAGAAAATAAAAGATAGAGAAAATCTCACTTTTACTTTAATAATTTAATATTACCATTTAATATTTACCAAATACTACTGAGTAATTGAACAAAGCATTTTTTTTACAGACAACTCAGTCGGTTTAGGTCGGGACTCAACCGAGTTGGTCGGTTCAATACCAAATCGACAGCAACTCGACTTATTCAATCTTGAATTGATCACCCAATCCGATTTAAAGGTCGAGTCGGCTCGATGGAGGATTAACTCGATCAACTCAATCGATTCCAAGTCTGAGTCGACATATTTTTAAAACACAGGTCACACCACTGTGCATCAATTATATTTATACAATCATGCATCAAATCAAGCCATTTACATGGTTTACTTCCACCTTCACACACCCTTTCCCAGAATCATACCATTCGATCAACCTCCAAACACCCCCAATACTTCGGATGGTCCCGCTTGTCATTGTATAGGCCCTCAATTGCAACTAGTATAAGGGTCACCCATCATGGTGTGACCACAGCAGGCATCAAAAGTATCATCATATATCTGATGAGGTACAAGTATAACTCTCGATATATCCTCAATTCCTGGCATTAGTCTAAGGCTTAAGGCCTTTTGGCCTTAACTGGGCTCTATGGCCCCAAGGCCTCATCTGGAGGGTACCAAGAATTTGCTCCAGTGCGCTAGACCATCACAATAAGTATCTCATAAGGTTGTCCCAAAACTCCCTCCACAACTCTAACTGAGCAACCAACCCCAAGCATCGAAAGTCCTCCATATACCTCTCCTCCAACAAAAATACCTCAAACTGTGGACTTTTAGTAATTTTTTAAAGGAAAAGAATCATTGGCATGGGTTTTCTAATTGAGTTTGTCTCCAACCCATAAGGTGTTATATGTATACACCTTTCTTCATGTTTATGAACTCCCATGATATCATTGAATGAACCAGCATTCTAGGCCCATGGGTGGATTTCCCGTCAAACTCCACCTCACATAATGCCAACAAAGCATTAATTATAATCATAACATTAGAGAACATATACTATCGTCATGAATATCAAGGATTTGCATGCTACCACATGCCCTTATGAGAACATAACATCATCATGAGTACTTACAAACAGCCATTAGAGGAAATTTCAACTCAAAATGGGCGTTTCAACCATAACTCAAATTCCTTGGCATCATGTGTTAGCCAATGAAATTAATTTAAATTTGAAATACCGTATAGGTCTTAAGCAATTTTTTAATATAAATTTGGGGATAGTTATCATAAAAAAACTACTTTTTTTGTTCATATTTTCGACATATCTCCCTGTGTTTTTACTCAAATTTCGATAGGAAGAGCTCGTTGAATGAGGAATTAAATTCTGCATCCAACGAGTACCCATTCAACATACTTTTGATGGACCCCTCTACCCCAAAAACGAGAAATACCTAAAAAAATGTGATGATGACATCATCATCACGTCATCATCACATTTTTTCAAGTATTTCTTGTTTTTGGAGTAGAAAGATCCGTCAAAAGTATGTCGACTGGGTACTCATTGGATGCGGAATTTAATTCCGCATCCAAGGAGCTCTCTTGATCGAAATTTGAGTAAAAACACAAGGAGATATGTTGAAAATACGAACAAAAAAAGTAATTTTTTCTTTCTTCCTCCAAAATTAATAAATATTATTTTATTATTTTAACTATTATTTTATTATTTTCCTTAGGAGGCCCATTTTGAGTTGAAATTTCCTCTAATGATGTTATCACATGCCATCATAAAAACATAACATCAACTTCATGAATATGAAGGAACTGCATGCTACTACATGCCAGCATCAAAACAAAACATGATCATCATGAATATGAAGGAACTGCATGCTACTACATGCCATCATGAAAACATAACATCGTCATGCGTATCAAGGAACATGACATTATCATACATCATCATAAAGTCATAACATCATGAATAGTAAATGATTACATGCTACCTCATGCCATTGTAAGAATGTAAATTAAACTATATAATCGTTAGCAATTATCACCATCATTATAACACCATTAGCCTATTATTGTCATGAATAACATAGAACAACATAACGTCATCATCAAAATAACATGATCCTCCTATCACATGCACCACAATAACATGATAAACATTACGAACCATAGGCTATCTAACCCATTTTACAACATGGCCTCATAATAAATTTAGGAAAGGAAAAAATATCCCTAAGAAAGCTAGTTATACTCATTGGTGGGGCTTAGGATTGAACCCCCTCTAGTAACTTTACTAGGTATACAACTTAGCTCAAATGTACAACACACAATATAAGGTGTCCTTCTTATAAGACATAGTGCTATTGACAAAAATAACATGATCTTCCTATCATATGCGCCACAATCACATGATAAACATTATCAACCATAGGCTATCTAACCCATTTTACTTCATGGCCTCATAATAAATTTAGGAAAGGAAAAAATATCCTAGTTATGCTCATTGGTGGGGTTTAGGATTGAACCCCCTCTAGTAACTTTACTAGGTATACAACTTAGCTCAAATTTACAATACATAATATAAGGTGTCCTTCTTATAAGAATAAGGATACCAAAATGGGTATTATGGTACTTTTTTGCAATTTCGTAGCAAAGTAAAAAGAAACAATCTATGACATTCCCATCCTCTAAAAGAAGTATAGTTAAACAACAAGTACAACTTGTGGGAAGCTAATTGCATATTAAAACAACCCAGTGTAGCTATAATTTAGTGTAACAATCCAGGTGTGTTAAAACCAGCTAAGAATATATAAATAATTCACATTTAGTATGTGAATAAAGTGTCAATGGGATTACCATTCACCAAGGAAGACAATGGCACATCAAGCCAACCATAAAGGTTCATCTCCCTAGGCTAGGTGCAAGTATTCAATAATTTGACAAAAGAGTACCTGTAGTGGAAACAATTTAGCTAAACAAAAGTATTCATGTTCAAATGACTCAAGCCTCGAGGGAGAATTCATCTATACAAGCAAACCATTGGTGGTGCCCACCTCTTTGAGCTATTTTTAATGCTTCTCTTTTTAAATTATGAAGTGAAGATGTCAAAATAACTATCGATGAATCAACTTCAAATAACATGTTGTTTCATGTGCAATTTTTGAGATGTCCAAAAGAACATTGAACCCATTGACTAAAATATCAACCGGGGATTTGGATTTCTCACTTTCAATACTATCATTTGCCTTTTCTGACAAATATAAATATCTAGATGGGGAAAAGGGACAAAATTTGTGCAAGTGTCCTATTTTATGGATGTCATTAGGTGATCAAATGTTGTCAATGGGACTGGGACTGAAACGTTGATCAACACACAAGGTACAACCATTAAGGGGGGTTGTTTGATGCATCTCATGAGAAAAATACATCTCAGCAATGTAAATTATGTTGAGCATGGTTTTCATTAATGACAAAGGAGTGATAAGGGTTGATGACAGTGTATGGAGGACCTTGACATTATGCCTTGATGCCCTTGACATGCCTCTTGGATATTGACGTGGGATGATGATGCTTCTTGTTTGAAGATGTGGACATTGAACCTATAATGTGGTTTGAATCCCATAAACTTTCCACCTTGACGATGATGCCCCTACACTCTTACATGTATGTAACCTTGTTGAAAAAGCATTATTGTTATTACAAGGGTGTCCTTGGAGGGTCTTGGACATGATATATAATGACCCCTTTGCTTGAGGTAACTAGGACAAAGAAAGACTTGGGTCTTGAAACCCTACACATGGTTGACATGCTCGTACAAGTGTCCTTACACCCTTGCACATATGATGATGGCGTTAAGGAAGCTAATGATACAACAAATATCTTATAAATGGCTCGAAACCTTACACCTTGAACCATTCAAATAATGACATGCAAAACATTGAATATACATTTATTTAATTATTAAAATTAATAAAATAAACTTGTGAAGTCGGCTCCTACAAAATCACCCAAAAAGAAAATTAAAAATAACAGTTGAATACAAGTCGGCCTTTAAAAATACCATGAAAATGTTTTTTAAATAGAGCCAACGTCCTCATTCAATGTGTAGCGTTTGGTGACAACATACTATTTCAATGGCAGCAGACTATTTCAGTGACAATATAATATTTTGGTGGCATCATACTATTTCGGTGACAGCATACTAATTCGGTGACAGCGGACTATTTCGGTGGCAACAGACTATTTCGGTGACAACATACTATTTCAATGGCAACAGACTATTTCGGTGACAACATACTATTTCGTTGGCAACAGACTATTTCAGTGACAACATACTATTTCAGTGGTAGCAGAAGGAGCAGCAAAGATGGGATGAGGACAAGGTAGAGTTTGGATGCCCTATCCCTAGGGCATCTAAGGTAAAGAATTGCCAAAAAGGAGGAGATCTAACCTAGGTCAACAACTACCCTCGAAACCTATGGATAAACACTAGAGAAAACTTTCACAAGGAAATGTTACTCTTCACTTTGAGGTGAAAAATGGTTGGTAATGGCCTACCCTAAGAAAATGCAACCCTAGTGTTGTCATTAAATAAGGAATATGCATCATCCAGCAACAATAAACAAAAAGGTTAGAAGTCAAACCTTAATGTGCTCGTGTTGTGCCAACAAATCTAAGCATCACCAGAAAAGAAAATTTATCCAAAGAACTTCCAAAAAGACAACTTGTTTAACCAGAAAAATCCTCCTCAAGAATAGCGCATCCTCTCCAAAGGGACCTAGTTAGGGAAAAACAGTAATAACAGTAATAATCTCAATTGTCTCATGTTTCAAAAAGAAAGTGAAGAGATCTATTTATATGATCTCACACTCACTTATTGCAAAAATATCCAAGCCTACATGCATTAAAATATGTCAAAAATGTCAACTTAAAATTAAAACAAAATAATACTAAAATATGACTTAATGTAGGCTTAAGGTAGGCTACCAAGGGTTTTTGTACCCGAGGGTGCCAAAAAATAGCCTAATTAAGCAAATCACTCTGAACGAAAGGATGGAGTGAACTGGGAGGGGGGTGCCATGCCCCTACTAGCCCCAAGATGTTGTAAAATCCCTCAACACCCCGCCCCCCCCCCATGCCCTGTCCACCCTCAAATAACACATATGGCCTGGTGAAAGGAGAGAACGCCCTAATGAGGAAGAATGCCCAGGAGAAGGAAAGCATGTTGTGAAAAGGACTGGGAGGGTGTCCTAGTGGTTATGCAAATGCCACTAGATCATATAAACAACATACGGAGCCATGTGACCCAATGGTCAAACCCTAGGGGCCCAGGTCGCCAACCCCGAGGTTAAAAACACCAATAGAGGGAAGTCAGCAATGTCATTAAGACATAGTACCCCTAAAGGAGAACCATAAGGCCCAACCGAGACTACGATTGCTCAATAACACCCTTCTTGGTCAATATTTGGCTCTCTCTCTTGCTAGGGTACACCTGAAGGTGCGATGGGTATAGGTTCAACATAACACTGGATCCAATTGCAGGACAAGTGCTCTTCCCAGGAGTGCTCGAGAACATGTGAATCTTTTGGTACCTGTAGTCCTACACACATATAAAATATACGAGGGATCAAAGTATCATTAGGCAGACACTTTCGTTTTGCCTCATCCAAAATGAAATAGACAACTAATGAGTAAATGAATAACAAACAAACTAACTAACTAACACAATAATAGTGAATATTAAACAGCATTAGATAAGTGTCGCTTAAGAGCATACTCGTTGACAGGTAGAAGACTCTTCTCACCATCCATGTGACTCAACCAAAGCGCATTTGGACCTGCAACGTTGGTAATCTGATAGGGACCCAACCAAAGACTAACAACTGTGACTTCCAAGTGGCTCTATAAAATCAAGCAAGCCCCTAAGGCTAGGTACTCAAGGATTGATTCATATCTGCTTTTGATTGGGTTTCAGAAGGGTGAACCTTGAGGTTGATCCCAACCTATAATTCATTGTGGTTGGAGTTGATCCGATCATTATTCTACTATATGTTGATGATTTGTTCATTACAAGAAGAGAGCACCTGATTGAAGCATGTAAGAAAGATATTGCTTCATAGTTTGAGATGAACGACCTTGGGTTGATGCATTATTATTTGGGCATGGAAGTGTGGTAGGAGGATGAAAATGTTTTCCTAGGGCAAGGAAAATATGTTGCCGATTCTCTGAAGAGATTTCACATGGAGGAGTGCATGCCCATTTCCACACCCATGATCACCAACTAGAAGAAGTTTCATGCTTTTGAGGGAGAGTTGGTGGATCCTACATTGTATCATCAACTTATTAGTTCATTGATGTATCTGGTCAACACTAGACCATATATGAGTTTTGCGGTGAAAACTCTCAGTCAATTCATGGTGGAGCCCGGGAGAGTGCACTGGACAACCGCAAAACACATTTTGAGATACCTTGTTGGCACTGTAGACTATGGTCTGGACTACAAGAGGACAGGTGGAGCCCGGGAGAGTGCACTGGACAACCGCAAAACACATTTTGAGATACCTTGTTGGCACTGTAGACTATGGTCTGGACTACAAGAGGACAGGTGGAATGGGCTTGGTTGGTTTCACAGATTCAGATTGGGCAAGCAGTGCTTTGAACTATAATACCACTTTTTGTTATTGTTTCAGTTTGGGCTCGGTAGTTGTGTCGTGGTTCAGTCGAAAGCAAAAGTTTGTTGCTTTGAGTTTTGCAAAGGTTGAGCACATGGAATCCAGTCGGGCTAGTTGCAAGGCATTGTGGCTTCGCAAGTTGATGATATACTTATTTGGTCAAGAGCTGAGGCCGAGTATTATTCATTGTGACAATTAGAGTTGCATCAGGATCTCTGAGAATTCGGTGGTTCATGACAGATCAAAGCATATTGAGATCAAATATCACTTCATCAGAGACTATGTTCAGAGAGGATTTGTAGAGATGCAGTACATTTCTACTGATGAGCAGGTAGTATACATTCTCACGAAGCCTTTGGGAAGAGGGAAGCATATTCATTTCAGAGACAAGATGGGGATGGTGTAGAACACCTTCATCGGTAAGAGGAAGTGTTGAAATTTTACCAAGGAAGAGTTTGTCCATTCATTTGTGCCTTGGGGTGGACAAGGACACTTTAATTGTGGTTCCTATCATTTTTATAAAGGGAGATTGACTTTATATTTATAAAGCCACTTTATAAAATGAAGTTGAGTGATAAATTTTATTTGTGACTTTAAGGAGATTTAAAACATGGGTGTGTAATTAATCTCTCACATTAAATATTTAAAAAGTCATTAAATGTTTTTTAGCGAGAAAAGTGAGATTTGATTTTGGCCCTAGATCTCATCTTAAGTTCTTTTAATCTTGGCCATTGATTTTTAAGATGGTGGTTGCTCAAACAAAAAGACTAGGGAAAGGCTCAACCTAATTCATTGTTCACATTCTAAAGAGAGAAATGTTGGAAAGAGGAGAGAGAAAGAGAGAAAAGTCATTTTCTGAGAGAGAAAGAAGACAAACCCTTGCACAGAAATCGAGAAGATTCAGCAGGGCATGATTCCCAATGTGTGAACACTTCTCAGGAAATCCATACAGAAACACTAAATGAGGCTCTACAGCACAAATTCCAAGGTGATTGTACATCAGGAAGTACAACATTAAATGAGGGTTGTACAATCACGTTTTTTAGGAAGACTGGTAGTGCATTATTGCAGACTATACAGATTTAGTTTGGCATGAATTTCAAGGAGGATCGTACAACATTTATTGCAGACCATAAAGTGCATATATTGCAGTCGTACAATAGTTTGCACGTGTGGTTCATACAACATATTGTGGGCACAAATTTCAAGATGAGAATTTGAATTTTTCAGCGGGTCATTCAATGATTGTTTGACACAAATTGCAAGGCGCTTTGGTTGATATAAGTACTGCCGTAAATTTTATTTAGTTTGCCTGCAGAAATAAAATTCTCTCTCTGAAGAACAAGTTTTCCCTTCGGGGTTTAATCTTGGACCAAATTGGTCAAAAATACTAAGTCTTAAATTTCTTGTGTTGCCTATCATACATTTTCAAAGTGGGAAAAAGTAGGGCTGCCATAAATTTTTGAGTTTACAAAAAGTTGAAATTATCTCATGTGTTTCATGTTTTCAAGTTAAATTTTTTTTTTATGAACATGCATACTGGGGTTTGGGCATTAAACCATATGCAATGAACTGAAGCTGAAATTGGGTTGGGGTTACAAAATTTTCAAGTCGGTTTCAGGAGTAAGGCTCTTGTTGAGAACCAGACAAAAAAAAAGATGAAAATTTTAAGAACAAATAATGGAGGAGAGTATACGAGGAACAACTTAAAGGATTTATGCAAGGAGGCAGGAATTAAGGAGCTAACAGTACCTTATGACCCTCAACAAAATGGGGTTGCAAAGAAGAAGAACAAGGCCATCATTGGAGCTACCAAGGAAAATAATTCATGATTAGGATTTGCCCATGTTTCTCTTGGAAAAAGAATGCAACACGACAAGACTCTGGATGAAGAATTCACAAGGGTGAGACCAGAGATTGATTACTTTCGTATCTTTGGATGTTTAGTGTATGTACATGTACCATTGCAGAAGAGGACAAATTTAGAACCTTCAACATAAAAGGGTATTTTCGTGGGATACAGTAAGATTTCAAAGACATATGGGGTGTACATTCCTTCAATAGGGACGAGAGTACTGACGAGGGATGTTCGGTTTGATGAGAACTAAGCCTTAAGGAATTCACTTGAAACCCTTCCAACAGTAGTAGAGGATGAGGAGTGAGAGGATCTGAAGGTTATGGAAAGAACAACATTAGCAGTTGCAAGGACTCAGTCTAGCTCCTTCTACTTCCTCCAGGAGGAAGCTAAGATGGCTAGAGAAGACACTAAAAGATGCTCAAGAGCATGTGGATGAGTATGCTTCCATCATGAAGAATAATGTATGAGATATTGTGTCAAGGCCAAATGGAAAATCAGTGGTTAGTTCTAGATGGATATATAAGATCAAACATGATGTGGGTGGCAGTGTTGAGAAGTATAAAGTGAGATTCATGGCTAGATTGTTCTCCCAAAAGGAGGGAGTAGACTATGAAGAGACATTCGCTCCAGTAGCCAAGTATACTTCTATCGGGGCTGGGGTGGAGGACACATCAGATGGATGTAAAGACAACCTTCCTCAACATAGTGATTGAGGAAGCAATGTACATTAAGCAACCTCAGGGCTTCGAGGTGCATGGGAGAGATTCTCATGTGTGCAAGTTGAAGAAGGCATTATACGGATTCAAGCAAGCATTGAGGGCATGATACTCGATGATTGGTGGCTATCTGTTGGCTATGGGATTCATCAAGACTGAGGTGGATCCCAAATTGTATTTTACACTTGTTGGCAATGATCCACTCATCTTGGTACTTTATGTAGATGATGTGTTCCTTACCAGTTCAAAGAAGCTCATTGAGATGTGCAAGCGTGATCTAACTTCGGAGTTCGAGATGGACATCGACATGATGCACTATTTTCTGGGATTGGAGGTGTGGAAACAAAAAAGTGAGATTTATTGGGACAAGAAAAATATGTCGTTGATATTTTAAAGAGATTCGGAATGGTGGATTGTAGACCTATGCCTACACCTATGATCACCAATATAAAGAAGCAAAATGCTTGCGAGTCGAAGTTGGTGGATGCTACATTGTATAGGAAACTAATTGGTTCATTGGTGTATCAAGTCAACACTTGACGAGATATATATGTTTTGATCTGAATACCCTAAGCCAGTTCATGGTTGAACCGAAGAGGGTAAATTGGGTTGCAGCAAAGTAGGTGCTTAGATATCTATGAGGTGTTGTAGAGTATGGGATAAGGTATGTCAATAGGTGGAGTGTAGTTACAAGGCTATACAAACTCAGACTAGGCAAGGAGTGGAGTGGACATAAAAAAACACCTCATGATGTTGCTTCAACTTGGGATCAGCAATGATTTCACGATTTAGCAAAAAGCTAACATTAATGGCACTTATATCAGCAGAGACCGAGTACATGGTAGCGAGTTTTGCAAGCTGTGAATCTATTTGGATTCGCAAGATGCTCATAGGATTATTTGGTCTAGAGTTGGAGCCTACGGTGATCCATTGTGATTATCAAAGTTGCATAAAACCCTTGGATAATCTAGTGTTTCATGATAATTAAAAACAAATAGAGATCATATATCACTTCATTCGAGAAAGAGTTTAGAGGGGAGCGGTGAAACTTTATTATATCTCCATAAATTAGTAGGTTGCAGATGTTCTCACCAAGGTTTTGATGAAGGGAAAGTTTGTGTACTTCAAGGATAAGTTGAGAGTGGTGCAAAACACTTTCTTCGCTAGGAGGGAGTGTTGATGATTATAGCTCGAACATGTGCTTCTACATAGGCTAGGTGTCAAGCATGAAGAAGTTGTCCAATTACTCTCTAGGTACTTGCTGAATTATTGAGTAAAGTTACTTTTATATCTCTTTCCTAAGTCTAACTTAGGAAAATGTTGTCGCCTCTAACGCACCTGGGGGGGAAACGCAGCAAAAATATTCAAGTTGCGTGGTGTGTCCTTGGGGGAAAGTCTCGATTCATGTACTGTCACATAATACTAACTCCTCCGTTTAGGCTCAACTCCTAATGAAGCTAAGGGGGTAGTTCCTACAAAAAGAGTTTCTAAGGCTCTTAATTGATTTAATGATAGGGTTGTTTTAGGATTTAGAAATTATTTACTGACAAGATATTGCAAAGTAGAAATTAGATTAGCAACATAAAGAAATAACATTTATACATTGAGATGACTTCAAGCAAATGATAATAATATAAATTGTGTCAGTGCCAAAATGGAGTCATAACATATTGAAGTGCTACTGAAAAGGTAAAATGTTTTGCAGTGTGTCTTGGTCAGTTTTAATTTGTTATGGTGATGAGTGGATTACGAGAAGGGGATTCCCGATATACCAAAAGGTACTTGGGAATATGTCTAGATTTTGGGAAAAAGTGGTTCCTCACGAGAAAATGTGGGCTAGATGGAATCATAGGGGATTGTTCAACACTACACCAACAAGGATGTAGCCTAAAGGGACCCCACGGTCACTTTCCAGTTGTTCCTACTTTCTTTGAATAATTTCCCCACTATTTCTCAAATTCGTTACGCCGAATTTTTGTAATGTTCTGTGTTGTTAATTTTATTAAAATTAGTTAATTAATTAGATGTGAATAATTAATTAGTGCACACTCCCGCTTTTGATATCCCCAAGCTCATACTAGCCTGCGAGGGGTAGTGCATACATGGAGGAGGAAAATGTTTGTTCCAATTTGTAAAAGCAAAGTACAAAAAGATATAGCCCTTTTAGGACAGATTATACATAAACAACTACAGAAAAATTAACAAAAAACACTCCATGAAAATAGACATTACAAATCCCCCCAAGGGGTATGGGGTGTGGGAATTGTGTAGCCCACTTGCTCTTTTATCATAAATTATTACAATGTCATAATTCTCTGTGATCCTTTGAAAAATAGGATCACTAAGTTTACAAATTATTAGAAAATTTTGATTAGAAGGGAGAAGCATCCAGGATTATATGGATGGCTTAAAAGTTCAAATTTTCGTCAAAATGTCCTCCTATTTGTTCGTCAACGCTGAAAAAACAGCGAGCTATTAGTGATGAAAGATGCCCAAAAACACTTTAAAAGTGTCTTTGGACAGCCTTTAAAAAAATGCTAAAAATTGACTAAGTTAAACTATGATTAAAGCAAGTGAAGGAACCAAGGAAAACAAGCTTTCCCTGGGATCTTGGCTTGTCTTTTGGGGAAGTCAATTAAAGCACTTTAATATTTGTTAGATATTCAATTAGAATCGACAAAACTAACTTCTATTTCAAATCTTAAAATTTCACTTTTAAATAACTTTGAAAACTAACAAGTTAGTTAAATTAGATCTATGAAAATATGTTTTAAAATCAAGATCTAAATATGTATATCAAATATGAAATAAACTTAACTTTAAAGAGAGAATTAGATTTGAAAGATAAGAGAACCAATGACCAAGAAAATTTAATTTTTAAGGTGGAAGAAACAAGAACCAAGCCCTTGCTTGAAAGATTAGAGGACCAAGAATGCCTGCAACACAATAAAGATTAAATGAAAACACAACCAATACTAAAGGCGAACAAGGACGCAATTGAGCTCAAACTCCTCCTTTAATTTCATATCCTGCGTTGTCACAAACACTGGTAGAGAAAGATCAAATCCATAATGTATAATTACAAGAGATTAGAAGGGAATTAGTACAACTGAGTACACATGTTGCTTCACTATCTCCTAAGAATCAAACATAATAAGAGATTCATACTATGAATGTTTAATCTGTGGGCACAAAGGCCTATTAAGCTAGATCAATCCACAAATACTACAAATGAAATATGATTTGGCGAATATTACCTCAAAACATCAACAAAAAAACACATCCAATGGGATAATTGCACAGCATTTGGCCTCCAAAGCCTTCAAAAATATTTAATTAATGGATGATCAAATGATAAAAGAAGAATTACAAGAGCAGAGGTCCAATGCTTCATTCTCTAAATAATGGAGCAATGTCTTGCTTATATAGAAAAATATGACCAAGAAGGGAAGACGCACTTGCCCAAGAGAGAGCGCTTTGCTTGAGTTAGCAATAGATGGATATGAGTTTGGCAAAGGAAAAAAATATGTCGACTTCCAATTCATAATTCAACACTTGCTATTATCCACACAAATTTCCATCTTTTTCTTGAGATGCGCCCCACTTGATTTATGAAAATCAACTTGCCTTTATTTACCGAGAAAAACACTCCAAAGTGTTCTAGAAAACTTAAGAATGTTTCAATTTTACTTTTCTAACTCAAAAAATTCACTTTCGTCATGTTTCCTATATTTCATAAGTTCGCTGAATTTTTCACTTTATCCATTTTTTTTGTCTTTTTTTTACCATTTTCGAGTAATAATTTAATTTTGGAGATAAATAATTACTCAAAAACTTAGGAAAGTGGGTTTAGGGGTTAAGTGGGTGCTCTGAGTTAGAAAACAAGCACCGCCATGCCTAATTCTTCCTCTTAAACACACTTTTATGCCTTGGTGAATATTTTTAATTAAAACATTAAAAATAAACTTGATTTTACGGGAAAAACATATTTTTTTCCGAAAATAAAAAATAAACCTAGGGGGACCTATCATATGTTCATATGAATCAAATATAATGATTAGCATAGTAATATATATTGACACCTAGGTTTTAATAACCTCCCAAGGCATAACCATCAAGACACTTACTCTAGCTTTGGAGGAGCCATGGAAAAACTCAAAAATTATAAGTCGTTAAAAAACGACATATAATTCTCAAGGAAAAAACACTAGAGTAAAGTATTGATGACTAAGTCCTAGGAAAGCCAAACCTTTTACATAAATTCATCACGCTAAGTCATTTTATTACAATTCCCCTCAAGGTATAAACATGTAAAAAAAAGGGGGGGCCATTGATTGGCCTAATGAATTTCTGAACTTTAATAATGAAAAATTAGATTGTTCAATCCTTTGGCGGGTCAGTGAAAATCCACCTAAGTGCAACTTTTTTTTTTCACCAGAAAATCCACCTAAGTGCAACTTAGTGGATAACAAAAAGCATATTAATAAATTTAAAGTTAGTTAATGACTAAAAAGTGAACATAAGATTAAGTCACAACCGTTGATCTTAAGTGAGGCTCAAGATATAATCCTAGCCATCAATCACTTTGGAAGATTAGGTGTTATGGTTTTGGTCATTGAGATGTTATAAAAAAAAAAAGCCTAAGAAGAGGAACAAGACAAAAGAACACAAGATCATCAGATCATTTTGAGAGAGATTTTCTCAAGAGAAGAGTGAAAGACTTAGTGGCTGAGAAAAATTGAGAGAAGAGATTTGCAGAGAGGAAGATCCTGGAGAGAGAGAAAGGGTCAATTTCATCAAGAGAGTTGATCAGTACAATGACACAAAGATCCGTAGAGCTAACATAGAGAGTTGTACGACTAACACAGAGGGTCATAAGGTTAAGGCAACGACCATACGAGTGATGCAGAGGGCCAAACAGATGAAGCTGGGTTTGTGCAGGATGACACAGAGGCCGATTCGATGACGCAAGAGGCTATACAAGGTGGCACAGGGCTGATTCATACAATGTGATGCAGAGGGTGACATAGGGTGTCGATTTTCCTGAGAGGTTGATTTCTCTAGTGTGTCAATTTTCTCTATGAGACTAAGTTACAAGTTCCACGATTGTAAATTTTGATTGAGCTCAAACATTGGAGGTAGGAAAGATTGATATTAAAGGTAAGCAAAATTATAGTTTTTAAGTTATTTTTTGGAAGGAAAACATGCAAAGAAGCCTCACAACCCAAATTATTGGCTTGGTAAACCAACTAACCACTCAACCTAGTGATTGGATTCTTCAAGCATTTAAATTTAGTGATTGAGGGAGGAAAGTGGCCATTGCTCACTATGGAGTACAAACAAATAACCTAACTCACTGATTGAACCAAAAAGCATGCCCATCACCCGCTTGGAATGTTTGATAAACTTTGAGGTGACAAAACTACCATCAACCTTTCAAGCTTAGTGATTTAGCACCTCTTGGGGTTTGGCAAGCTTCATTGTTGTTGTTTTCCTTCCTTTGCATGGCCAACCAATCCTTTTGTTTCCCACAAAGGATTGTTGTTCTATTGCCTTATCTCCATTATTTCGCATATTTTCAAGCTCCGGGAGGTCTTTTGGTTTACAAGCATGAGGTTTCTTCAACTAGGAGAAGAACTTACGCCCTCCTAAGTTTATATTTATCAATGTTAGAGGTTGATGGGCAAGTTATTCTCTATGTTCTCTTCCTCCATTAATGTATTGTGGGCTTGTTCATCTGATGAATTGAGAGTAGAAACCAAGAAAGCTTTGTGTTGCTAATATAAAATGCACATTGTTGTATGAATCCATCGTGTTGAGTAGTGAGCCATCCAACATCATCACAACATCAAGCTTCAAGCTTAACAATTACTGAAAAAGTTGCAAATTGAGAAGAGTTTGTTGTTGGAGGTTTTTGGCAGCTCTTCATTCTTTGTAAGCTTCATTGGAGTGGTAAGATTTTGATTCTCGATGAGATTTATTTGCACGATATTCTTTATGCTTTTTCTTCACTTCTTCCTTGAATTTTTTGCTTCTCCTAGATAAGAGAATCAAGCAAATCAAGCCTCTATATTATTCAACTCCATACTTGAATGGATTTCACTAGAGGATTAAATTATTTCCAATAATTTAATTAAATTAGAGTTATTTATGCATGAGAACCAAATGACCTTCATGCACATTAGTTTTTCTCATCATGTTTAATTACCTTAACTTGGTTTTATTTGTTAACCCAACATTATTATAATTTCTTTTTCTTATTTCTCAATTTAAATAATATCTACTTTATTAATATTCCCTTAATAGCTAAAATAGATTTAATAATACTTAACTAATCTCAATTAATTTTTTGGGTGTTACGTACTTCTCCCTTTCAGGAAAGTTCACCCTGAAGTTACATTCCCCACAGTAACAAATTTCATAACACAGAGCGTTATCACAACACAATACAAAACTTATTGAATTAGTATAGTAAATATCTAATAACACAATACAAGACTTATTGAATTAGTATAGTAGATATCTAGTATTATTGTGTGTTAGTTTTTTGTAGCTCAGACAGGTACTTCTACACACAGGTTGTGTCTAGCATGTAGAGGTGATCTGAAAAGTGACTCTCTAGGTGAGTACTTTATAAAGTGAATTTTATATTTATAATCACTAAAGTGACTTTTTATATAGCTTGAGTGACTTAACTGATTTAAGTCATCTTAATGAGAGATTAAGTCACAACCGTAGATCTAATGAGGCCAATAGCTAATATTGACCATTGAGATCTAGAGGTAGCTAAAGGGTCATCACTGAAATTATAAAAGAGACCTAAGGAGAGTAGAGAGACACACTTTTGAATGAGAGAGTTTTGGGGAGCTAAAGAGAAGAAGAGTGAAAGAAGTTTACAGCAAAGAGGAAGAGCAGAAATCTCAATTAGGAAAGTGGGCAAAAGGAATCTAGCAACATCTAATGCACAAAGAAGAGGGGTTGTACAGCAGAAATTTGAAGTGACCATACAGCAGAAAAAGGGCAATGCAACAACACAAAAACCGAGAAAAAGAACAGCACAAAAATCAAGGTAATTTTTGTATTGTTTGGCACAAAAATCGAGACAAAAATTTATGTTTTACGGGCATTCCATATGAAACCATACAAACAATCGTACAAGCCATACTGTACAATTTTTGTTGTGTACAATTTTCAAGGTGCAAGGTCATATTGTTGGTGTTGGGCACAGATTTCGAGATTTGTTGGTTTTTGGTAGCCCATATAGTGTATTTAATGTTGAGATAAATTTGCTATAATTTCCAGAATTTATTCTATGTGGGCATTAATAAAAATCTCTCATTTAACTGATTTTCCCTTCGGGCTCTTTCTAGGGGCATTGCCCAGAGATCCTATGTGTCAAATGTGTAATTAAATGTGGTTGTCTACTGTTCACTTCCATTGTGCATTTTCAGTTTCTTAGCTAAATGTAATTTTGCTCATAATTTCCAGATTGTAATGCTAGTGGGTTAGAATGCATTGATCTAAGTAAAGTAAATTATTGTATGTTGAAATCAAGAATTTGGCTAAGTGTGAACATTCAACATTGTGAAGGAATAATTTGTACATGTGGCCATCACGCAAAAATTTCCTCCTGCACTAATACAATCAAACGCCCAAATCACAATGTGCTCTTGCTTAATTTCCTAGGATCTAACAAGCAACCATTCATACAAGTTATGCATCAATCTCATCATACTCTACATAAATCATAAAACAATAAAATGAATAAAATAAAAACCGATTCAATCCAACAAAAGGTCACAAACACAACACCAAAACTCCCTCATATCTCACTCACCCTCTCCCTAAGAATCATACCATCCAATCAACCTCCATAACCCCCCACACCAACTCCGGATGGTCATGTTCACCATGGCACGAGCCCTCTACTATAACCCGTTTGCGGACAAAACAATAGGCATTATCCGTCGCACTGGATTTTGGTCTCATCTATTTACCTATCAGCCGCACCGAATTTTGGTCAACCAAGCATACTTCCACTATTTTCCACTCATCAACTGCACTAGATTTTGGTCTCATTTGGTCACCTCATCGGCTGCACTGGATATTGGTCAACTGGGCATACTTTCGGTATCTAATTTGACCTCATCGATCGCACCCTATTTCAGTCTCATCTGGTCACCTCATCAACCGCAACGGATTTTTGTCAACCATGCAACTCAAAAGGTTGGCACTAGCTTCCTCTATATCCTTCCAAGGAAACCAACCTCGGGCATCGAAAGTCCTTTTCCATATACCTCCCTCTACAGAGGATGTATTTCAAACTGTGGACTTCCGACGAAACCATAGTTGGATTAGAATTATCTGTTGGGTTGTCCCCAACCCATACAATATATAGTATCATCATTCTCATTTGTGGTATGGGAAAGAAATCATCGAAAGATAGTAAGCTTTAGTAAGTTTCCCTAGAGCATCGTTTTACTCGCCAACAAGGTGGTGATTAATACTCATCTTGTAAATCACTATAATATAATTCCTTCTCACATATTCTCATCAACAATAAGATGTAACACTTGACGCAGTTAAAGCATGAAATTTTTGACATGTTAATAGTACTCGTCATTAATCAACGTTTATTACACAATTTCATTCCCAATGTAAATACAACAATAGGTTGTCACAAACCATATCATCATTCACCAAATGTAATGTCGAAAATATCATATCCTAACTGCATTTAATCTATCACGATGAATCAATTAATATCATTCTAATTCAGATATAAGTTCTGACAATCCAGGAATAACAAGTGCAAATGTATATAAAATACCAACAATTTTTTGAAGCGTTTCATATGCCACTAATAATAAGATGAAATAACACATAATAGCAGCATCTCGTAATTGTGTCATAAATACAAGATAACATAACAAAGCCATACTAAGTATAACAAAACCATACTAAGTATCTCATAACTATGTGTCCTTTAGCATCAACTAATAAGGCATCACATGCATTCTTATCATGTCACGAGCTTCCATCATAAAATAGAATAAACACATGTTACAATCATCCGTCCTAATCATTCCATGGATTGACATAACAAGATCGCATGCCCCTTATTCCTGAACAATACCTATGGCATTTCATTTACATAATTTGGGTTCCTATGTTGATAAAGTTTTTTTTTTTGTTCATATATCTATCTTGCCTAAGGTTTAATCATTACCGTTCCTGTGAGATTTGGGAAACATGTTTATTACCCGCGACCCATTGACAATCCAATGCAGGTTTAGGTTGTGATTACTTCTAATGGCATCTTATGTCCATATGTATAAGTTATTCTCGAGTTCCAAAATATGACATGTAATTTTTTTTTAATAACACCGTGGGATAATACAGAGAATGGCTCCTTCGAACACAAGATTGTTATGTAAAGTGGTGGCACATTCACGCAATTTGGACAATGTAGATACAAATAATAGATTTGTTGGGCACTAATTAGAAATTGGATATATATAATCTTCCCATTATAGTTTAAATGCCAAAACATCCTCAAGGGTCGAGAAGAAAATTTCTTTACTTGATCCCAAATTTCCTTATTTATATATAAGCACAAAAAGGTCTTACAAAAGTATCAATTTATTAAAAGTAACAAGGTCTTACAAAAGTAAGCACAACAAGGACTTAGAAATTTCCTTATCTATATATAAGCACAACAAGGTCTTACAAAAGTATCAATTTATTAGAAGTAACAAGGTCTTACAAAAGTAAGCACAACAAGGCCTTAGTAGACAGATGTATCTATCTGGGGTCAATGGAAGATAGGAGATTTTAGAATGGTTTAACACACTGAATACATTGAGAACAAAAGTCCTATATTTTGTAGATCTGTGATTTTGTAGATAGTTTTGATGCTACCTTCATCTTAACTGTTTTAGGCAGATAGATTAGTAAGAGATTTTAATATTTTCAGCTATAGGATAATTATTCTGGATATGTACTTGAGACCACAGAATCTTATTCATGATGATTTTTTTTAAACTCTGGCTATAGTACATATCAGGTGCTAATAAAATCTACACTTTTGATTTGGTGATAGAAAAGTAGTTCTTTGCATAAAATGTTTCAAGAAAGACCACATATGCTATATAGTTTGTGTCAATGCATGGAAATTTAGTCTAGTCAATTGAGGACAATACCTATCTTCCTCTTTAATAGTTTTATCTGGGTGACATGGAATATTTCAATATTTCATACCCAAGATATATAACACCATAAATCTAGCGTCGAATGACATAGTTTACCATCTTCTTTTAAGTTGGAATTGTTGGGTTCCTCAGTGAGGATTTCCCGTTGGCCACCCATTCAATTTTTGTGTTTTCATTAGGACTAGAAGTTCCCAAATCTAAGATGGCATTCTGTGACAATTTGGTCCCAAATCTAAGAATTTCCCAAGAAAAAGGTATTTCCCTCGTCTACTACAAGGTAGCTCTTGATTTAAAGAAACAATATTAGTGCCAAGTGAAAATGTAAGAAAGTAATTAGCGTTGTTGCTTTAATTTTCTTTAATCTGATCCCTCCTCGACTAAGAAACAGGATTCGTCCTCTACCCCCCTCGTGTCCCGTGGGGAACGAATCGGACACGATTCGTGTCCGACACGAGGCCGATTCGACCTTCGGTCGAATCCTGAATCGGGACACGAACTCCCCATCGAATCGGACACGAACTTCCATCGTGTCCCGAAAATCGGACACGTACCCAAAAAACAGGACACGTAATCGGCCAAAAAAGACACCCGTGGTCACTTAAATTCAACTTTTTGTCTTTCTATTTGTCATTTGGAAGGAAGCAAATCATTGAGAGTGAGTTTTATGTGCAGGTGAAGGAGTTTTGAAGGAGATTTGAAGGCTATCTATTGTTTCCAAGCGGTTCCAAGTGCATTCTGGCGGATTTGTGGAGAGGATTGCAAGCTCAACCATCACACAAGAAAATGAATGTCTCAATCAGCTAGGGGAGGAGGTAGGGGTCAAAGGAAAGGGAGAAATGCACCATCTAGGGCCTCCCCTCCTATTCCATCAAGCACAACCGATTCTCCTCCTCCGTC